>CM046006.1:2912124-3303585 GCA_025175895.1 Wurfbainia villosa
ACAAGATTCTTCATCTCTACTGTGTCTCTCAAGTAGCATGCTCTATTATGCGATGTATAGTCTTCTAAAGTATACTTTATCTCGACTAGTTAAGGACGGGTGGGTATTTCGCTTAGATGGCCATCAAGGCGTGTCCTTACGCTGCTTCTCCCATCAGGGAACATATGCCCATACTGGCCTCTAGAAGCCTGTCCACTGCATTAATGAGGAATTGTCTCCCATCAACCATACGATGAGCATTTATCACAGACCATGCGCCTGCGGCATTTATGAGGGTAATGATCCCTATTACCTCTAAGAGCAAGTGTGAGTACATCATGAAGTCATATCGCCCATACCTACCGCTCTACAGGAAGACTCACTTCTATATAACTCTCCTTGAGTAGGAGAAGAAAAGGTTCGCGCTCTCAAAACTCTCTCTATTGATTTCATCACCTTTTCTACTAATTCCTGCCTTGAGCGTCGGAGGGACCTCGTCGAGATCTCTCTCGGCGCCCTCAACTGCATTTGTCTTGCACGATACGTCATTCGGTTGTCTCGCATCATTCGGCTTGGCTCGCATCCGATACGCCGACTCTTCCATTTCGGCTTTCCCTCTGCGTCAGCCGTCCTTCCGTCCGAGTCACCGGTCCTTTGCCGCCTTTGCCACCGGACACCTCATCGTCCCTGTCTCGACAGGCAACATACTTGGTGCCATCTGTGGGAATCTATCAATAAATATGCCTGAGACAAGGATGAGAGACTGAGGAGTGAATTCTGGCAACCGTAACTCTACTGAAGGAAGTATGACCAGAGAAAGTATCATTGCCCTCGTCAAGACTATCATGGAGGGCGTCCTACGTGACCACTTCCTCCGGGGTCCTACTCCTATGCAGGCGTCCCCCAACCCGGTTCAAGGTCCAGCACCAGCATCTGCCCCTTCAACTCTAGTCCCTCCGAAGGCAGTCCCTATAGTCTTAATGTTGACCGAGTCATCCTCAACAGCATCTCTGCAGGAGTGTTCCGAAGATGCACCCTCTTACACACATCCAGAAAGGGACCCTAAGAAAAGCAAGGCTCCACTAATTTTTTTTTTTTTTTCACTTTTGCACCTTTAAAATATTTTTTTATACTTAGCCCGGAGAGAAAAATTAATCTAATGATTTATTTAGATTTAGCCCGGGGCTGGCTCCGCCAGTGCCCCCAGTATCGTAGCCGAGAGAATGCCCAAGTCCTTCAAGCAGATATCTATAGGAGAGTATAGCAGCTCAACTGACCCCGAAGAATATTTGGGAAGATTCAAGAAGGCTGCCATGATACATAATTATTTTGACAGAGCTAAATGCAAGGTTTTCTCTCTCAACTTAATAGGCTCCGCACAAAGATGGTTCGATCGGCTTTCGGAGGGATCCATCAGTTCCTTCCAAGAGCTCTCTGTTCTTTTTCTCCAGCATTTCGCCAGTAGCAAGAGGTATTACCGAACTGCCTAGTACCCTATGACTATGAAGCAAAAGAGTAACGAATCCTTGAGGGATTACATACACTAGTTTAACCAAGTAGCAGTAGACGTCTTGGATGCTTTGCCCGGGACGATAGTCAATGCTTTCTCCTAAGGTTTAATAAGGGAAGATTTCTCGAAGTCCCTGATGAAGAGACCCTCGCCTCACTTCGAAGCCCTTTTAACTAGGGCAGAGACATATCAACTTGGAAGAAGCCGAGAAGGCAGCAGATGAGCAACCAGGGGGAGATCTAGCCAACCTCAGCCCCAAAAGCCAATCAAGAACGCCCTTCTCTTGGCACCGAATCGTCCCCCCAGGACCCCCGTCTACCCTTCGCGGCTGGTCAAAGATAGAGCACTTCACACGGCAGAAGCTTCTCAGTCGTTGATGCTGCCGAATCAGCACAACCCTTTTTGCGCTTTCCATCAAGTGCATGGCCACTCGACCCGGAAATGTAGTACTTTGGCCGAAGAAATCAGACAAGTAATGAGGGAGCAACAGAAAAACTTCAACACCCCGCCCCAATTCCCACAAATAGAAGCAAGACCGGAACTGCGAAACCATGCTCGGCGAAATCCAACCCGGAGGGCCCCTCGACCCTCACCTGAGCACCATAGGCAAGCTCAAGTTCCTCGACGAGAAGCCTCTCCGAGCGAACCAACTCCCTGTCCAGAGTCATCGCAAGAACTCTCCAACACTCCACATCACGACACCATCAACATGATCACTGGTGGGACCACAGATGGAGATTCGAACCGAGCCAGGAAGGCTCACGGGAGGCGCCTGGAGAACATGGAAGTAAATACCACCCGAAGGCTCGCCGAAGGACCCTCGATGAACTTCAGCCCCGAAGACCTGCGAGGAGTTTCTGTCCCACATGATAATGCCTTGGTGATTAGAGCCACCATCGCCAATTATGACGTGGCCAGGATCTTCGTGGACACAGGTAGCTTGGTTAATATTTTATTCAAAGACGCCTTTGATCGTATGCAGCTCGACCCAACACAACTCCAGCGATGAATGCTGCTCTATTCGGCTTCTCGGGTCACAAGGTATCTCCACTTAGAATTGATTCGCCTTCTATCTTTAGGGAGGAGCCCTCCGAACGTAATTACCACCTTTACGGTAGTAGACGTTGCCTCGGCTTACAACGTCATCTTGGGAAGGCAAGTGCTACACTCCTTTGAAGCTGCCGTATCAACCTACCACCAAAAGGTCAAGTTCCCAGTAAATAATCAAACAGGGGAAGCTACTAGAGATCAAAGGGCAGCTTGGAGATGTTATGTGGAAGAAGTTCGGACAAGCCCCAGGAAAAATTGGAAGATCGAAGGGGAAAAAATTTACACTCTCCGGGAGGAGCCACTGGACGAGGAAGTTGTGCAAATATGACTAGATCAACCGGACAGAGTGGTCCGAGTTGCTGCTGACTTGCCAGTTGAGCTAAAACAAGAAGTAATCAGTTGCATGGTAAATAATCGAGATATTTTTACTTGGCCTGGAGAGCACAATTGGAGTATTTCCCGAACTGTGATGGAGCACCGGCTAAATGTCCTTCTCGGGTTTCAGCCCATAAAACAAAAGAGAAGACATTTCGGCCGGGAGAAAGATCAAATCATCCGAGCCGAAGTACAGAAGTTAATGCATGTCGGATACATCCGAGAAGTTCAATTCCCCGAATGGTTGTCCAATATTGTATTAGTACCAAAACCAGGAGGGAAATGGAGGGTATGTATAGACTTCATAGACATTAATAAAACATGCCTTAAAGATTGTTACCCCTTGCCTCGGATAGATCAGCTAGTTAATTCTAGGCAGGATGTGAGTTGATCTGCATGTTAGACGCTCATCAGGGGTATCATCAGATTCCGTTGGCACATGAAGATCAAGAGAGAGTCAGCTTCATCATGGTGGATGACACTTTTTGCTACAAGGTCATGCCATTCGGATTAAAGAATGCTGGCGCCACTTATCAAAGGTTGATAAATAAAGTGTTTCGGTCGCAAATAGGCCGAAACATTGAAGTATACGTGGATGATATTCTCATCAAGTCTATAAAAGCTGAAAACATAGTCAAAAATATGGCGGAAACATTCAACACGCTGCGCTGATACAGAATTCAGCTCAATCCCAACAAATGCATATTTGGTGTTCGAGGAGGCATGGGTACATTGTGACCGAGCGACTGAGCGAGGCATTGAAGTTAATCCCGAGAAGGCTCAGGCTCTGCAGAACATGATCTCTCCCAAAAATATCAGAGAAGTACAAAGGCTATTGGGTAGAATAACGGCACTCTCCCGCTTCATCCCTAAGTCGGCTGAGTGAAACCTTCCTTTCTTCAAGGTGTTTCGCAAGTCGGCTCGATTTTCATGGGAAGATAAGTGTGAACACGCTTTTACTGAACTAAAGCAGTATATATCTGAATTGTCTACACTTGCCAAGCCAGTGTCGGGAGAAAGTCTGCAGTTATATCTGACCTCCTCAGAAGAGGTCGTGGCATCAGTCCTGCTTCGGCAAGAGGATGGTAAGAAATTACTTATATACTTTGTCAGTCATTTATTAAAAGTCACGAGAGCAGTGTAATAACATTGAAAAGTCGGGCGCTAGCTCTACTTATAACAGCCAGGAAGTTCCATCTTTATTTTTTGTCTCATCCGGTCACAGTCTTAACTAACAGTGGTCTCGAAAGGATATTAACTAACCCCGAAGCATCTGTCCGCCTGATTAAATGAACTACTGAATTAGTCGAGTATGATATCCACTATCAACCTCGTACGACCCTCAAAGCACAAGTATTGACAGACTTTCTAGCCAAGACACCAGGGGTTGAGAGAGATGAGGAATGGAAAATATATGTGGATGGTTTAACAACTAAACAAGGAAGTGGAGTAGGGGTGTTGTTAATATCTCCTCAAGGGGACATAATTCGGATAGCGGTGCAACTCAATTTCTGAGTCTCCAATAATGAAGCCGAATACGAAGCCTTACTGGCTGGATTACGGGCAACTCGGCATGTTGGAGCTTCTTGGATTTCTTTATATTTCGACTCGCAGTTGGCCGTGGAGCAAATCAGAGGATCATTTGACATTAACAACTGGCGGCTTCAGCGCTATATACAAGCTTATTGCAAACTATCCTCAAAATTTTAAGAGGTTATTCTCCATAAAATTCCTTGGGCAGATAATCAGAAGGCCGATGAATTAGCTTGCATGGACAGTGCACTTACCACCTGAAGCTTAGAAGATTTGCTAGCCGAGACTTATTTCGTTGCTCATATCGATCAAGATCTGACGACACCCCGAAATCAACCAGATTGGAGGACCCCTCTCGTTGATTATCTGAAAAGGGGGACACTGCTGGAAGACCGAGCCGATGCGCAAATCGTCAAGAGAAGAAGTACCCGTTTCGTCCTAGTTTGCGACACCCTGTACAAGCGAGCCTTCGCTCGACCTTTACTTAAGTGTCTCGGCCTGGAGGAGGCCGATTATGTCATGAGAGAAGTGCACGAAGGTTGCTGTGAAACCATTCCGAGGAACATCCCTTGCTCGAAAGATTCTATTGGACGACTCTCTAGAAGGATGCCATGCTGCGCTCGTGTATGCATCACCGCCGTCGAAATATCGTAACTTCTCCAAAGAACCAGAGTTGTTAAAGGTCTCGATAATATTATGCCTTTGACCAATGGGAATGGACATAGTGGGACTCACTACTAACCGCCGAGTCAAAAGAAGTTTTTTGGTCACGGTGGATTATTTCTCGAAATGGATGGAAGCCAACCATTGGCCAAAATAATCAAGAGGCTAGTTAAAATTCCTTCGAGGAGCATAGTTCACGATTTGGTATTCGAGAAAGCTAATTTGGACAATGGACTATAATTTCAAGGCCAAAAGATAAAGGAATTGTGCCAATTGAAAATCCAATGACTTTCACCTGTAGCTTATCCTCAGAGCAATGAACAGACTAAAGTCACCAATTGAGAACTAATACGGGGGATCAAAATCAAGTTAGATCACACCGGAGGAAGTTGGGTTGAAGAATTACCCAGTATTTTATGGGCATATAGAACTACTCCCAAGGACAGTACGGGCCTCACTCCTTTTCATCTTGTTTACGGCGCTAAAGCCCTCGTCCCTGTAGAGATCGGCATGGGATCACCTCGAGTCTCTGCTTATACCTCAAATAATGGCAGCAATGATGAAAAGAGGCTGGCAGAATTAGACCTAGTAACTGAGACTCGGGACTAAGCGGCTAACCGAATGAATGCCTTTCGGAGGAGGATCGCCCAAGCTCATAATAAAAAAGTTGTACCCCGCTCCTTTCAGCCCGGCGATTTTGTATGGAAGAAAATCCAGCCAGCTGGGGAAGTCCGCAAATTGGCACCCCGATGGGAAGGCCCGTACAAAATCATTAAGAAGCTCAGCTCTGGTGCTTATTATCTTCAAGATAGCGAAGGAAAGGAGCTTACCCGGCAATGAAATGCTTTTCATTTGCGGCCCTATCATGTCTAAATGGTCAGGTGGTATGTAATGGAGTTTTTCCATAATAAAAGCTTTCCTTCGTGATTGCAGCCAGGTTTTCCCATATAAGTCACTTATCAAGGTGCAACTCATATAAAGCCACCCCTTACGATTATTCCTTGGATATCGCCTATCACGACCAGTTCCAAGTAGTTATCATTTGGATATTCCTTGGATATCGCCTATCATGGCTGGTTCCAAGTAGTTATCATTCGACTATTCCTTGGATATCACCTATTACGGATGGTTCCAAGTATTTATATCTCGACTCTTCATTGGATATCGCCTATCACGGTTGGTTCCAAGTATTTATCATTCAGTTATTCCTTGGATATCGCCTATCATGGCTGGTTCCAGGTATTTATCATTCGACTCTTCCTTGGATATCGCCTATCACGGCTGGTTCCAAGTATCTATCATTCGGTTATTCCTGAAATATCGCCTATCACGGCTGGTTCCAGGTATTTATCATTCGTTTCTTCCTTGGATATCGCCTAGCACGGTTGGTTCCAAGTATCTATCATTCAATTATTCCTTGGATATCACTTATCACGGCTAGTTTCAGATATTTATCATTCAGTTCTTCCTTGGATATCGCCTATCACGGCTGGTTCCAAGTAGTTATCATTCGGCTATTCCTTGGATATCGCCTATCACGACTGGTTCCAAGTAGTTATCATTTGGCTATTCCTTGGATATCGCCTATTATGGCTGATTCCAAATATTTATATCTTGACTCTTCCTTGGATATCACCTATCACAACTGGTTTCAAGTATTTATCATTCGGTTATTCTTTGGATATCACCTATCACGACTGGTTCCAGGTATTTATCATTCGATTCTTCCTTAGATATCATCTATCACGGCTGGTCCAAGTAGTTATCATTCGGCTATTCCTTGGATATCGCCTATCATGGCTGGTTCCAAGTAGTTATCATTCGGCTATTCCTTGGATATCGCTATTACTACCGGGTTCCAAGTATTTATATCTCGACTCTTCCTTGGATATCGCTATCATGGTCGGTTCCAAGTATTTATCATTCGGTTATTCCTTGGATATCGCCTATCACTACCGGTTCTAAGTATTTATTCTTCGGTTCTTCCTTGGATATCGCCGATTACGGCTGGTACCAAGTATTTAGCTTTCGGCTCATTCTTATAGATATCATCTCTCAAGACTGGTTCCAAAGTATTTACATCATGGATTACTCTCATTAAAGTTCGTTTATCACAGCTGATTCCAAGTGACATCTCTCGGCTTATTCTTATTATAGTCGATCAGCGGAGCATATTATTTCTTAAGTCGCCTATAGGGGGCGCATCTCAACCAAGACCCTTACCTGGGATTAAGGTACTTATTATATCCGTCATCATTTCAGCCTTATTAATCATTACACTAAGTAAAATTTATTTCTTTATGTTCCTCTATACTCAGAGAACCAGAGACGATTAATTCTTCCAGAATAATGACAAAGAAACCGGGCAAAAATTTGTTATATTAAAAAGTAAGGTTGTATGAGGTTACAAGCCTTCAAAAATTGCCGAAAAGAAAAAACTTAGTGCCTGTGGTGGCTACAAAAGTACTAGAAGTAAAAAAAAAACTAGAACTAGAATTACTTGGGGAGCCCGCCAAGTACTGAATTCGGGGTCTCATCGATGAAGCACTGTAGATCTAGGAACTCGATAGAAGCCCCTTTAGGGGGGTACCCGGCCTCCTTGAAATGTCGGATAGTCCCCTCATATCCGATCTCTAGGAAGTCAACAGTCCTCCCCCCTAGAATAACGGAGAACTCCTCCTAGCCGAGGAACACCTTCTTGCGCAATGCCCACCGGCCTTTCTCGCCTGCTCGGTACAAAACCAGTTCGGCCTTGCCTGCCTCCGCTTGAGCCGCTAGCTCATCGTGCCGCTTGGCCTCAAACTCTGCTTGAGCAATCCTAGTCTGCTCAACCTGCAGTAATTTGGCCTCGGCTTCTTCTGCATGGGCCTTGAGTCCCTCTGCCTCGGTAGCTTGGAGCCGTAAGCGCTCGATCTCTCGCGCTTGGCTCTGGAGGTCATCCTCATAGCGGAGGACCTTCGACCGAGACACAACTGCCTCGGACTGGGCTATCCCGAGCTCTATTTCCTTGTCTCAGAGCTGGGTTGAAAGGGCCACCACTTGGGCCCTCATCCCCTGAAAGGTTGCTGTCAGGGGAGGCAGGTGGGACATCAACTCCAGGTGATAGCCCCAAAACTGCAAAGAAAGAGGTAAAGTTAGTAAAAATGATTGAAGTAGTAAAATACTCAAAGAACGCTTACCTTTGTCAAGTGGGTATTCATCTCGTCGCTCAACGTCGAGATGGACTTCTCCTTGGTGGATGTCCCGATCGCGTCTCAGACTTCCTGGAGGAAGCCTCGAGCAGGCCGCTCTTGTCTTGGCCCGGAGTGCCCAGAGGACAGCCCAGGGAGAGGGCTTGGACTGCAAGGCCGAGAAGACGACAGCTCGGCCAGAGGAGTGGGAGCCTCCGAGTACTCCTCCACGGGGGGTGTTGGGACGTCGGAGGGACCATCACCACTTGGCCCTGCACCACTTGGCCCAGCTGAGTCGTGAAGACTTGGGCTGGGAGAGGATTGCCGGGAAGGACTCCCTTCCGTGGAGGAGAGCATTGCTCGACTCCTTTTGCGCCGCTGCTGCTTCTCTGACCCCTAAAAACTTATCACCTCGGCCACCATGGAAGGCCGAGGTGGCGGGGTTCTTCCGAGCCTCCTCTCTGGTGTCTCAGCTGGAGCATTTGCTGGGGCGATCATCTGCATCCTTTTCCATTTCATCTTCTTGTTGATTGAATTCCTAAACATGACTTCGACTGTCATAGACAAGAAAAGAGGTTAGAATTTAGAAATGAAATAAATAAATAAATATGAGATAAGATTTTTTACCTAGGGTGCCGCTCATTTCGGCCTCTATTGGACTTAGACCAAAATGATATAGGAGTCCTTCCTCCAACAGGACATTAACGTCAAAACTCAAACCGGTAAGGACTTCGATTATCTCTCGGTAGGCGGGAGATTTTTTGAAGCTACGAACGGATGGAGAAGGGGGCAGCTCGAGCTTCCACCTAGTCCGCCAAAGAAAGGGGGATTCAGATTTTATGAACAAGTACCGATCTTCCAGTACTTGTGAGAAGTAATAAGCTTCATCAAGAATTTCACTTCTTGCCGAGTCGTGAAGAAGACTCCTGCTTCTTTCTTTTTAGGAATGAAGCAGGAGTGAAAAGCGACGGTCGAAAGGGGAAGGTGATAGAAAAGAAAGATTATAATGAAGCCGTTAATAAGGCTAAAGGCGTTAGGGGTTAATTGGCGCAATGGGATAAGAAAATAGTTCAACAACTTGACAAAGAAATGATAGATGGGAAATCGGAGACCGGTCGCTAGTTGGTCGTGATAAACGGTGGTAAAACTAGAGGGAGGTTTGTGAGGGCATTGGTCCCGCTGAGGAGCCCTAAGCCTATGAGAGAGAGGGATGTAAAAGACTTCCCTAATCTCACGGTACACATCAGGAGTGATGGCGCTGCGAGTCCTATGGAACCACAGATTGGTGGTTTCAGCCATCGCAAAAAAGGGAGAAGGCAAGGAAGGAGAACTTACACGAGCATAGATTTCGCCGGAAAGGGAGAGAGAATAAGACCCACTGGAGAAGAAAAGGTTGGAGGCGTCGCGCGTAAGATCGCAAAACCTAGGTTTTGAAAGACACTTATAGATGGGTCGTGTCGGTTCGTCTCTCGAGAATCCTTCCTCGGGATCCTACAGGCACGTGCACAATAAAAGGAACCCTAGGGAAGCGAGACAATCATATCATATCATCGCATTAATGGGTCACGTCTAAAGTGAGATCTCCGCTGTTCTCGAGGGGCATATTCAAGGCACTACCCCCCACCCCCCACCACCCCCCATATCTCATTAAGTCGAAAAAAAAGGATAATCATAACGTGATAAGGTCAGTCTAGTCAGTCAGGTTGCGCCTATCCTTCGACTAAACTTGAGGGGGGATGCCTATGATACCAGGAAAAACTAACCTATGACTAGTCATAACAAACAACAATCAGTACTCCCAAGTCATTATATCACGGTTCTACCGAGGGAAGGAAACCCGGCAGTCCGGTACATCCAAGCCGTATGAAGAGGTCATCTAGGCCATATTATATTCCAGACGCCCCATGCCTTGACCAGTATTCTTCATCTCGGCCATAGTATATTTCAGACACCCCGTGTCTCGGTCAGTATTCTTCATCTCGGCCATAGTATATTCCAGACGCCCCGCGTCTCGGCCAGTATTCTTCAACCCGGTCCCGTGTCTCGGCAGTGGCACACTATTGCGGCTGTATGGTCTTCTAAAGTATGCTCTATCTCGACTAGTTAAGTGACGTGGCGGGTATTCTGCTCGATGGCCAAGGCGCCTTATCAGCGTTTCTCCCTTACCAGAGAACAGATGCTCATATTGGCCTTCAGAAGTCTGTCCACCGCATTAATGAGGAATTGTCTTTCATCAACCACACGATGAGCATTTATCGCAGACCACGTGCCTGCGGCATTTATGAGGCTAATGATCCCTATTACCTCTAAGAGCAGGTGTGAGTACGTCATTAAGTCATACCGCTCATACCTACCGCTCTACAGGAAGACTCACTTCTATATAACCCTCCTTAAGGAGGAGAAGAACAGGTTCGCGCTCTCAAAACTCTCTCCATTGCTTTCATCACCTTTCCTATTAATTCCGTCCTTGAGCGTCGGAGGGGTTTTGCCGAGATCTCTCTCGGTGCCCTTAACCACATTTGTCTTGCAGGATACGCCATTCGACCGTCTTGCATCATTCGGTTCGACTCGCGCCCGATACGCCGACTCTTCCGTTTTGGCTTTCCCTCTGCGTCAGCCATCCTTCCGTCTGAGTCATCGGTCCTTGGCCTTGCCGCCATCGGACACTCATCGCCCCGCCTCGACAGGCAACAATGCTCTTAGAAACTAACCACCTAATTATGTTATGTCATGATTGCATATTACATTTGGCATGATTTTATGAGCACACAATGTTTACTATCCATGTTATTAGATTTTTTTTAATAATAGTTTAGGCTAAGGGTTAGATCTTGATATTTGGTGTCAGAAAGAATTGAGATAATAGTAGGGTAAGAAAGCTTCCTTAATAAATGTTTAGGTTGAATAAGGCATATTTAGCCTGGTATTTTTAACTAAGTAAAATTAACTGAAACTATTTTAATCTAATCTAGACTAGAAAAATCAAAATTTAGTATTAAGTTTCTCGAGCTGTCCATTTTGAAAAGGTTCTATCTAAAGCATGACTACTTTAAGAAGTTTCCTTAAGACTCTCCATAACTTGGGAGCTTATATTCTTAAAATAGCTACTGGACATATCTAAAGTTAAGTTTGAATTTAATACAAAATAAAATTGCTTTAGAAAATAAAAAAAAAATTAATCATTTAAAATATGAAAAATGACTCATCTCATAAATAATATAAAGTTATCGTGTATTATGTATATTAAGACATATAGAATGAATGAGATGTTAGGATAAATAAATGGAATTATTTTGAAAATGATTTTTAAAAAATTCATAGAATTATTTTATTAAAAAATTATTTTCAAAATAGTCATTTACACAGTAATGTTGAATGATTTTCATAATTGTATGATTGTGAAATTATTTAATTTTTTTTCTAAAATAATTTATTTAAAAAAAAAAAAGAGAATTATTGATTATCACTTAGCTTCTAACAAATTTAGGTCAAACTTCTCGGCCTAGACCCCTAGTTAAGAGATTTAATTTTAGAGAGTGTCATGTTAAAGGGAACTCTATTGAATGATCAATTTTTAAAGGGTGAGTCTTTAAAATTAATTTCAAATTAAGTCTTGACATAGTTTTGAAAATTATTTTTCAAATTTATTTAAAAATGTTCTCTTAAAATATTTTTGAAAATGAAAAAGGGAGAATTTGTTTTGAAAATGATTTTTTCAAAATCTATTTAATTTTTTTTTAAAGACATTTAGACAATGTCTTGAAATTATGTTCAAAATTAATTTTGAAAAACATTCCTGAAAAATATTTTGAAAATATATTCGAAATTTAGAAAGATCTTCCATATTTTTAAAAAGGGGGAAACTATTTTCAAAATAGGCATTTTGAAAAAGACTTTTGAAAGCTATTTTTGAAAAAGGTTTTTCAAACTACTTTAAAAAGATTGAAAAGGGTTGAAAAATACATTGGCAAAAAATTTAATGTCCTTTGAAAAATTGGAAAGATTATTTTTGAAAATAGAGATTACTTTCAAAATTGGTATTTTGAAAAATGACAAATTAAAAGGTCGTTCAAGGTGGTATAAATGTTTTATAAAGGCCGTACTATTTCTTTTTTTTTTTTTTTTTTTTTTTTTTTTTTTTTGTTAAGGAGACAAAACTGATGGTTGTGGGTGTAATGACTAAAGAGTGCCTTAGTAATGTGATCTAAAATGTCTTTATTGATTTGAAGCATGACAAAAGGGGAGATTTTTGAAGTCTAAATTAATAGATCTTTATTTTGATTTTGATAAAGTCGTGGAAAGTAGAAGGTTAATTTAACTTAAATATATTATCAAATATTAAAAAAGAAGAAATTATTGGTACAATCGACTTTCAAAGTTTTAATAGTCAATATATTTAATGGGGAGATTATCAGTGCAATCGATCCCTGGGATTTGATTTGTGAGTAAGGTCAATCAATGGTGGGTTCAAGCAGGTAAAAGTTGACCGGATACTTAGAATGAGTTGGTAGAAGTCCTAACAGCTTAAGATTGACCTAAGCAAAGTAAAAGTCATAATAGGTCAAGGTTAACCTAGGCAAAGTTAGAAGTTCCGACAAGTCAAGATTGGCCTGACAAGACGAAAGTCTTAATAGATCAAAGTTGACATAGGCAAGATGAGAAATTCTGACATATTAAGATTGACCTAAGCAAAGGGAAAGTTTAGATAGGTCAAGGGTAATTAAATGTCTGATGAGAAAAAAATCCAAGCAAAGGATCGGATATTTTGCAAAGGTAAACCTTAGGGGAGTGAATCCTAGATAAAGTGAGAAGTCTTAGAGGAATGACCTCCAAACAAGTAGAAGTCTCGGTAAGTTAGCTTGGTAGACTAAGTATTAGGCAAGCCAAGTAGATTAGGTAGATTGGATACTAGGTAAAACACAACTTGTATGTTATTTGTGGACTAATCTTGTATTATAAGAAGTAGGTCAAGGCAATTGAAAGAAGTCCAAACAATCTAAGGAAAAGACCAGGGTGTTTAGAGGAAGCCGACTAGCCAAATCGAGTTGACCAGGCTTCCAAGCATCTTGAAGACTTCTAGGTGTCCAAAAGTGATCTGGGTGACCTAAGTCTAGGATGGACAAATCTACATGAGGAGATCAACCAATCTTAGTTGACTAAGCTTCCAGGTGGTGCCCATAGTTATTCCAAGCAACCAAAAAGTATCGAGCCAACCATATCCGAATTAATCGAGGATAAAATTGAAGTTGAGTTAGCAAGGGTTCAAGCGACCAGAAGACTTCTTGGCACCTAGACAAATATCATACCATTAGTTAGCAAAACTCTATAAAAGAAGGATAGAAATTCAAGTTTATCATCAGATTCTCATACTCACATTCAAGCCCTCGGATTGCTCACCATCAAGCAATCCAAGAAGCTCTGGGATGAGTGTTGTGCATTCAGAGCATCCAGAGGCAATCCTTTTAACAACATTATTTGTTTAATTTATTTTTATTTTATTATCTTTATATTTATTTGATTGATAAGTTTATAAGATGTTTATCCACCTCCGAAAGGTGTCTAAAAAAGAGAAGTATAAGTGGCTTGCGACTGTGGTATAGCTATGAAGTAAGAACCTTAGAAGGTTACTGAATCATGTAAATATTTTGTGTCTATGATTCTTTTTTATGTTCTTTGTATATTTCCACTATATACCAACACTATAAACAACAATAATATGAAATGAAAGAGCATTACTCACCCCTCTCTAACATATTATTTGATCCTAACAAATGGACTCTAGTCGCCCAAACCATTCAAACCCTTGGACCTCTTCCAATCACCCAAACCACTCTAGTTTGATTGGTTGATTCTAGTATCTTTCTGCATTACATAATTAGTCCACAAACATTTATATAAATAAAGCTAAGCTCAGGCAATCAAAATTATTCACCTTAACTTTGAAACACAAGACGACTTAAACAACTTGATAATTATTTAAATGAATAAGCTTGAACATGTTAGGACCTTAGCATCGCTAAAAGGGGAGGGAGGGGGAGAAAGCTCCGGAGGTGGAGAAAGCTCATACACCTGTTCTTTTACAAACAATGCAATCAAAATGAAATATACAATAGAAATGAGAAAACTAGAATCAAAACTTCTTTACACGATGTGATCTTATTTTCTTGTAATTTGGTTGGTTTGGAAAGTCTTTTGAAGGTCTAGAATGCAGCAGCAACTCTCCCTCAAAGTCTCCAAGAATTGGCTTCTTCAAATCTCCATGAAGCCTCCTTTTATAGAGTGTCATCGAGTTGTTCTTGCTCATTTCTACTGCCATCAATCGATTGGTCAACCTCACCAATCGATTGTTGATCGCCAACTTACCTTCAACAGCCACTGACAACTAATCAATGGTTGACATCTTCTCAGAGTTCGACCATCAATCGATTGCTTCACCACAACAATCGATTATTCTCCAGTGGTTAATTGGGCTTGAATCTGTTGGGCTTGGGCTTGAATTGGAATTGGGCTTGGGCTGGTATTAGGCTAAATCGTTTCGGATTGGACTTGGGTTGGGTTAACCGAATCGGTCGAACGTCATTTAAAAAGTCGCCGAATGAACCAAGTGCATCACGATCCCCATTTCTTCTTCTCCGCGTCATTTCTTTGCTCCGTGCAGTTTTCGTCGCCGATCTCCACTCGTTGACGTCCGGGGTGAGCAGCTCGACGGTGACCCACTGGGCTGATCTCCGGCCAGGGATCCAGGTGTTCTCGCTTGGGAAAATCGCGGCGACACTCCCGGTGGACAGGCGGCATCGTTGTCGCGGTAGTGAGCTGCCAATCGAGGTAATCAGTCTATCTAGGGTTAGATTCCACCGTGGATTTCTTAGATCTTGCTATGTTGATCAGATTTGTGGCTGAGAAACTCGATGGTCGTGGCAGATTTAGGTTCTTCTGTCGATCTGTGCTTGCTGAGGTTCCCTTCAGCCGGATGGTCTTTGAGAGTGCCGAGATCGGTAAGTTGGATATCTTTAATTATGTCGTGAATGTTTCAGTTTGGATGGTTGGCGATTGAGGAACTGGGAGGATGTTACCGCATCATTGATCCGAGATCCGGTGAGGTTGGAGTTTGGGATGCTCCGTTGAGCAGGTGCTCTAGGAGATGTTCTGGTTGGTGTCGGGTGTGAGGAGCTATTGTCGGAAGAGATTCAAGCTCGGGAAAGTTGTTAATTAGGCTTTCCGTTAATTTATCTGTGTAGGATGTAGATGGGTTATGGTGTTGAGCTGTAATCGGGTTGGTGTTTGTAGATGATTAGAGAGTTGTGATGGTTATAGATTTGCTACTGTGATTTGGAGAAAAACAGTGGATCGGAGTTGTAATTGGGTTTCTTTGATTGTGCTTGAGGCAAGAATCAGTTGTGGGGTAGTTTCGATTGTTTTCTTTTACTGTTCATGGTGTATCGAATTTGGGATAATTGGGGTTCTTACTCGTAGACGAGGGAAGAATGCAAATCTAGAACGAATTAGTAGTTTATTCATATAATTATCGGAGATTTATACTTAACCATAATTTGTTACTATTGTGCAGGTTTGGGATACGAAGCAAGTCCGCGACCGTGAGGATTATTCGAGCTTCATATCAGGTGGGTAATATCTACCTGGTCCGGTAGTTTGATCAAATTTTGGTGCATGATCTTGGATATACGTTATACCTGTTTACCTTAGATCCACTCATGTTTTATCCTGTGCTTAAACTTAGTCTTCGATCTTTGAGATATTATTGTTAATTCATCATTCCTTTATCTTGAATATGAATTACGACCCTGCTTGTGTGTGTTAGCTGATAGGTATTCAGTTAAATGCATGTGGTTATGGTCACTAGTGTGGACTTAGATGGGGTTACCGGGTTGCATCACTAGGTAGGGTGATGGGTCCAATATAGGGGGTCGGTTGTTATACCGTACACATATTAGTGGGTTATCTTGATGGATCTATTTATCTGTACATAGATAAATAGGTTGTGATTACAGATTAGTAGTCCTTGCATGGTTGACTTTTGGTTGACTAGGTCTCCCCGTGAGTTAGGGAGTGATGCGAGGATTTGTGTGAGTTATGCATCATTACATAGCATGCATGCTGACGAATGGGTCTCCCTTGTAGATGAGACGGGTCGTCAGTCATCCTGCCTCCCCAGCCACTCGGGGTAGTGGTAGCAAGGTTGAGAGCAGAGCATTGGATGTGTCGCGCTCGGCCACTATATACGGTGGTAGCTGGAGATGCGACCGCCAGCGCAGTGGTGTTAGCACTCGCCCACTATAGATGGTGGTTGTTGTGACGTGTAGTTGTCCTGTGTGCGGAGCTCGTCTTCTCATG
This sequence comes from Wurfbainia villosa, assembly GCA_025175895.1. Lineage (NCBI taxonomy): Eukaryota > Viridiplantae > Streptophyta > Magnoliopsida > Zingiberales > Zingiberaceae > Wurfbainia > Wurfbainia villosa. The sequence goes on from CM046006.1 coordinate 2,928,757, forward strand.
GGTAGTGACGGAGCGACCAGCAGCAGGGACCCCCGGAGAGTAGTTAGCTCTTTCCGCTTATATGCTACTCATTCATACTACCCAACTCGGTCACTCGAGAGTAGTGGCAGCTGGAGTCGGGCTAGTCGTCATGTCATGCCACCCGGGCCATACTGGGGTCATGGTTGGACGAGTCCGCAGACATGACCATGCATATGCATTGCTGATATATATGTATGCATGTATTCATTATATGTTTTACATATGCCTGTGAGATGCTGCATTTGGTTGCTGCATATGATTGTACATCATGCTACATGTCATTTGCATTTTATATATTGTTGTGTGTTGAGCATGAGTATGTTTTGGTTTAGACTATCGCATGTTATTTGGATTATGCTATGATATACTTGTTCAGGATGTTAAAGGTCATATGGACGGTGTACATTATTTTATGTCAATTGATTAGTTTAGTGTATGCTATGAGTATGACCGTATCTGTAGTTACTGGTTACTATGTTGAGTACTGTATGTCTGATGAACTCATGTTGCATACCTGTAGATCTTCACATGTATACTTGTAGATCTCTATACCCTGTATGTTGTTTATGCACTTTCTATATATTACCCCTGAGTTTTATACTCACCACCCTGGACCCTGGGTTTCCTGTCGCCCAGGTAGTAGATAGAAGACTTCGGCATGGACTTGGAGCATCGCCACTTGATCCCATCCATCTATTTGCTTTTTATCCTATCACATGTATATTCATATGAGCTTCTACTGTTATTGGAGATCGTGTTGTATTTTTCTTTTATGGTATTCAGTATGAGATTACATTTTGGTATGATGGATATACCGATATACGTATGTTGTTGAGTTTGTATTTCCATTGTGTTGGCTTCCGCTATTGATGTTATACATTTTCGTTATGTGTGATACTAGCTGCGACTATTTGTACCGTATTGGAATTGTCATAAGGGGGTGCCATCCGCTGGATCGAGTCTACCTCGAGAATTTTATCGCATCGTGAGCTCTAGGTTATGGCATGCCATGCAATAATGATTTTTATCGAATTTTGGACCTAAATCGCTTTTGATTTGATTTCGATTTTTTGTGAGATGGGATTGACAGCGGCGTGAGCTCCAAGTGGTACGAAGTAAGAAATCTTGACACTTAATATTTTCTGGCTAGATATTTATGTAAGTCGTTCATCAAGTGTGGACAGACGATATTATGGCACCTGTTCGGACTCGTAAGAGAGGTCGTCCATCTAAGCAACCTACTACCGGTGGACCTGTTGATCAGGAAGAGCCACGACAGACTCCTATCAGAGGTTCGGAACCTCAAGAGCCAGATGTACCCCCGACTATGCCGACTTCTACGGATTCTAGTTGGGTCAGAGTCAAGGCACGTATACCTGTGTTAGCGCGTTCATCCAAGGACCGATTTACAATGTTCCGAGGCGAGTATGATCCATGGATTGCCCGGACCTGGTTGGATAATCTAGAGGATACTTTCGAGTTCATGAGTTGCACTGATGAGGAGAAGGTGGGTCTAGCAGCTTATCACCTTCGGGAGCAGGCAGTTACGTGATGGAAAATGCAGAAGACCTTGATGGGAGAGCAGAACATCACCTGGGCAGTTTTTCGAGATATCTTCTGGAGGCAGTATTTTCTCGGTTTTCTACAAAGACGCTGTCGAGAGTTCTTAAGTCTTAAGGTGGGATCGATCGGTTATGAAATACAATGCAGAGTTTACTCGATGAGCGGAATTCTGTCCGCATCTAGTAGTACAGGATGAGGACCGGATGTTCCACTTCACACAGGATTTGGTAGCTTATATTCGAGTAAGAATGTCTGGATCCTCCATTAACTCGTACCGAGAGGCACTGGATAGGGCACTGTGTATTGAGATGACTTCTCAGCAAATTGCAAAGGAGAAGGAGGTGGAGAAGCAGATGTCCTGTGAAAGCAAATGAAAGGTGATACGACCACCGAGACTCGGAAGAAGCGAATCGAGTGGAGCTTCGAGGTATTGCGAAGGTTCATCGAGAGCGCGAAAAGGGAAGCGACCCAAAGATCGGATACGAGGAGGTTTCAAGAACCGTAAGAGCGGGCACATGACTGGATGCCAGAGATGTGAGTCTGAGAGCCATAGTGTTTCCGAGTGTCCCTTAGATCGCGATGTTTGCTTTTACTACAAGCATCCAGGACATACAAGTTGAGAGTGTACTCTGAAGGCACAGTTGGAGTTCTCAGGTAACTCCAGCAAGGGAAAGAAGTCTGGCCAGTACCATCAGCAGAGGTCAGCACCTAGGACGCAGATTCATGGTTAGAGGCAGCCACCCCCTCCTACAGCCCAGATATATCATATACATGGGAGTGACTCTTTAGGGATGCCAGCGGTGATTCATTATACTCCAGCTCCAGAGAGTTATTATTTAGGGTCACCTACTCAGCGATACCTACCTTAGGATATATTATGCACTCGACAACAGAGTCACCTCAAAGAAAGAGAGATCACGAGCGGACCCATCCTGAGTGGAGACATTCTACTATTATATCGGAAGCGCAGCCGTCGCATGTGGAGACTGGACGAGTTTATGTCATTACCATAGAGGATGCTCAGTGGGCTGAGGGATCGGTCATTCGGGGTATGATTTTGGTTTATTCTATACCTGCAGATACTTTGATTGATACTGGTAGCTCGCATTCTTTTATAACTAGACTTCCGGGCTTGCCACCTCCGAGGCAAGTGGAATTCGCGATAGAGGTGATTCCAGGAACCGCACCGGTATCGAAGGCTCCATACCGGATGGCACCGAAAGAGTTAAGTGAGCTTAAGATACAGCTGCAAGAGTTATTGGATAGGGGTTTTGTTCGTCCTAGTGTTTCACCTTGGGGAGCTCGGTCTTTGTTCGTTAAAAGAAAGATGGATCTCTGCGGTTATGTATTGATTACAAACAACTAAATGGTGACCGTCCAAGAACAAATATACATTGCCGAGGATAGAGGATTTATTTGATCAACTCAAGGATACTTGCGCGTGTATTCCAAGATTGATCTGCGATCAAAGTTATCATCACCGAGGGTAAGAGACGAGGATATTCGAAGACAGCCGCACGCTGCTTATGGACATTACGAGTTTCTAGTGATGTCATTTGGTCTTACTAATGCTCCAGCGGCATTCATGGATTTGATGAACCGGTATTCTTGAGGTACTTGGATCAGTTTGTCATCGTATTCATAGATGATATCTTGATATATTCTCGTTCTGAGGAGGAGCATGAGCACCATCTTCGGATTGTATTGGAGACATTGCGACGAGAGCATTTATATGCCAAATTCAGTAAGTGCGCTTTCTGGTTATCTTCTGTGGGATTTCTTGGACATGTGGTATCTAGCAGAGGTATTTCAGTTGATCCCCAGAAAATTGAAGCATTACCAGTTGGGAGTAGCCAAAGTCAGTTCAGGAGGTCCGTAGTTTTCTTGGATTGGCCGGGTATTACCGTAGATTTGTGGAGGGATTTTCCCGTATAGCCACACCACTTACTCGCTTGACCCGGAAAGGGGTCAAGTTTGCTTGGTCAGAGGCGTGTGAGTCCAGTTTTCAGGAGCTTAAGCAGCGTCTAGTTTCTGCACCGGTATTGGTGATTCCTTCTTCTTGCGATGGGATGGTACTATATACTGATGCTTCTTTCCAAGGATTGGGAGCAGTTTTGATGCAGTTCGACCGTGTAGTATCTTATGCCTCCCGTCAGCTTAAGGATCATGAGAGGAATTATCCGGTGCACGATCTGGAGTTAGCAGCCATTATTTTTGCGCTAAAGATATGGAGACATTATCTGTATGGGATTACTTTTGAGATCTATACGGACCATAAGAGTTTGAAATATCTTTTCACTCAGAAAGAATTGAATCTTAGACAGAGACGATGGATGGAGTACCTAAAGGATTATGATTGCACCATTCAGTATCATCCGGGTAAAGCTAACGTTGTAGCAGATGCACTGAGCAGGAAGTCCCGTGGGATTCTGGCTAGTCATTTGACCGCAGTGACTGATCTTGTTCGACAGTTCTCAGAGTTGGGGTTGTCTGAACAGGGTCAAACATCCCGGGGGATATTGGTATCTATGGTTGCCCAGTCTGCTATTATTGAGAGGATCAAAGAGGCACAAGCTAGTGATCAGCATCTGCAGTTCTTATGCAGCACTCTGGACGCAGAACGACAGACAGATTTCTCGTGTGACGAGACTGGAGTCCTCCGATTCCGAGGGAGACTATGTGTTTCGGACACACATCCGATTAAAGAGGAGTTATTATGAGAGGCACATCACTCGAGATTTGCTATACATCCTGGCGGTACCCGGATGTATCAGGATTTGAGGCGTTCCTATTGGTGGGACGGTATGAAGAGGGATATTGCGGATTTCGTCGCTCGATGTTTGGTCTGCCAGCAGGTAAAGGCTGAACATCAGAAACCCGCCGGATTGCTACAGAGAATCCCAATTCCGGAATGGAAGTGGGAACATATTACGATGGATTTTGTTACGGGGTTGCCCAGAACCCGTAAAGGACATGATGCGATTTGGGTGATTGTTGATAGATTAACCAAATCCACTCATTTCCTTCCGATTCGTGAGACACATCCATTGGATCGACTAGCTGAGCTATACTGTAGAGAGATTGTCAGACTGCACGGAGTACCCTTGAGTATCATATCTGACAGAGATCCGCATTTTACTTCACGATTCTGGCAGAGTCTTCAGCATGCTATGGGCAATCGAGCTTCGTCCTCAAGATCGCATTTCACCCGCATGAGCGGATGGACAGTCGGAGCATACTATTCAGACTCTGGAGAACTTATTGAGATCTTGCGTCATGGATTTCAGAGGCAGATGGGAGGATCACGTCCACTTGGTAGAGTTCGCGTATAATAATAGCTATCACTCTTCCATTCAGATGGCTCCCTTTGAGGCTTTGTACGGTCGACCCTGCAGATCTCCAGTATTGTGGGAGGATGTCGGGGAGCGACAGTTATTGGGCCCTCGTGAGTATCCAAAGACGATGCAGAGTTAGTTCAGACATCGATACGACATCACGAGGCTCGTGACAGAGATAGAAAAGTTATGCGGATCGGAGGCGAAGACCGGAGTTTGTTATAGAGAGATCATGTATTTGCGAGTATCACCTACAAAAGGAGTTAGGAGATTCGGAATTAAAGGAAAGTTAGCACCACGCTACATTGGACCATTCGAGATATTGGAGCGGATTGGAGATGTAGCATACCGGTTGGCTCTACCTCCGACGCTTGCGAGCGTCCATAATGTATTCTATGTGTCTATGCTGAGGAAATACGTACCGCATCCGGATCATGTTCTAATGTATGTTTCCCACTCACTTAACGCGACATATGAGGAGGTTCCTGTGCGGATTCTTGGTCGCAAAGAGCGTCAGTTACGGAACAAAACCATCCGTCTTGTAAAGGTTGGATGGCAGCATCACACTGATGAGGAGGCTACATGGGAGCTGGAGGATATCATCCGAGCTCGATACCCTCACCTGTTCACGTGAGGTATGTAGTAATTCAAGAAATTTCTTACGTTTGATTTCTGCATATAAGTACGGAAATTTGGGGACCAAATTTTATTAAGTGGGGGAGAATGTAGTATACGAAAAAAAAAATATTTGGATTAACCCGTTAATTAATTAGGATTAATTAAAGGATTAATTAGGCTTAATTAGTGGGCTAATGGGTTAATTTTCTAATTGGGCTGAAATGAAATTGGGCTGAGATAGACTTGGGCTGAGATGGGCTTGGGCTGAAAATGGGCTTGGGCTGAATTGGATTTGGATTTGGACTGAACTCGGATTAGACTTGGACTTGAGTTAGGTGGTTGAACCAGCTAAGCTGAACCCAATCAGATTGGGCTTAGAGTTGGCTGGGTTAACCGGATCACGTGAACAGCGTTAAAAGCTGGCGAATGAACCCAGCGCCTTCGCGATCCCCATTTCTTCTCCGCGACATTTCTCTGCTCCGCGCGATCGCGTCGCCGACCTCCGCTCGTCAGCGTCCGGTGCAGGCAGCTCGACGGCGCCATCCCTGGGCTGATCTCCGGCCAGGGATCAAGGGGTTCTCGCCAGGGGAAAGTCGCGGCGACACTCCCAGCGGGCGGACGACGTCGTTGTCGCGGCGGTGAGCTGCCACGCAGGTGCGGTGGTTTCCGTTTTGGGTTAGGTTTCTTTGTCTTCCCTTAGATCTTGTTGTGTTGATTGGAGTTTTGGGGAAAACTCAGTATCGTGCGATTTAGTTTCCGACGATCCGGTCGGATTGTCTTCAAATTTACTGTTCGGGTCTTGGAAATGAGATCGGGAAGAATCGCCGCCGGTAGGAGTTTGGATCTGGTAAGTTTAGATCTAACCCAATGTTGCCAATGGTGGTATCCATTGATTGATGTTCTGTTAATGTGATATTGGGTATTTGTTTGATTCGATCGGATGTGTTTGTGATGTCGGTAATTGATGCGAGCTCGTGGTTTGTTGATTGAAGCGATGAGGTTAAGAATCGAAACTGTGAAGTTCGGATGGTTAGGAGTTTCAGCTAGGTTGTGGAAATTAGTCTGTGATTGTAATTTGATTGTGCCGGCTGTGGGTGTGTGGAAGGAGAGTTGTGATGATAGAGTTGATACTGTGATTGCGGATTTGGGTTGTATAGTGAATTTGAGTTGCCAATGAGTGGTTAGGCTTGTTGTTTCGGGTATTGGTGCTCGAGTAATATTAATTGATGTTTGACCTGTTTAGATTTAGAGATCTATGTAGTGTATCGGAGTGGTATAGTCGGAGTGGTTGAAATGCTTCCGGGAAAAGAATACGAATATAAAATGAACTAGTATTTTGTTCGTATAGTATCAGCGATTTGCACTTAACCGTAATTTGTTACTATTGTGCAGGTTTGGGATACGAAGCAGGTCCACGGCCGTGAGGATTATTCGAGCTTCGTATCAGGTGGGTAATATCTACCTGGTCCGGTAGTTTGATCAATTCTGGTGCATGAAATCAGATATATATATGTTATACCTGTTTACCTTAGATCCACTCATATTTTATCCTGTGCTTGTACTTAGCCTTCGAACTTTGAGATATTGCTGTTAATCCATCATACCTTTATCTTAGATATGAATAATAACTCTGCTTGTGTATTAGCTGATAGGTATTCAGTTAAACGCATGTAGTTATGGTCACTAGTGTGGACTTAGATGGGGTTATCGGGTTGCATCACTAGGTTAGGTGATGAGTCCGAGAATATACGGGCCTGGCCATTGTACCATACACATATTAGTGGGTTATTTTGACGGATCTATTTATCATACATAGGTAAATAGGTAGTGATTACGGATTAGTCGTCCTTGCATGGTTGACTTTTAGTTGACTAGGTCTTCCCGTGAGTTAGGGAGTGTTGCGAGGATTTGTGCGTGAACTATGCATCATTTCATTGCATGCATGCTGACGACTGGGTCTCCCTTATGGATGAGACAGGTCGTCAGTCATCCTGTCTCCCCGGCCACTCGGGGTAGTGGTATCAGGGTTGAGGGCAGAGCATTGGATGTGCCGCGCTCGGCCACTAAGGATGGTGGTAGGCTGAGATGCACCGCCACCGAAAGGTGGTGGTGTTAGCACTCGCCCACTATAGACGGTGGTTGTGTGACGTGCAGTTGTCCTGTGTGCAGAGCTCGTTTACTCATGGGTAGTGACGAGCGCACCAACAAAGAGGACCCCGAGAGTAGTTAGCTCTTTACGCTTATATGTTACTCATTCATACTACCCAACTCGGTCACTCGAGAGTAGTGGCAGCTGGAGTCGGGCTAGTCGTCATGTCGTGCCACCCGGGCCATACTGGGGTCGTGGTTGGACGGGTCCACACACATGGCCATGCATATGCATTGCTGATATATATATGTATGCATGTATCTGATATATGTTTTACATATGCCTGTGAGATGCTGCATTTGGTTGCTGCATATGATTGTACATCATGCTACATGTCTTTTGCATATTTTATATACCGCTGTGCATGTGTTGAGCATGAGTGTGTACTATTTGGATTATGTGTTGGTGCAATCGGCCCAGGTCACGATTGACCAGGCTCGAGTTTGACTCGAGTGATGTTTTGATGTTTGACAAAGGGATTTAACAAAGGGATTTGACAAAGTGGTTTGGCATTGATGTTTGACATTAATATAGGTTAATATGTTTGGGGAGATTGTTAGAGCAATCGACCCGGGTCATGTTTGACCGGACTCGAGTTTGACTCGAGGAAGACATTGATGGTTTACTGGGGTTGACCATGTGATTATGGGAAGTCCAAGCATGGGTCTTGGTAAGGTAAAGTCCAAGTCATGGGTACTTGGCATGGAAAGTCCAAGTGGGACACTTGGCATTTGGTAAAGTCCAAGTCTTGAGTACTTGGCATGAAAAGTCCAAGTGGGACACTTGGCGCATGGAAAGTCCAAGTCATGGGTACTTGGCATTTGGGAAAGTCCAAGTCTTGAGTACTTGGCATGAGAAGTCCAAGCATGGGTCTTGGCAAATGAGAAGTCCAAGCATGGGTCTTGGCAAATGGAAAGTCCAAGCATGGGTCTTGGCATGGAAAGTCCAACATGGGTTGGCAAGGGAAAGTCCAAGCTTGAGTCTTGGCATTTGGGAAGTCCAAGGGGATTGATATTGGCAGCGTAAAGTCCAAACGGAGTCTTGGCGGCGTAAGTCCAATGTGCCTTGGCGGTGTAGATACCGTTAGCATGACATAGCCGAGGGAAGCACCTGGAGGCTAGCGCGATAGATGAACAAGTCATGGATGACTTGGAGGGATCCGAGAGGCGTGAGGTGATGGAGGTGGCTTAGTCTAGGCTAAGCAGGTGGTCTAGCAAGTATGGGGCACCATACTTGGGTTAAAACCTCATCTTTGAGGACTTGAGTTCGACCGCCGCTTAAGAGCCGAATCTCGGCAATGATCGCTCATGGAGCAAATCGAACCGATGTTCACGGCAGATCGCCAAGGGTCGCGATAATCGCTAGTTCATCCACGAGCACGTAATGCTTCGTGCCGATCGACGCTTGATTACGCTACCGGCCGATCGCCAAGAGATCCGTTGGAATTTTCCCAGCGTGGATCGATCCATTGTCTCACGACAATGCCATCACCGATCGGGTGACTTATGGCGATCGGTGATGGCGGAAATCCAGGTTGCGCACAAGGATAAAAGGAGCTCGACGGGAGGATTTTTGCACATGGTTTCTTGAGCATCTTTGGGGCGATTTGTTGCTGCAAATCAGAGTCTCCAAGGCCACTCTTCAAGAAACCAAAAGCAAGCAATCCAAAGCATTTGTAAAGTGTTTTCTTTACTTGTATTGCATTATTCTTCATTGTATTTGCTTGTTGCTTTTAGATTATTGTTGTAATCTATTGTAAGAGGTTTCTCCACCTCCGACTTGTGTCGAGAAGGAGTATTTGTGATTAGTGAGTGTGTGTGCATCACTAGGGCTCTTTAGAGCTCGATCCGTGGAGTAGGAACCGTTCGGTTCCGAACCACGTTATATCTTTGTGTTTGCGTGTTGTATGTTTCGTTATCATTATTATTCTTGTTATTCCGCTGCGCTAACGAAAATTATAGACAAGCACGTGAACGTTTTCCATCTACGTACGAATTCAACGCTATTCACCCCCCCTCTAGCGCCCTCAAATCTCCAACAAGTGGTATCAGAGCCCGGGGCTCTTCTACGGACTAACCGCCGGGAGCTAGGACAAAGAAGGCTAGAGGGTAAAGATGGAAATCCAAGGACAATTGGGATGGGATATCGACACCCCAATTCCGTATGCCTTCTATGGACGAGAAGGTTTCAATTCTTGGAAGGCGAGAATTGAAGATTTTTTGATGATGAGAGACCTTGAGGAGTGGTCCGCATTGATGGAAGGATTTGAATATCCTAAGGGACCAAAGGGAGGGTTTCTCAAGAAGAAGAAATGGAGTGAGGAGCAACTCCAACAATTCGATAAAAACAAGAAGGTAATCAAATTCATTTTTGATTTAATTCCTAATGACCTCTTGTGTAGCCTAGGTGACTATGTGGATGCTAAGGAGCTATGGAGCGATTTGGCCAAGCTCCATGAAAGCCTATCATCGGTCCAAGAAGAAGGACCATCACCCTCTCAAGATCAAGAAGAAACATCTAAAGAGCTTGAGGATTCAGAAGTTGATAGGGAATCAACATCCGGATCGGAGAAGGAAGTAGAATCGGAAGTTGATAGGGAGTTAATTTCTGGGTTGGTGGAGGAAGTGGAAGAAGCATCCACTTCTAGGATTGAGGGGATTAGAGCATCCTCAACACTGGAGCAACAAGAAGAACCATCTACATCCTGGTAGAGAGAAGAAACCCAAGCTCAAGAATCCACTCAGACCACCACAACCACCCTAGGTAACTCAAGCATGTCAATTAATAATAAAATTCATATTGTATGCTTTAAGTGTAGGGAAGCCAGACACTACAAGAGTAAGTGCCCTAAGAAGGTTAAGAAGACTCCACCCGTGCCAAAGGTCAAGGAGACCGGTGCCTCAACGCAAAAGAGCAAGGAGCAAGTGACTTGCTTCAAATGCCAACTACCGGTCATTCACGAGTCAATGCCCGAAGGGGAGAAGAAGGGACAAAGGGAGCATCACAAGTAGGGAGCTACTAAGGCTAACCTAAGGTATATCAAGTTAATAATGCTCTTTCTTTTGTTAATAGACAAAAGCATGCTAGAAATTTCAATTCCCTAGCAATTTGCCATGAAAAGCATGCTAATAGAAATAAATACTTTTGTTTAGGAGCTAAGAGAGTCCATGTAGAAAATAGGGAGAAATTTGGGACTAATGTCCCTAAAAACAATTTATCTAAGGACAAACCTAGGTCAAATAACTCTAGAAAATTTTTACCTAGGGAGACAATTAGAAAGGTGCAAGAGCACCTAGGTCTAAACCCTAAATGAACTAGGCATATGCCTAGGAAGTCCAATGCCCAAGATTTAAATCAAAATTCTAAAATCGGGCAATTAGAAAAGGAAAATCAAGTCTTGAGGTCAAGGCTTGAAAAACTTGAAAAGACCCTTAGGAATATACAAAACCAATTTAAAGGGTCTAATGGTCAAAGTCAAAGGTCCAAAAGTCAAAGTCAATGCCAAGGACCTAAGAGTAAAAAGTCAACTAAGGGCAAGCAAGGTTTGAGTCACAAACCTAAGTCCAAGGTGACTTACCATAGTGTTCCATTAGATTATGGAACACTGACTAGGTCTAGGAAGACCAAGGTCAATAGGGAGGTTATCCCTAGAGTTGACCAAAGGGTGTGCCTAGTGGCTAGGGTTTCTAGGAAACCTAGGGTGGCCACTAAGAAGGTTGCAAGGGGAGTTACCCCTAGAGTCAACCTAAGTAAGACCCAAATGACCAAGGCTAACAAGCCTAGGAGGGTCATTAGGAAGGTATCTAGGGAGGTTATCCCTAAGGAATACCTAATTAACCCTAGGAGCTCAAATCGGTTTTGGGTTCCTAAGAGCGTGATTGATTCACACTAGATGGGTTTAGGGTGTGCCAACCTTAATTGGATGGGTAGTTAACTCAACCATGATAAAGGTGGCATTTTAGGTTATTTTCAAGGTTATGGATACCTTGGAAATAGGGTTGAATTATAATCCTAAAAGATTTTAGGATGTATTAGTTATGAAGTTTGATAAAATGATCAAATTGGCACAATTTAGGTTTAGAGTGTTAGTGTGTCATTTTGGGTTTTTGGCACACTAGGAGATTAATGATAATATGGCAAAATATATCTAACTATATCAAATGGCAATTAATATTAAAGTTTAGGTATTACTATACCTATACATTTTATATGCCATGCTTTGATTGTCATATGTCATGTCATGACATCATGTGTATTTCAAATCATTTTATATGTCATGATTATGCTTAGGTTTAAGGATTTAAATGTCATGTGTTTTAGATTTCATATTATGTCATGACATCATGGTTATGAGCATATGTTTATTTATGTCATCATTAATGCCATAATCATTCATGCATTTAAGAAAATCTCAATTGAAATTGAATTAAGGACTATGGCATGACTTGAAGTCCCATTTATAAGGGAATCAAGTAGGGTTGCCTTAGAGAATGCATGAAACCCTAGATTAGGATGAACAAAACTCACATCTCACATCCAATTGACATGTATGTGTATTTATACACCTTAGATACATGTGAGATGCTAGGATATGAGTTGAGTTCAAGGTGCATAGTTTTTGCATCTAGATGAACTAAAACTCATCTTGTTTCATATGTGGATCATTGGGAAAGCTTGTGTACAAGTCATGTGCATAGAGCCCAAGGAATATGATCCAAAATAAGGTTTTGAAAATATTTTAAAATCATTTTGAAAAACCTTGGTTAAGTCTATCTTTTGATAGCAATCACCATTGATAGAGTTGATACAAAATAGAGCCAAAACATTGAAAATTTCAATGGTTTTGAGTTTTGTATCAAACTCACTATTTTATGGGTAAAATAATTTTCAAATATTTTTCACCCATTGTGTGTGTCATAAGTATTATACGTATGAATTTTTACGATTTTTAGAATTACGTATAATTATTTATGAATTTCTAAAATTCATTTCTGATAACTGAAAATAGAGATTTTGATTATCGATCCGCTACTGTGTGGCGATCGATTGATGTGGTGGCATCGAGTCGAGTTTGTTTAGCCCATTTTCAGCCATGGTAAAGGTCCCTAACCACTTCTAACCCTAGGATATGCTTTGGGAAACATTATAAAGGGTGAAAATCCATTGGATATGGATTAGAAGAAGTGTTAGGTCAAAGTATCAAATTTAGGATATGGAAAGTTCATGTTTGAACTTAGAACCTTAATTTTGATGGCTTAGAGTTCCTATTGGCTTAGGGGCTTCCCAAGGACATTGTTGGTGCAATGGTCAAGGGGGAGCAAGCCTTTAAGGGGAGGTATCCATCTTGGGATGATGGATGTGTTTTTCTCCTTGAAGAGGAGAAGTTATTGGGAGAGTATCATCAATTGGGAAAATTGATGGGTTTTTGATACCCAATTTGGAAATTGGGAGAGAGTATAGGATTGTCTCTCTTGAGTGATATGGGACTTATCACTAGGAAGATGGTAGGCATCCTAGTTATTTTTGGATCAAGGGGGAGATTGTAAGATCTCATTGGGACATGAGACATTGACCTCCTTGGAGAGAAAACCTTTTTGATGTTAGTCAAAAAGGGGGAGAATGTTTGGGGGAGAACATTTGAGAGAGAAGTATGAATGTTTGGGGGAGAACATTTGGAGAGTGTTTACCAATTTGGGATAATTGGTAAGGGATTTGAGTTAGTGGTCTAACTCAGATGATTTGTTTGGTTTTTGTCAAACATCAAAAAGGGGGAGATTGTTGGAGCACCAACCAGTCACGATTGACCAGACTCGAGTTTGACTCGAGTGATGTTTTGATGTTTGACAAAGGGATTTAACAAAGGGATTTGACAAAGTGGTTTGGCATTGATGTTTGACATTAATGTCGGTTAATATGTTTGGGGAGATTGTTGGAGCAATCGACCCGGGTCATGTTTGACCGGACTCGAGTTTGACTCGAGGAAGACCTTGATGGTTGACTGGGGTTGACCATGTGATTATGGGAAAGTCCAAGCATGGGTCTTGGCAAGGTAAAGTCCAAGTCATGGGTACTTGGCATGGAAAGTCCAAGTGGGACACTTGGCAGTTGGTAAAGTCCAAGTCATGGGTACTTGGCATGAAAAGTCCAAGTGGGACACTTGGCGCATGGAAAGTCCAAGTCATGGGTACTTGGCATTTGGGAAAGTCCAAGTCTTGAGTACTTGCATGAGAAGTCCAAGCATGGGTCTTGGCAAATGAGAAGTCCAAGCATGGGTCTTGGCAAATGGAAAGTCCAAGCATGGGTCTTGGCATGGAAAGTCCAACATGGGTTGGCAAGGGAAAGTCCAAGCTTGAGTCTTGGCATTTGAGAAGTCCAAGGGGATTGATATTGGCCAGAAAGTCCAAGCGAGTCTTGGCGCGTAAGTCCAATGTGCCTTGGCGTGTAGACACCGCTAGCATGACATAGCCGAGGGAAGCACCGAGGCTAGCGCTGATGGATGAACAAGTCATGGATGACTTGGAGGGATCCGAGAGGCGTGAGGTCGATGGAGATGGCTAGAAGGCTTAGGTCTAGGCTAAGGGTGGTCTAGCAAGTATGGGGCACCATACTTGGGTTAAAACCTCATCTTTGAGGTTGGTAGTCGATCGCATTATGGCGGCTTCGACCGCCGTGAGTCGACTTGAGTTCGACCGCCGCTTAAGAGTTGAATCGCCCGCGCGAGCTTATCGAATGCTCGAAGCCGATCGGCGCCGATCGACATGCGACCTACGGTCCGATCGCAATGTTGGCGGGCCGATCGCTAAGAGATCCGGTGGAATTTTTCCAACGTGGATCGATCCGTTGTCTCACGACATAGGGGCATCACCGAGGTGACTTATGGCAATGATCGATAGGCGGAAATCCGTGTCGCGCACAAGGATAAAAGGAGCTCGACGGGAGGATTTTTGCACATGGTTTCGAGCATCTGGGCGATTTGTTGTTGCAAATCAGAGTCTCCAAGGCCACTCTTCAAGCAACCAAAAGCAAGCAATCCAAAGCATTTGTAAAGTGTTTTCTTTACTTGTATTGCATTATTCTTCATTGTATTTGCTTGTTTCTTTTAGATTATTGTTGTAATCTATTGTAAGAGGTTTCTCCACCTCCAACTTGTGTCGAGAAGGAGTATTTGTGATTAGTGAGTGTGTGTGCATCACTAGGGCTCTTTAGAGCTCGATCCGTGGAGTAGGAACCGTTCGGTTCCGAACCACATTATATCTTTGTGTTTGCGTGTTGTATGTTTCGTTATCATTATTATTCTTGTTATTCCGCTGCGCTAACGAAAATTATAGACAAGCACGCGAACGTTTTCCATCTACGTACGAATTCAACGCTATTCACCCCCCCCCTCTAGCGCCCTCAAATCTCCAACATTATGTCATGATATACCTGTTCAGGAGGTTATAGATCATATGGAGGGCAGACCGTCAGGTACGTATATTACTTTATGTCAGTTGATCAGTTCAGTTTATGCTATGAGTAGGACATATCTGTGATTACTGATTACTATGCTTAGTACTGTATGTCTGTTGGACTCATGCTGCATACCTGTAGATCTCTTTACCATGTATGTTATTCATGCACTTCTATATATTACCCCTGAATTTTATACTCACCACCCTAGACCCTGGGTTTCCTGTCGCCCAGGTAGTAGATAGAAGACTTTGGCATGGACTTGGAGCATTGCCACCTGATCCCATCCATACGTTTTCCGAGGTTTTGCTTCCCATCGCATGTATTTTCATATGGACTCTTATTGTTTTGGAGATCATGTTGTATGTTTCTCGGTTGGATATTCAGTATGGATTTTGTTCTAGTATGGACGGATATACCGATGTACTTATGTTGTCGAGTTTGTATTTCCATTGTGTTTGGCTTCCGCTATTGATGTTATATGTGTTGCTGTGTTGTTATACATTTTCGATATGTGTTATACTGGCTGCGACTTTGTACCGTATTGGAATTGTCATAAGGGGGTGTCGTCCGTTGGCCGGACAGAGTCTACCTCGGGGCGTGACAACGACCCTACTTGTGTGTGTTAGCTAATAGGTATTCAGTTAAATGCATGTGGTTATGGTCACTAGTGTGGACTTAGATGGGGTTACCGGGTTGCTTCACTAGGTGGAGTGATGGGTCCAATATAGGGGGTCGGTTGTTATACCGTACACATATTAGTGGGTTATCTTGATGGATCTATTTATCTGTACATAGATAAATAGGTTGTGATTACAGATTAGTAGTCCTTGCATAGTTGACTTTTGGTTGACTAGGTCTCCCCGTGAGTTAGGGAGTGATGCGAGGATTTGTGTGAGTTATGCATCATTACATAGCATGCATGCTGATGACTGGGTCTCCCTTATGGATGAGACGGGTCGTCAGTCATCCTGCCTCCCCGGCCACTCGGGGTAGTGGTAGCAGGGTTGAGGTTGAGGCGAGCATTGGATGTCTTGCGCTTTGCCACTATATCTGATGGTAGGAGATCGCACCTCTTGTGCGAGGGTGGTGTTAACACTCGCCCACTATATATGGTGGTTGTTGTGACATGCAGTTATCATGTGTGCAGAGCTCGTCTTCTCATGGGTAGTGACGGAGCGACCAGCAACAAGGACCCCCGGAGAGTAGTTAGCTCTTTATGCTTATATACTACTCATTCATACTACCCAACTCGATCACTCGAGAGTAGTGGCAGCTGGAGTCGGGCTAGTCGTCATGTCGTGCCACCCGGGCCATACTGGGGTCGTGGTTGGACGGGTCCGTAAACATGGCCATGCATATGCATTGCTGATATATATGTATGCATGTATTCGTTATATGTTTTACATATGCCTGTGAGATGTTGCATTTGGTTGTTGCATATGATTGTATATCATGCTACATGTCATTTGCATTTTATATACTGTTGTGTGTTGAGCATGAGTATGTTTTGGTTTAGACTATCGCATGTTATTTGGATTATGCTATGATATACTTGTTCAGGATGTTATAGGTCATATGGACGGTAGACCGTCAAGTATGTACATTATTTTATGTCAGTTGATTAGTTTAGTGTATGCTATGAGTATGACCGTATCTGTAGTTACTGGTTACTATGTTGAGTATTGTATGTCTGATGGACTCATGCTGCATACCTGTAGATCTTCACATGTATACTTGTAGATCTCTATACCCTGTATGTTGTTTATGCACTTTCTATATATTACCCCTGAGTTTTATACTCACCACCCTGGACCCTGGGTTTCCTGTCGCCCAGGTAGTAGAAAGAAGACTTCGGCATGGACTTGGAGCATCGCCACTTGATCCCATCTCTTGCTTTTCAGGGTTTTGTTTTCTATCACATGTATCTTCATATGTGCTTCTCTTATTGGAGATCATGCTGTATTTTTCTTTTATGGTATCCAGTATGAGATTACGTTTTGGTATGATGGATATACCGATATACATATGTTGTTGAGTTTGTATTTCCATTGTGTTGGCTTCCGCTATTGATGTTATACATTTTCGTTATGTGTGATACTGGCTGCGACTATTTGTACCGTATTGGAATTGTCATAAGGGGGTGTCGTCCGTTGGCCGGACTGAGTCTACCTCGGGGCGTGATAAATCGATTGCTTCACCACAACAGTCAATTGTTGGACCACGAGCACTCTCGAGAACCAACTTTCTCATTTTCTTGAGCACCTGATCTCCTTGAACACCATTCAATTGCCTCTCCATGGCAATCGACTGCTGGATCCTGAGCATCGCGATCTACGACTCTTCCTGAGCACCGCGTTTCTTAAGCACCAATCGATTGCCTCACCTCAGTAATCAACTGATGGACTTCGAGTCCCGAGAACCGTGAGTGCCCCAAGCACTCGAGTCCCACATCGGCCTTCCCGAGCACCAGCTAATCGAGTGCCCAAGTCTCGAGAACTTGTCCAGTGTCGACTGATTACTACCAACAGTCGATTGCCCAAGAACTTATTGGAACTTCTCGAGCGTCAACCCGAGTGACTTCCTGATCACCTTCCATAGTGCCTTAGTGCCGATAGTAATCGGATCAACCGTTAGTCGACTGCTCGAGCTCCTATCATGAGCTTCCCAAGCACCTACCCCAGTCGCAATTGCTCAAGCACCCGACACCAGTCGATTGATCAACCACCAGTGGATTTTCTGAGCACCCGTCAGTCTTATCTCAAGCCAACTCTAGCTTTACTTGGTATTTGGTTAATTTTAACCTACTAGGATCTTTCTTGTCCAACAGACAATCACCCTTGACTTGCCAAAACCTCCCCTATCTGGCAACTGGTAACTTTGACTTGTCGAGACTTCTACTGCCTGACATCTGATCACCTTGACCTACTGAGACTTTACTTGCCTATCATTCAGTCACCTTTACAAGCCGGGACTTCCCTTGCCTAGCATCAGATCATCTTGACCAGCCAGGAATTCACTTGCCTAGCATCTAGTCACCTTGACATGTCGAGACTTCACCAACACCATGCATCTGGTCCTCATTAGCCTTCTTGGACTTTCCTTGCCTTGCATCCGATCTCCAAACCTACAAGAAAATTTTGACACTAAGCATTCAGTCATCCTTGACCTGCTTAGACTTTTTCGACACCAAATGTACAGTCCTCCTTGACCTGCTTGGACTTTCCATTTTGTGTTAGGTGTCCAATCAACCTTAACCCATCTAGACTTTCCGACACCCAAACATTCGGTCCTCCTTGACTTGTTTGGATTTTTCATCTCATGCCAAGTATCCGGTCAACTGTGACTCACTTGGTCTTCACACTTGCCAACTCTCTGTTGGACTTCCAACCACCTAGTGTCTGGTTCTCCTTAAACCACATAAATTTCTCACTTGCCGACTCTCTGTTGGACTTCCGGCCATTAAGTGTCCGATCCTTCTTGACCCATTTGGATTTTCACTCATCAAATATTCAGTCAATCTTGACCTACTTAACTTCTCACTCAATCACTTTCCATACATCATAGTCAACTTGACCCAATGATGATTTCATCAATACTCTCATTCACACGACCTCGGATATCTCATACTGTCCTTTACCTATAGTCATATTGTCAAACATCGAAACTCAACTCAAACTTTACTCGAGTTTGGTCAACCTTGATCTGAGATTGATTGCACCAATAAAATACATATGTATTCGACTTGTTAATGTTCATGAATAATATTCGTGAACATAACTTGTAAACTATGTTCGTGAACAAAATTGGTAAACTATGTTCATGATCAAACTCATTTATGAATTTATTTATACTCATTTGAATTATTTATACTAACCAATCAAACAAATATTAAAATATTAAAACTTTAAACAAATAAATAAGTTTGACTTAAGAGATTGATAACATTTAAACAAGCCAAGCTTAAACAAGTTTGATTAAGCTTGATTCAAACTTGAACTGAGCTTGATTTAGAAGTTTGATATTAATTAAATAAGTCAAGCTCAATTTAACCTCAAACAAAAAAAATAAAAAAAAAAGTCAAATTTGAGCAACTGTTTCAATAGCTTGGTTAATTTTAGACTTGATTTGGTTCGACTTGATTATCTTATCAAATAAGTCTAAATATTATAAAATTTGACTTGACTCGGTTATCTTATCAGGGTTGTTACGAGGAAAGGGAATTAATTGAGGAGTTGAATTTTCAAATAATAGTAGTTCATGTTGAATGATTAAAATATACTATGAGTTGTTTACTTTTAAGAACTAAATTAAAATAAGTCATAAATGAATAAGTCATAGGTTAATGTCGGAGTGGGCAGCACCTAATAATTTTGATTTTCTTTTTCGAGTCTCTTCGTACAATATAAGTTTTTTTTTTCATATTAGATTGAAATCCATCAACCTAATAATTCCTATCAATCCGTCTTTAATTAAACCATCGTAAAAAAGATAAATTACAGAAAGCCTTTGGCTCAAAGTCCGTTGATAAATTGCATGGAGAATCGACACTCTTGCATAAGCAAAGGATTAACTCTTATTTTTTTAGATAAATTTTATATGTATTTATCATCCGAACTAATTCGCATGGGCTCATATTGCTTCCTCTAGATCCTAGAATTGCCTTCACTCCTAATTGATCAAATCAAACATTCAATGGATGTTTAGTAAATCATTTTGTTGCTACTATTCATTTTGTTTGTTTACTTGACTTGTATTGTATCTTGTAACGTTGTTTGATTCATTCTCACGTGTATAAATTGAATGAATAAGCCAAAATGATTTTTTTAGGTTGAAATTGAAATGCCTTTTAAAAAAACTTTTGCTGTTAAGTAGATAGTAAATAACAAAAAATTGTCAACAAAGAATTGTATACCAACAATACTACAATGGATGTGCACAGTGTAGACAACATTTACTTATTTACTATTTTCATGATTATAAATTGCAACTTTTTTTTTTTTTAAATAAATGATATTTCTTTTGATTTTTAACTGGAAATAAAAGATAGTACAGTGCCCTAAACTCACTCTAATATGGATTCCGAGAAAAAAATTATTGTTTAGAATTTTATTTTGTTTTGCAAAAGAGTATTTTTGTAGTATGAACCGGTGAAATGTGCACACATTATATTGAAAATGAGGCTGCTTTTTGTAATAGGAGTTTTACTACTCATAAATATGTTTTGATATGTGTTTGACGAGATTACAGTGATGTTGATGATCTATCTGTGAGCTTAAAGAAACATTGTTAGTGTTTTCGAGGTTGGTTGACGTGTGATAATTGTTTTATTGAGAGGGGCTTTGTTGTTGTTGTTTGTCACTATGAAGTTGGAGCTCTTCAATGACTCCAATGGAATTTATTCCGGCGGACGGTGAAAATTTTTTGTGGGATTGAACTATCCATCCTTAGGATTAATCAATTTTGGTTGGATAACTTTTGGCATATCAAGCAGACCCTTTATTTTTGCAACTAGATTACTCTTTTGATTTTGAAATTAATTATCTTTATCTCTATACTCTTTCTACTTAGCCTTATATATATATAGACCTCATTCTAGATTTGATAATTATATAATTCAAATTAAGAACATATGGTTCATCAAAATTGGAATTGGAGCCACAAAGTTTATCCATTTAATACCAAACTGTACATTTTAATTTATTTTGTATAAGAGAAGTATAATTTTACATTATATATTGTCGATATTAAAATTTGTGTAAATGCTAGCAGTGTGATTAGAAAAGTATAATAATGCTTGTATAAGAGAAGGAAAGAAAATGAATGCCTTTTTTTTACTCAGTTATCTAGATTTTGACTGATTAATTTTGAAGGTGGACCATCTTTTCTTTGGTTCGTCTAATGGATAAATTTGAAAAAATTCATGGTCCGATGGTGAAGTTTGATTTCGTCATCTTGTTGTCCATATAAAATCGTCTATTATTTCTTATGTATATATACTGTACAATAAATGATTGGATTCAATTTTGAATTTTGATATTTATACAAAAGTTTAAATTATAATTTGTCTGTTTCTTTTTGCACTTTTATATTTTAAAAAATAAAACAATAATAAATATTTTAAGGTGTCCTGTAAAAACATATAAGTTGTTAAAAGGACTCTCAATCCTACTTCAAGTGCCAGAATATAAAATTTATAAAACAGTATATATATATATATATATATATATATATATATATATATATATATATATATATATATATATATATATATATATATATATATATATTTCTTGAAAAGAAATAATAATAAATATATTTATCTTGGTAGTTACGGGGAAAGGGAATTAATTAAGAAGTTGAATTTTCAAATAATAGTAATTCATGTTGAATTATTCAAATATACTATGACTTGTTTGCTTTTTAGAACTAAATTAAAATAAGCTATAAATGAATAAGTCATAGGTAAATGACGGAGTGGTTAGCACCTAATAATGTTGATTTTCTTTTCGATTCTCTTCGTACAACATAAGTCTCTTTTTTCATATTGCTTCATCTAGATTTTAGAATTGTCTTCATTTCTAATTGATCAAATCAAACATTCAATTGATGTACAATAATTATATCCATTTTGTTGTTAGTATTCATTTTGTATGTTTACTTACTTGACTTGTAGTGTGTATCTTGTCATGTTGTTTGATTCATTCTCACGTGTATAAATTGAATGAATAAACTAAATTGATTTTTTTAGGGGTTATTAAAATTGAAATACCTTGTAAAAATAACTTTTGTCATTAAGTAGATAGTAAATGACAAAATATTGTCAACAAAGAATTGTATAAACAATACTACAATAGATTATGTGCATAGTGTAGACAACATATATTTATTTTCTATTTTCTTGATTATAAATTGCTATTTTTTTAAAAATAAATGGTATATCTTTTTATTTTGAATTATGAAACGAAGGACAACTCGATATACGAAATTTCAAAAAAAAAATGTCTATCATATACAATTTTACTTTATTTTGTAAAAGATTATTTTCATAATTTGAACTGATTCAGAAATAGATTTTGATATGTGTTAGATGAGATTGTAGTGATGTTGATGACCTATTTGTGAGCCTAACGCAGCATTATTAGTGTTTTTGAGGTTGGTTGACGTGTGGTAATTGTTCTATCAGTAGGAGAGAGGATTTGTTGTTTTTGTTGTTGTCGTCGTGAAGTTGGAGCTCTCCTGTATCATTTTTGATTGTTCTATTTGTAATGAAACCTTTCGTCAAATGATTCGTTCATCATTAAGTTATCGATTTTCAAAAATCAAAATTCCACCACCAACATGGATGCGGGTGAGAGGTCATTGTGGATGAGTTTCGTCAAGGGGAGGATGAGTAGACCTCCACAATCACCCTTCTTCCAGTTAGTTTGGAATGTGATGATGCATGAGGTTCCTTTAATCGACATAAGAACATTAGAGAGAATCGTAAGGAACCTTGGCTAGTCCCCTTTGATGTTTAGTTAATGAGAGTGAGTACTGAAAGAGATGACTTATCCCTTCTCGGACTATATTGGACCCTTTCCTTATTTAACATCTCGACCTTGAATTTATCTCGAGAAGAATGGCCTCTATCCCTACTTTGACAGAAGAGGGGACATATTTTCCTCGTAATCTCGAGAAATAGTCTCTAGATTTCCTAGGATAAACATAATTATGACTCTAGGTGCCAGGGTCCTATCGACACTAGAGGCTTGGCTAACTTGGCCCATCTTTCCTATAGGTTGGATGAGATTGGGAAGCACATCTGACTTAAATGGTTGAGTCCTTATTAGGATGAACAAATCTTCTCAATCATTCCATAGACAATCGAGTCCTTATGGGTACTCTACTAACCTACTTAATTAGATATTGTATTCTCGGGGCGAAGTGCACCATGGGAGGGTCGAGTGGATTAGCTGATGTCAAGGTTCACCGAAACAGTGCATAATAGGTGTTCTAGCATGAGAACATCTTATTCCGTATTAAATTTTTAGTAAATAATATTACAGTGTTCTTGGACATTATAACGGAAAAAATGGGCATGGAACAAATGGTTTTGATTGCATTTAATACAGATTTAACTTTATTTTGATTTTGTTTGTTTAATATTTTGTTTGTATTCATGTAAAAAAAAAGGGACAAATTTGATAGATTTGATACGTGGATTACATCACGGTTTTATTTTTTTACCGATGTATTATTTTTTTATGGCTCATTGTATTTTATTTTTTAATTACTGTTGTAATTTATGTATTTATTTAAAAAAATTACTAATTCTATAATTGTTTTAATAAATTCATGTCACCGATTGTTTTATTGAACTGAAATAGTAGAATTCGTGACAGCCACCATGACTTTTCTTATGAACCCTATCCGATGTGACGTAGTGTCAGTTATCATTGAATTAAACATTTATTTGAAATGGTTAGACGGCACATCACTGAGGTTGTACTCTAGGAAAATAAAGCATGATTAAGATAAAATAATATTTATAAAAATAATATGAATAGAAAAAGATTTAAAGTTTTTTTTAATTCAATTGATCTCTATATATTTTGATCATCACATTAAGATCTATAAGACTCTTCGTAATTTATTTTCTTTATAATATATGTGAAATATATTGATAGGAGTCACTAATTTGATGATTTTAAATTTTTATATAAAATAAAAAAAAATATATTGAAGAGCAAGGAGAAGCATACCTGTATATAGTCTAAACATTTTTAAAGTTCAATATTTCAAAAGAAATAATGTATTTCCGAAAGATAAAATTAGGACATACTGTCCATAACTTTTAAATAAATACTTTGAATTGACTAGAGAGAAAATTCTTCTTCTCATTGGTATCAAGGTAAATGAATTTTTGATTCAATTAATTTTTAAGAGTGATCGATTCTATTCTACGAATCTTTCGAGATACTTCATCAACAATCAAGTAGAGATAAGATCGGGATAAAAATGACTCATCGACCATCAAAATCGGAAAAGCACTCATAACTTTTTTTACAATTCAATTCGGACTCCACAGTCGCGTTATTCCTGAACGGTAATCCAATATAGAAGTCGTACTCTATCCACTGAGCAAACTTCTGGATTCCAAAGTCATCCGAATGATTTTTTTTTAAAATTCACTGTTAAATGATATTGCAATAAAAGATCAAATTGTATTCTCATATGATATGCTTATCCACTTTTACCATTGCATTCAATGGGGGCAAAAAAAAAAGTCTTTTATCCACGGTATAAAGGTTGAAATTCGCCAATCTAGTGGCCTCTACCGGTCCGCCTTCGGACCATCGTAAGGGGGATAAATTACGGTAGACCTTTAACCCTTGAAACTAATAACTAATACATTGAGGGACGACACCCTTACATCTGTGAGGAATTGATCCGTTGTCCTATGATACAATATTTGCATGCACTAGTCATTGAATTCTTCCCGCGGAGGTTATTTTCTATGAAAAAAAAAAAAAAAGTCTTTTATCCATGGCAATGGATGTTGATGTCTCATTAATTTCTTGTATCTCAAGTTCACGTACCAAACCTTTTCTTAAACAATAAACAGGGACTTGACTGGTTCGGCGATGGTGAGCTCCTACCTACGTAGTTGACCCCAAAAGGACGTTTCTTACTCGACGTCTTCGAATCCGAGCAAGTCCAGATTTCTCTATATAAACGATGCGAGCCCTACCCTTCTGCTCTGTCCAGAGATCAAAAGCGAACGACAACGATCAATGTCGATCGAGCTTCGCAAGTCTCTCATCACTTCCTCTGTCATTGCCATCGTTCTCTTCTTGCTCATCAACGCTAAACAGGGTTCTTGCCAAAAAGTCGGTGAGTGAATGTCTAATCTAATCTCGCTGATTTTCTGAATACTTAGTAAAATTGTTATTATGAGTTCAAATCTCAAAAATAATTTCTTATTGTAATGCATGATAACACTGTGACTGTAATTATCCTTTTTTATAGATAAATTAATTAACAAAAAATGTTTTCAGAGGATGAGAGAGAGTTCAGCTACGAGCGAGGCAGTGAGACGGGACCAGAGCACTGGGGGGAGATCCACCCGGAGTGGGTGGCATGCGGCGTCGGGCAAATGCAGTCGCCGATTGACCTAGCAAGCGACCGAGTGCGAGTGAACGCCGGCCTTGGCCAGCTGCGCCGGGCTTATGGCCCGGCCAAGGCTGCCATGAGAAACCGCGGCCATGACATCGAGGTAGGTGCAGCAGATACACACAGTTAAGTTAACATGAAAGTGTCTAATCGAAACTGAAATTCAGATAAAATGGGAGGAAGATGGAGGAGGGATGTGGGTGAATGAAACCTACTACATGCTGAGGCAGGTACACTGGCACTCTCCATCAGAGCACACCATCAATGGCATCAGGTACGAATTCATCTTTTAAAAAATATTAAGACGATAATCGGCACGACGTTGGGACTGTTATGTATGTAAATGCTGTGGGACTAAAATCGAATGACTCATGGATAATTTCGATTTTAGAATTGAGGATTTAAATTCATCAAAATCAGAATTAAATTATTTATCGATGATTTTGACTCCTTAATTACCGTAAAGAAAGGCGATTGAATTTAATTTATATAAATAAAATTGTCTATTTGTATTTATTATTATAACTACAACACAATAATAAAAATCTAAATTCTGAACCAAATCTTATGTTTCCGATTCCGATTTCTAAATCGAAATCGAAAATATAATTCCAGTTGAATTTTCGAGTCATCAGTTCCAATTCAATTCACAGCTAAATCAAATAGGGGTCACCTCTAATTCGAAGGGTCATCGAGCCATCAGTTAATATTTTTACGGTTAGACTAATCGAGAACAAGGAGCATTTTAGGAATGAAGTAAAAGATGAAGTGTCCTTTTGATAAATTTTGAAAAAAAACGAATTTGTTTTTGTTTGCCTTTTGTTTACAATTTAATGTTCTTTACATATTTCAATGATTTATATATGTACACCATTGAATTTAGATACGAACTTGAGTTGCATATGGTGCACGAGAGCAAAGACAATAGGACTGCCGTGATCGGAATCGTATACACCATCGGTCGACCAGACTCGTTCATTACGACGGTATCATCATAGAATCTTTATATATATGCAATTTCTCTTTTAATGATTTTATATAACTCAAATTAACAAGACGATATGGCAGGTGGAAAAATTCATCGAGCAAGTAAAAGACATGGAAGACAAAGAGGTGCCGGTGGGGAAGTTGGACGCGAGCTTGATAGGCATTGGAATGGAGTATTACAGATATATGGGATCGCTGACCACACCTCCTTGCACTGAAGGTGTCACTTGGACCGTGATCCAAAAGGTGAAAGTCGATATAAAATAATTTTTGCCTAATTTAAAATAATTTATATAAACTCAAATAATAAGAACTCCACGTTGGCGGGTGGAGAACGTTCCCTTTTCATTGTGAGAGAGAGTTTTCTCTAGGTCGGACAGAGAGCAACTCTCCAAGGGGAGAGTCATTCTTTCAATTTTTTAATAAAATAATTATATAAGTTTAAATTGTGAAATATTTATTTATTTTATATTATATTAAATGAATAATTTATAATAAAAAAATATTGAGAGATTTTTTTATAATGAAAAGATAATTTTTTTTTTATTTTGACGTGACATTGACGTGACACCGTAGAAATCACAATGGATTGAGCTCTCTAATAGATTAAATTTTGAGGCGTTGTGATTTCATGAACAAATACAATTATTGAGAGAAGCAGTGAACAATGTAAGTATATCAAATCATCTTAATTCATTTTTATTTGTTTAATTCTATATAGTATTAAATTGAAGTTATGTTGTTTTTTATTATCATATATTTCAGGAGTCGAACTCAAGACCGATCCAACAAATCAACAAAAGGATGATTGACTTGTTTGAGCCTCCAAAGTCTCACCTTTGAGAGGAGAACTTAAAAAATAATAATATGTTAGGGTTTTTAATAAATGAAGAAAAGTAAAAAAAAAAAAAAAGTAATAATATGTTTGGGTTTTAATAGTGTTTTTGTTGTGCAAAATAGATGAGACTTGTCCAATGAAAAATAAATTAAATGAAGGGAATATGTTGTTCACTCTTCCTAATGCTTTCTTAATTAAATGAATATGTTGTTCGCTCTTTTTGTTTTTTTTTTCAAAAGGTTAATTTATTCCACTTCTAATCGATTTAATTTACCAATCAACTAGATCTACTTTTAATCGATTAGAACTTCAACTATAATAGTGCTAATGATTAAGAATTCACCTAAGTTGAGAATTTCCTTCTCTTAATTTACAAGTCTTTCAACTATTAACTCACTTATGAATTTATTTGGTCCCCACAGTGATGGCGCATTAGTTGGGGCAAAGCGGTATTTGCGAAATAAGTACGAGTCGATTCCGGAGGAGAGTCTAAAATCTTTCCCTGGTGTCCGATAACCCTCCTTTGTCCTGGCCAATCACATTAAGGTCAAAGGTCTCCTGCGATTTATCTCTCATAATGGTCGTGGGATAGGCCGATGAAGGCCGCTAGATTGACGATTTCAATCTTTTGCGAAACTTATGAATTTATCTGTGTAGCTTGACTTCATCACTATAGTCATCTCTTGCTAAGTTATTGTGCCTCAAATATACCAAATATTGTAAACAAATTAAATATTTGTGAATAAATTTGATGCTCGATTTGATAATAGCTCATTTACGTTCGTTTAATATACATCAAAGTTAATTATATTTGACTTGTTAATGTTCCTAAATAATGTTGTGAACAATATTTATAAAAACAACTGTAAACTATATTTGTAATATAGTGAAAAAAATTAAAATTAAAATAAAAATAATATAATATAATAATAATATAATTTAAAATGACATAAATAAAATAAATTTATTTATCTATTTTATTAAAAGGAAATTAGTTATTTATTAGTATTTTAGTTGATAATTTCGGGATAAAATTTTATTAGACTATTATTAATCACAAGGTTGATTAAGTCAATTAGCTTAAGTATATAATTAAAGCCCTAAGTTATGATTTTTCCTAAGTTCAATTGGGAATTTAAAATCCCGTTCCTTTCCCTTTTCCTTTTCTCGTGTCGGCAACCCACGCCGCCACCGCCTGCTATCCACGGGCACAATGCTCGCAGGCCTCGTGCGCCCGCCGTCACGCACCGCCCACGCACACATGGTCGGCTTCCGTCGCCTCTGGTTGCCTCGCATGCAACTGAGTTTCGTCGCCACTCACCTG
The DNA here is from genome assembly GCA_025175895.1 of Wurfbainia villosa. Taxonomy (NCBI): domain Eukaryota; kingdom Viridiplantae; phylum Streptophyta; class Magnoliopsida; order Zingiberales; family Zingiberaceae; genus Wurfbainia; species Wurfbainia villosa. The sequence goes on from CM046006.1 coordinate 2,957,196, forward strand.
TTGGTGCAATTGGCCAGTCATGAATCCCGACTCGAGTTTGACTCGAGTAGTGTTTTGATCTTTGACATTGATGTTTGACAATGTGTTGGGGAGATTATTGGTGCAATCGATCAAGGTCATGATTGACTGTTTGACGATGGTTTGACCATTGTTTGACTATATGGTTGACTTGGGATTGACCATATGATGGAGAAGTCCAAGTGGGACATTTGGCAATGGGAAAGTCCAAGTCTTGAGTACTTGGCATAGAAAGTCCAAGCATGGGTCTTGGCAAGGGAAAGTCCAAACTTGAGTCTTGGCAAGGGAAAGTCCAAACTTGAGTCTTGGCATTTGGAAAGTCCAACATTGGGTTGACATGAAAAGTCCAAGGGTGTAGTCTTGGCCACGTAAGTCCAAGGGTGTAGTCTTAGCGGTGAAAGTCCAAGTCATGGGTACTTGGCATTTGGGAAGTCCAAGGGTTGATATTGGCAGCGTAAAGTCCAAGGGTGGAGTCTTGGCAACATAAGTCCAATGGTTGGCGACGTAAAGTTCAAGCGTGGTCTTGGCAGCGTAAGTCCAATGTGCCTTAGCGGTGTAAACACCGTTAGCATGACAATAGCCGATGGAAGCACCTGAAGGCTAGCATATGGATAAACAAGTCATGGAGGACTCGAGGGATCCGATAGGCGGAGATCACTGGAGGTGACTGTAAGGCTTAGGTCTAGGCTAAAGTGGTCTAGCAAGTACATGAGGGCATCATACTTGAGGTTAAACCTCATATTTTAGGTTGTCACTGACTGAGGCTTTATACTCAACATCGGCATGTTTCGACACTTAACAGCCTAAGTCAACACTCAAGAATGATCGATATTATGACCAATGAATCGATGTAAGTCGATTAGTGCTCGATCACGCCTTATAGGCTACGATCGCCATGTATGGCCGAATCGGTCCGGTCCGGCCAGTAGCATAACGCCGTGAGCGATCGCGCTAGCTACGCGCCGTAGTCACCGATAATGGCCGCAATCGATCGCCAAGTGATCCGCTGAGCTTTTCCATGCGGATCAAGCCGCTGTCTCACGACGCAGAGTGTTGGCAATGACCGCCAGTGGAAATCCAAGTCGACAGAGGCATAAAAGGAGCTCGACGGAGGGATTTTGCAATGATTCTCGAGCAATTTCTTGGTATTTTTAGATGATTTGCTGGTGCAAATCAAGGTCTTCAAGCACGGTTCAAGCAATCAACAAGAAAGCATTCAAAAGAGCATTTCTAAAGTTTTCTTTACATAGATTGTTGTATTCATTTTGTATTTGCTTGTTTACTTCTTGTATTACTTTTGTAATCTTTATACGAGGTTTCTCCGCCTCCGACTTATTGTCGAGAAGGAGTTTATTGGATTAGTGGTGTTTGTTTGCATCGCTAGGGTTCATTCGAGCCCAATCCGTGGAGTAGGAACCCTACGGTTCCGAACTACGTTATATCGGTTGTCTCGTGTACTTGTGCTTGTGTTGTGTATTTGTTTGTATCATTATTATTTTCGCTGCGTATACTAACATTTTGTAGCAAGCACGATCGAAATCCATCAAATGACGAATATGCAATTCACCTCCCCCCTCCCCTCTAGTGGGCGCATAGGTCATAACAAGTGGTATCAGAGCTTGAAGCTCTTCTACGAACTAATATCTGGGAGCAAAGCGCTAGAGAAAGAAGATGGAATTTGAAGACAAATTGGGATGGGACATCAACACCCCAATTCCATACAACTTTTATGGACGAGAAGGCTTCAATCAATGGAGGGCAAAGATTGAAGACTTCGTGATGATGATGGACATTGAGGATTGGTCCACCTTGATGGAAGGATTCAAATTTCCGAGAGGCCCTAATTGAGGGTTCCTCAAAATGAAGAAGTGGACTGAGGAACAACTCAAAGAATTTGAGAGAAGTAATAAGGTAATAAAATTCTTGAGTGATTTAATTCCTAACAATGTTGTGTCCAAGTTAGGTGAATATAAGGATGTAAAGGGATTTTGGAGCGAATTAGCCAACCTCCATAAGGAACCATCATCAGCTCAATTGGAAAGAGAGCCCGAAGAAGAAGAAGCTAGCTCATCCTCACAAGAAAGTGAGGATTCAGAGGTCGAGGAGTGTTCGATATCTGAGGAGATGGAAGAAGTAGAAGAAGCCTCCACCTCTAGGATTGAGGGGGAGGAGAGAATTTCCACTCCAGAGCATGATCAAGAGGAAGCATCCACCTCCGGTCGAGAAGATGAAGGAGTCCAAAATTCCACCACCATTGACCTAGGTAACTCAAGCAATTTAGTCCAAAATAAAATTCATATAATTTGCTTTGAGTGTAGGGAAGTCGGGCACTATAAGAGCAAGTGTCCTAAGAAGGTTAAAAAGGCTCCACCGGTGCCAAAGGTCAAGGATATTAGTGCCCCAACCATTAAGAGAAAGGAGCACATGATGTGTTTCAAATGCAACCAAAAGGGGCATTATAGGAGTCAATGCCCTGGGGGGAAGAAGAAGGGGCAAGAAGGAGCTACTCAAGTAGGGGGGCTTCCAAAGCAAACCTTATGGTATATTTAATGCACCTTCTAGTTCTATGGTTAAAAAGCATATTTTTAGTACTCTTGCTATTACTCATGAAAAGCATGCTAGTAAAAATAGGTTTTATTGCTTAGGAGCTAAAAATGTCAACTTTAGAAACAAGGAGAAATTTGAGACTAATGTCCCTAGAAAAATCTACCTAAGGAATCTATTAGGAAGGTAGAAAACCATCTAGGTTTTAATTCAAAGAAATCTAGACATATGCCTGGGAAGGGCAAAAATGAGCAAAGAAACAATGAACCCACCAAATTAGAGAAATTAAAGTTAGAGAACCAAGCCTTGAGGTCAAGGTTTGAAAACTTGAAAAGACCCTTAGGAAGATGCAAAATTCAATTAAAGGGTTAAATAGTCAAAACCTAGGGTGTAAGAGGCAAGAACCATCTAGAAGGCAAGGTTTGAGTCACAAGCCTATGTCCAAGAAGGTAATGCTTACTTATCATAATGTTCCATTTGACTATGGAACTAAACCTAGGTCTAAGAAAGTCAAGGTTAATAGGGAAGTCATCCCTAAGGTTAACCAAGGCAAATGCCTAGTGGCCAAGGTTTCCATGAAACCTAGGAAGACCACTAAAAAGGTTACTAGGGAGGCAATCCCTAAGGTTAACCAAGACAAGACCCAAATGACCAAGGCTACCAAGCCTTGGAGGGTCATTTGGAGGGTATCTAGGGAAGTTATCCGTAAGGAATACCTAGTAAACCCAAGGAGCTCAAATAGGTTTTGGGTTCCTAAGAGCGTGATCGATTCACGCTAAATGGGTTAGGGTGTGCCAACTTAAAATGGATAGGTTGTTAACCTAACCATGGTAAAAGTGGTACTTTAGATCATTCCAAGGTTATGGGTATCTTGGAAATAAGTTTGATTTAATATCCTAAAGGATTTTAGGATGTGCTAATATCATTTAAGAAGTTTGATAAATTAATCAAATTGGCACAAACTAGGTTTAGAGGTTATGGTGTGTCATTTTGAGTTTTTGACACACTTGGTGGATAAGTAATAATATGGTAAAATAGACTAAATAATAACAAATGATAATTAATATTAAAACTTAGGTATTATTATACCTTTATATTTTATTTTCCATGATTGATTTGTCATATGTCATGTCATGACATCATATATATTTGTATCATTTAAATGTCATGATTATATCTAGGTTATTAAATAATGTCATGTATATTTAGATTTAATCATATGCCATGACATCATGATCATTGGTCATGCTTAATTAATGTTATCATTTATGTCATGATCATTCATGCATTTATGAAAATTGATTTAAGGACAATTGATATGACTTGAAGTCTCATGTATAAGAGAATCAAGTAGTGTTGCCTTTTAGAAAATACATGTGACCTTAGTTTAGGATAAACAAAACTCACATCTCACATCAAATTGACATGTGTGTGTATTGATATACTCTAGACACATGTGAAATGTTAGGAAATGAGTTAAGTTCAAGGTGCATAGTTTTTGCATCTAGATGAACTAAAACTCATTTAATACCATGGATGAATCATGAGAAAAGTTTATGTACAAATCATGTGCATCAAGCCCATAGATCATGGTTCAATATAAGGTTTTAAAACTATTTCAAAATCATTTTGAAAACCCTTAGTGAAGTTTATCTTTTGATAGCAATTACCATTAATGATGTTGATACAAAGTGAGCTCAAAACAATAAAGTTTTTTTCATTTTTAAACTTTGTATCAAACTCACTATTTTATGGGTAAATTATTTTTTAAATATTTTTCACCCATTGTATTTGGTATAAGTATTATACATATGAAGTTTCATGATTTTTCAAAATACGTATAATTACTTATGTATTATCAAAATTCATTTCTAAAAGCTGAAAACTGCATTTTGCAGTTATTAGTCGACTGCCATTGTTGGCAGTCAACTGGCGTCAACGGCAGTCGACTAATTACTGTAAGAAGTCGACTGTCAGGCCTAATTTCGGGTAAATAAGGTTTGTTTAGCTTGATTTCAGCTATGTTAGGTTACCCTAACTGCTCCTAACCTTAGGATATGGTTTGGAAAGTATTAAAAAGGGTGAAAATCCATTGGATATGGATTAGGAGAGTTGTTTGGGTGCTGTATCAATTTTAAGGTGTGTAAAAGTTCAAGTTTGAACTTTTAACATTAATTTTGATGGTTTAGTGTTCCTATAGGCTTAGGGACTCTCCAAGGACATTGTTGGTGCAATGGTCAAGAGGAGCAAGCCTTTAGGGGGAGGTATCCATCATGGGATGATGGATGTGTTTCTTCCTCATGAGGGGGAGAATTTGGGAGAAGTGAGGATTGTCTCTCTTGAGTGATATGTGACTTATCACTAGGAAGAGTGAAGGCATCCTAAGTGTTTTTGGACGAAGGAGGAGATTGTAAGATCTTATTGGGATATGAGACATTGACACCCTTGGAGAGAACCTTTTTTATGTATGTCAAAAAGGGGGAGAAAGTAAAACTATCAATTTGGAAGAATTAGTAAGGAGATTTAAGTTAGGGTTTAGGCCTAACTCAAAGGTGTTTGGTTTTTGTTAAACATCAAAAAGGGGAAGATTGTTGGTGCAATCAGCCCTGGTCACTATTGACCAGACTCGAGTTTGACTCGAGTAGTATTTTGATGTTTTACATTGATATTTGGCAATGTGTTGGGGAGATTATTGGTGCAATTGATCCAGGTCATGATTGACTGTTTGACGATGGTTTGACCATTGTTTGACTATATGGTTGACTTGGGGTTGACCATATGATGGAGAAGTCCAAGTGGGACACTTGGCAATGGAAAAGTCTAAGTCTTGAGTACTTGACATAGATAGTCCAAGCATGAGTCTTGGCAAGGGAAAGTCCAAGCTTAAGTCTTGGCATTTGAAAAGTCCAACATTGGATTGGCATGGAAAGTCCAAGGGTGTAGTCTTGCCCATGTAAGTCCAAGGGTGTAGTCTTGGCGGTGAAAGTCCAAGTCATAGGTACTTGGCATTTGGGAAGTCCAAGGATTGATATTGGCGGCGTAAAGTCCAAGGGTAGAGTCTTGGCAGCATAAGTCCAATGGTTGGCGGCGTAAAGTCCAAGCGTCGTCTTGGCAATATGCTTTGGCGGTGTAGACACCGTTAGCATGACAATAGCCGATGGAAGCACCTGAAGGCTAGCGTATGGATGAATAAGTCATGGATGACTTGGAGGGATCCGATAGGCGTGAGGCTGATGGTGGTGGCTAGAAGGCTTAGATTTAGGCCAAAGGTGGCCTAGCAAGTATGAGGGCATCATACTTAAGGTTAAACCTCAAGTTTTAGGGTTGTCAGTCGACTGGGGCTTTATATCAGTGGACTGGTCAAGTGTTTTAACACTTAGCAGCCAAGTCGACACTCAATAGTCGACTGGTATTATGACTAGTCGAACTGATGTAAGTCGACTGATGCTCGACTGCGGCCTTATAGGCTTGGCAGTCAACTGCTGGTCTACGTCGCGAGCACAGAACGCTCGGTAGCTGACTGGGCAGTTGACTACGAGCATTGACAATCGACTGATGATGCTGGCAGTCGACTGCCAAGTGATCCGTTGGAGCTTTTCCTGCGTGGATCAAGCCGTTGTCTCACGACGACACTGTTGGCAGGTGACTGGGGCCTTTTGACAGTCGATTGCCAAGCAAAAATCTAGGTCGCGCGGAGGCATAAAAGGAGCTCGACGGGAGGGATTTTTGCAGCGATTTCTTGGGCATTTTTTAGGCGATTTGCTGGTGCGAATCAGGGTCTTTAAGCAAGGTTCAAGTAATCAACAAGCAAGCATTCAAAAAAGCATTTATAAAGTTTTATTTACATAGATTGTTGTATTCATTTTGTATTTACTTGTTTACTTCTTGTATTACTTTGGTAATCTTTGTAAGAGGTTGCTCCGCCTCTGACTTATTGTCGAGAAGAAGTTTATTGGATTAGTGGTGTGTGTTTGCATCGCTAGGGTTCATTCGAGCCCAATCCGTGGAGTGGGAACCCTACAGTTCCGAATCACGTTATATCGGTTGTCTCGTGTACTTGTGCTTGTGTTGTGTATTTGTTTGTATCATTATTATTTCCGCTGCGTATACTAACATTTTGTAACAAGCACGATCGAGATCCATCAAACGACGAATACGCTATTCACCCCCTCTAGCGGACGCATAGGTCCTAACATCCCCTTCGCATGATCCAACTCGGCGATGTCATTGCAACGCCCGATTGGCGTTGTCACCGGGCTTCTTCCTCAACAGCTACTCTTTTCGATGCCTAGCTCGGTCAGCCGCACTGAGCCACCTCCTCTCCGCTGCGAGCGACAACATCGACTGCGAGCCAAGTCGGCAACGCTGTCGCCACACCCGATCTCTTCCACTCGTCGCCACCGCCGCCCATGCGTGTTGCGCGCACGCTGCCGGCCACAATTTCACAGCCACAGTTTGCCTCACACGGCGGTCAGTCTTCACCACCATGATTTGCCCCGCGACTGACCTATTGCGACTTGCCCGACACAACGACCTCACCCTGCAACGTCGTCATTTCCCTTCGTCCCGCTGCTCATGTTGCGTGCCACTACCCATGGGCGTCGCTGCTAGTGGCCAGGGCCTCCTGCCATCCACTGTCGACCAACGCCAAGATTCGACGACGCCTGCTATTCGCCATCAACCTGCCTCGGTGAGATGAATGGGATTAATTATTAACTGCAACTAAGTTAAGTAATAAGGTTAATTGATTAGGATTAATTAAGAGTCTGATTAATCAGCTATTTGAGTAATTAATCAAGGTTTAATAGAGTGATTAGCATTAGAGTAGTTAAATTAGCTTTAGGCTAATTAATCAAGAGTTTAATTAATTTAGGGTTAGATTTAATTGACCAGGGTAATTAAATTAATTCGTTAAACTAAATTAGTATAATTGATCTTGCTTAAATGATTTAGGTAAGGAATTTATCTGTCTTTTTTTTGGATTAATTAATTAATTAAATGAGGTTTGATTAATGTATTAATTGGATTACGATTGCTAATTAAGTTGTTTGGAAAATTTATATGTTAATTAAAGCCTTACCATGAATGGAAAAGTAAATACTTAGATTAATGTCAACTAATCTAATAAGAAGACTTATAAATTGATTAGATAATCAATTTAAAGGCTTATTGAGTTATTGGATTAACGATTAATTATAACAGATTTGAAAGTTAAAATAGATCATCGGATTGGAAAATAGCTAGGATGCTCTACAGTCAAAGGTGGATGGTTCCTTCTTTGACCTTTTTAGATCTTAGCTCTTAGTGCATGATTATTTTGGTTACGTTGATTACTTAGATTATATTATATATCTACTCTATGTTCTTTCTAGTATTGCTTGAGACTCATTCGTGGTAGCATGTCGTTAGCCGCAGACATTAAGTTTTTATATTACCTGTCTACCCACGAGTCTCGTTCGTGGTAGCATGTTGTTGCGCGTAGATAGTGCTCTGTATATTGCCTATTTGCCCACGAGTCTCATTCATGGTAGTATGTTGTTGCCCGCAGATAGAGCCCCTTTTGTATTACCTCAAGAGCCACAAGACTTTGTCGCAATATCTTGATGTGTATTGCTTGCAGGTTTGCAATTGGTTATGTATGTCACAGATGCATTTATTATATTGCTGACTAGGTTAGTTACAGATTGATACTAGTACTCTGAGGTTTGGGGTCACTCGGATTTATTTTATTTGACTTCCATTATGTTTATATTATCATGCACTATCTTTTATATACCCACTGAGTGATTTGTACTCACTCCCTTTTTTTCTTTGGCCTCCAGGTTAGCTGATAGAGGACATGTTCTGTTGACCTATCTTCGTGTCACTCAGAGAGTCCCTTACCATGCTAGTCTCACTGCATCGTTAAGATGCCGATTTGTTTTCATTATTATTATCATATTTTGTTTACGCACTTTGATTTTATTACAGTTGGATTTGGTGTCATAAATCTATTTTACTTTTAATTGATTTATATTTTAGTAATACATGCATGCAGTTAATAAAATAATTATATTTTATATTTTCGATTATTTCAAAGTTTTTACCATATATGATTCTAATAATGTATTTTTGTCACTAAAGAGTTCCTTCGTCATTTGATTTAATTAATGCCTCCGGGGTATGACAATATTTATGAACAAAATTTATGAACCATATTTATGATCAAATTCATTTATGGATTTATTTACGAGAATTATTTAAAATGACCAATTAAATAAAGATTAAAATATTAAAATTTTAAACAAATTTGATTTAAGAGCTTGATAACATTTAAACAAGTTCAAAACAAATTGAATCAAATATAATTCGAGCTTGACAAATTGAATCAAATATAATTCGAGCTTGAACCGAACTTAATTAGAAATTCGATATCAATTAAACAAATCAAGTTTGATTTAAAAAAAAAACAATTATCATCCTACTAAGGACCTTAATGCTCCTTATCCCGTGATCTATCTCATTTTATTCCTTTCTAATCTCTAGTACTTGACTACGCAAAGTCAAGTTTCACAAATTACTCCATTAAACCTAAACGATTCTCATCCTACTAAATTCAATCGACCTCTATCAATTGTAGATGTCGAATGCATACTAAATTGCAACACAATTTCTATTCATTTCATGAAATTCAAACATAATTTACAATGTTTCCTTGTATGAAACTTTTCGAAGATCTTCTAGGATTAAGCTTGCAACTCATTTGCAAACCCACTGTCACACCCTAGAACTTAAATGCATTCTTTTCTTTAAGATCTAAAACCTGTTAGTCCCAATTGGCACGAAATATATCCCTCCAAGGAGGCCATTCTAAACTTCGCCTCTCCTCATTCGAGACCGCATGCCCTCTGTATAAATATTTGCCAAACCAGCACCCCGAGATGCTACAAAGTTATAGAGATCAAAGAAACATGAAAAATAGGTCTCATGCTCAAATTTAGACATGCCTGCAACAACTGCTTTAAGATTTGAGTTTGAAGATCAATGATTCACATAAATAACCGAACAAGAACTGAACAACGAGTGAAGATCATGATTGCGCCATTAGAGGTTTGTTTACAACACTGTCAACTGACTTACAGCATTTTCTTCATGTACATATAAGATCACAGTAATATAGGATAGGCAATTCACTAATACAACTTACAAACTTCGGTGTAATAAATTACTTCACAGGAGTGTTTTTATCTTCCTTATACAAAGATCGACGGCCATCCTCGACTTAAGGGTGAATAAACCAGCGGTAACCATCAGAAAAAGATTCCTTGGGTAAGACCCATCCCACTTTGTGATATCTGTAATTCGTGACTTAAATTTGATGCCAGAATCATGCCTATCCACGCTAAGTTCGCATGAGAATTCCAATTTGAGATTTTTAGGCCTGAAGCAAACCATAGAAAGCATATTACCCAACATCGAAGTATTGTCATTGAGAAGAAGGAAAAGATGACCATCCTCTCCATACAAAGCTCGAAATGGGTCTGTCTCACACAGTTCAACCTTGAAGATTTGGTCGTATTTAAATCTCACATAAGGTGAATGTTTATTAATAAAGTGAGCAGACAGCATTTCTCTTGACCCACCAAAGTAACACTTCTGGACAGGGCAGAAACATGGAGCATAGCCGCAAGCTTTTTCATGAGCATATTTTCCTGTATAAGGCATGGTTCTGTTGCAACCATATTTTTGATAATTACAAGAGAATTTAATGGACTCTATCACCTTTCAAGTGTAATACAGCGACTGTGACGAATTGTATGAGAACACATGTGGCATTTGTTTGAGAGCTTGGAGCAGCAAGAAGGACATGCAACATGACAGTTTTGGCACTGAAAAATTTGGCAGATGGGCAGATAGCATCACATAATTGCAACATCAACAGTTTAGGATAACAAATACGAAAAAGGCAGCTTGTACTTTCATTCTAAAAGAAAAAAAAAGATTAGGAACTCCAAGATCAAATCACATATTTCAAATAGTTAAAAACAGCTGCTTCTTTCAATAGTAAAAGATGATGACTTTAGTGTGTGGTGGTTATAAATAAGAAATAAAAGTAGGATGTATAAAAACTTGAATCTATAATCTAACAATTTGAATAAGTTTTAAATACTAGCATTTAAGAGAAAGAATGCATAAACTGACATAAATAACAAGCAAGCAATCAACTAAGTAGAAATATCCATCAAAGTTCAATTATGTCAATATATGCTGTCGTTGTTGGCTTAAAATTGTCCTGGATAACTAGTTTGTTCAGATTAGAATGTGCTCATTAGGATATAAGGAAAATTGTACACAATTGCAGTAAATATAATTCACTTCAGCAATTAAAACACAATTCATTACCATAGCAGAGGAGAGTACTAAACAGGATGTATACTATTACTAGGAAAGATCAAATAAAAATGTTTCTCTTATCAAAAAAAAAAAAGATAAATTCGACAAATTCAATCCGCAAGCTATTATCTTATAGAGCTTAAAGTTACGATAAGACCAGACTGATTTAATTCTCCACACACGTAGGGCAGCGATGGGCCATAATGCTAAGGGTTCTACATTTTTTAAAGTTACGATAAGACCCATCAATTTGACACCAAACCAAGGTTTTATTTGTGGTTGAAAAGAAAAATGACTGCACATTAATCTTACAATAGGTCTTTGCTAGTTATGTTAAACGTGTAAGCATGAATATCAGCCGGGCCAAAATTTTGCTCTTTTGGTGTAGTTCTGGGTTTGGTCATCTGTATCTTCTTCCTCTTAGTTATTTTTTCATCTGCAGTTCACCAATTTCAATTCACTATCTATTTCTTCTCGATCGTAAACCTCCTGTAACACTTATAAATCAACTATTAGGATCCAACTCCTGACCAACAATTTTCATATCAACTTGCTTAACTTGAATTGTTCTCGCCACTAAATATATTCTTTTGCTAATTGGACAACTTTACTACCAAAGCTGGCCTGAAATGATAAGGACTATATACATCTAACTGGTATTCCGTTGACCTACAAATCAAAAACATGAACCAATGCTAAAAAATTTTCCACAAATAATGATAAGGAAACTATATCATCAAAATTCAAGCCCTCGAATTCTTCTTGTTGCAACGTCGCGCTTTCGATTTGCAGACCTAATTTAAGAAATCAAGGAAACTCACCCTCCTATCCGACGCAAAGGTCATTGAAACCAACACGAAACTTGCGAAAACCGAACCTGAAAAATTGGAGGCTGCAAGGGTTCAAAGCAGATGGTGCAATCGAGAACATCTGGATCGATCCGAACACGGACGCCAGCGTTTCTAGAAGGCTCCCCTCTTTCATGGCATATGGCCTCATCCTCAGCTCCTCCCGTCCTACTTCATTCTCGCCGATGCTCGTCCTCTCTTGATCGTCTCCTTCCCCAATTCAGTTTCCTCTCCTCTTACTGCAGGCCTCTTCTTCCCTTCTTCCTACCCTGATCCTCTTCCTTCTCTCGGCGTTACCCTCCTCCAACGAGAATCTCGCCATGCTCTCCTCGCCTTCCACTGCTCGCTCGGCTTCATTTTCCCCAAATTACATTTCAGTAAATAAAAGTCTAAAATTATTTAACAATTAACCGATAAGAAGTCATTTCTATTTATTTAACATTTAAAAAAATTGTAAAATAAATAAACTTAAATGTTAATGAATTTGTTTGTTATAAATAAAGTTTATGAATGATTAGTGTTGTTTGCAAATTTATCACTCTATTTATTATTATTATTATTATTATATTTTAATACAATAATAATTACAAAGTTTATCCTAATTATATTTATTACACTTTTAATTTTATAAATTTTATTTATTACGTGTAATTTTATTTTATATAACAAAAATTATTTTATAATTCAAATTTGTAACATTTATTGTTCCGTCAAAATTACCCATCTAAATATATGCAATAAAAAAAATAAAAGTAAGATAATCCAGGACTCTTAAGACTTTAAGAGAGAGTTACACGATGATACATCACATGTTTGAGTAGTGTAGGCTAAAACAAGCACATGGTGTAAGTATATGAGATTGAAAATGCAAATCAAGAACATCCATGACTCTAGGAGCTTAGAGAAAGACATCCAAGGTAAAATTGGCATAGCTAGCCGAGGACGAGTGTGTGATTGTTATCCCTAAAATTTTAAAAAACTAATAGTATATATAATATACGTATTATTATTATTTTCTAATATTTATCATTTTATCTTGGAACTATTTATATATGAGAATATTATTAAGATTATTGGGAATATAATCAAAATTTTACATTGGTAAGATATAGAAAAGATCATGTAGCCCTAGAGGCACGGTGCAGCGGCGAAAGCGAAAGGGCATCCTATAGGATAACGCAGTTCGATCCTATGCTGAGACAATGTTCGACGGTGAATTTAGGAAAAATCCTTTCAGACGGCCTTGGCCCCAGGAGTTTTTCCGACGGAAGGAGTACGAATTCGGCATTGAACCATGTTTTAGAGATGGCGCGACTGTGGAGTTTGAGCCTAATTGTGAAAAAGCTACGACCACTTCCTTGATCTATCCTTGGTGGTCGGTGAAGACCATTGGGCTTCGACCTTACTTGGCTTAGCTGATGGTGAGGCGTTCCGAAGGTCCATGAGGTAGGACTGGTCACCCTAGGGATTAGTCGGACCGAAGATTCAGATACCCTGGTGCCAACCAAAAAAAAAGGAAAAGATTATGTACTTATAAGATGAAAAAATATTTTCATTGGTACAAGACCTTTTGGGTAAACCCCAAAAATAAAATCATGAGGGTTTAGTGTCACGCCCCGAGGTAGACTCTGTCCGGCCAACGGACGACACCCCCTTATGACAATTCCAATACGGTACAAAGTCACAGCCAGTATAACACATATCGAAAATGTATAACAACACAGAAAAACGTATGACATCAATAGCGGAAGCCAAACATAATGGAAATACAACTCAACAACATCGGTACATCGGTATATCCGTCCATACCAAAAACAGAATCTCATATCGAATATCACAAGAGCAAAATACATCACGATCTCCAATAGCAATAAAAGTCCATATGTAGATACATGAGATGGGAAACAAAACCCTCGGAAAAAGCATGAGATGGGATCGGGTGGCAATGCTCCAAGTCTCGCAAAGTCTTCTATCTACTACAGGCGACGAAACCCGAGTCGAGGTGGTGAGTATAAAACTCAGGGGTAATATATAGAAGTGCATGAACAACATACAGGGTAAGAGATCTACAAGTATACATGTGAAGATCTACGGTATCACGACATGAGTCAATCGACATACGATTACTAAGCATAGTAATCAGTAATCACATATATGTCCTACTCATAGCATAAACTGAACGGATCGACTTACATAAAGTAATGTACATACCTGACGGTCTGTCCTCCATATGATCTATAACATCCTGAACAGGTATATCATGACATAATCCAAATAGTACACACTCATGCTCAACACATGCACAACGGTATATAAAATATGCAAAAAGGCATGTAGCATGATGTACAATCATATGCAGCAAACAAATGCAACATCTCACAGGCATATGTAAAACATATATAAAATACATGCATACATATATATATCGTGATGCATATGCATGGTCCTTTGTCTGCGGACCGTCAACCACGACCCAGTGGCGGGGTGTACGACGAATGACAACTAGCCCGACTCTAGCTACCACTACTCTCGAGTGGCCGAGTTGGGTAGTATGAATGAGTAGTATATAAGCGTAAAAAGCTAACTACTCCTAGGGGTCCCTGCTGCAAGCCACGCCGTCCCTACCCATGAGTAGACAAGCGCCGCACACAGGACAACTGCACGTCATAACAACCACCATCTATAGTGGGCGAGTGCTAACACCACTCTGCCGGTGGCGGTGCATCTCCACTACCACCATATATAGTGGTGGCGCGGCACATCTAATGCTCGCCCTCAACCACTGCTACCACTACCCAGTGGTGGGAGGCGGGATGTTGATGACCCGTCTCTTCCACAAGGAAGACCCAGTCGTCAGCATGCATGCAAATGTAATGATGCATAGCTCACACATACATCCCCACAACACTCCCTAATCCACAAGGAGATCTAGTCAACAAAAGTCAACCATGCAAGGACGATTGATCCGTAACCCCAACTTACTTACCTATGTACAGATAAATAGGTTCATCAAGTTAACTCACTAATATATATACGGTGATAAATGACGAGGACTCATCACCTAACCTAGTGATGGAACCCAGTAACCCCATCTAAGTCCACACTAGTGACTACATGCATTTAACTGAATACCTATCAGCTAACAAACAACCAGGGTTATAATTTCTATCCGAGATAAAGGTATGATAGATTAACAGCAATATCTCAAAGATCGCAGGTTAAGTACAAGCACAAGATACAATATGAGTGGATCTAAGGTAAACAAGAATAACCATATGTAAACTATCATGCACTAGAATTGATCAAACTACCGGACCAGGTAAATATTACCCACGATCAAGCTCAGATAATCCTCACTACACGGCACGCCAGTATCCCAAACTCATAATAACAAATTAGGATTTAGCATAACACTCCAATAATAATACGAATAAATACTATTTTATATTCGTATTATTTTCCCGTCTACGAATAAGAACCATACTTATCCCAACTTCGTTACACTACCTAGGTCAACTACATAGATCTCTAAGTCTAAACAGGTCAAAGATCCATTAATATTACTCGAGCACCAATACCCGAAACAACAAGCCTAACCACTCATTGACAATTCAAATTCACTATATAAACCAAATCCCACAATCACACTTTAACAGAACACAAATCAATTTATACCACAGCTTATAGTATTCGGTTAGATCCATCTTACCGCGATCCCAACTCTACCGGTGGCGAAATTCCCAAATCTTGTCTGCTCGCCGAATCAGATCAAGCTCTTGATCACTGCCAAACATAGATCTAAGCTAAAATCATGCCAACCACAGCTAACAGCAAAACCTAATCTCGGAAGGGAAGACGACTCTCGAGCCTTACCTCTGATGGCAGCTTGCTGCCGCGCCAACGACGCCGCTGTCCGATGGGAGTGTCGCCGCGATTTCCGTAGCGAACCCCTTCGATCCCCTACGAGATCTACCAAATGGCGCCGTCAAGCTCCTCGCACCGGACGCCGACGAGATCGGCGAGGAGAGCGCGCGGCGAAGATGCGTTCGGCGCGGAGAAGAACAGAATGAGGCGGAGAAGAAGAAATGGAAACCGAAATCGCGATCTGCCAAATCGTTCGCTCGCAACTTATAAACGCTGCTCACTCGATCCGTTAACTCACCAACCCTAACCTAATCCGATTGTTCAGCCCAATTTCGCCTACCCATTTCAAATTTATTTCCAAATTTCAATTATTACAAAGCCCGGGCTCATTATAGCCCATTTCCAAATTAAGCCTAATTAATCCCTAATTAATCCTAATTAATTAACGAGGTTAATTAATATTTTTTTCCGTATTCTACATTCTCTCCCACTTAATAAAATTTGGTCCCCAAATTTCCATACTATATCGATAATTAACGTAAGAAATTTCTTAAATTACTACATACCTCCGTGAGCGGTGAGGGTATCGAACTCGATGATATCCTCCGGCTCCCATGTAGCCTCCTCATCGTGTGATCTGCCATCCAACCTTTACCAAAGCGGATGGTTTTGTTCCGTGAATCGGCGCTCTTTGCGATCAAGAATCGCAGAACCTCCTCGTATGTCGCGTTAGGTGGAGTGGGAACCGCACTTCGTCGAACATGATCCGGATCGTGCGTATTTCCTCAATAGACACATGGAATACGTTATGGGCGCTCAAGCGTCGGAGGTAGAAACCATCGGTATGCTACACCTCCAATCCGCTCCGAATATCTCGAATGGTCCAATGTAGCGGGGTGCTAATTTTCCTTTAATTCCGAATCTCTTGACTCCTTTCGTAGGCGATACACGTAGGAACACATGATCCCCTATAGAAAACTCCAGGGGTCTTCGCCTTCGATCCGCATAACTTTTCTGTCTGTCCTGAGCCTCTGACAATCGTCGTCTGATAACACGAACTAACTCTGCATCGTGCTGAATACTCTGAGGGCCCAATAACTGTCGCTCCCCAACATCCTCCCACAATACTGGAGATCTGCAGGGTCGACCGTACAAAGCCTCAAAGGGAGCCATCTGAATGGAAGAGTGATAGCTATTATTATACGCGAACTCCACCAAGTGAACGCGTGATCCTCCCGGTACCTCCGAAATCCAAGACGCAAGATCTCAATAAGTCCTCCAAAGTCTGAATAGTACGCTCCGACTGTCCATCCGTCTGCGGGTGAAATGCAGTACTGAGACGAAGCTCGGTGCCCATAGCATGCTGAAGACTCTGCCAGAATCGGGAAGTAAAACGCGGATCTCTGTCAGATATGATACTCAAAGGTACTTCGTGCAATCTGACAATCTCTCTGTAGTATAGCTCAGCTAGTCGATCCAAAGGATGTGTCTCACGAATCGGAAGGAAATGAGCGGATTTGGTTAACCTATCCACAATCACCCAAATCGCATCATGTCCTTTACGGGTTCTAGGCAACCCCGTAACAAAATCCATCGTAATATGTTCCCACTTCCATTCGGAATTGGGATTCTCTCAGTAATAATCCGGCGGGTTTACGATGTTCGACCTTTACCTGTGGCCGGACCAAACATCGGCGAAATCCGCAATATCTCTCTTCATACCGTCCCCACGGTATGAGCGCCTCAAATCTGATACATCCGTACCGCCAGATGTATAGCAAATCTCAGTGATGTGCCTCTCGTAATAACTCCTCCTTAATCGGATGTGTGTCTGGAACACATAATCTCCCTCTGAATCGGAGGACTCCAGTCTCGTCACACGAAATCATGCAATAAATCCGAGTCAGTCTTTGCATAAGAACTGCAGATGCTGATCACTAGCTTGTGCCTCCTTGATCCTCTCAATAATAGCAGACTGGGCAACCATAGATACCAATATCCCCCGGGATGTTTGACCCTGTTCAGACAACCCCAACTTTGAGAACTGTCGAACAAGATCAGTCACTGCGGTCAAATGACTAGCCAGAATCCCACGGGACTTCCTGCTCAGTGCATCTGCTACAACGTTAGCTTTACCCGGATGATACTGAATGGTGCAATCATAATCCTTTAGGTATTCCATCCATCGTCTCTGTCTAAGATTCAATTCTTTCTGAGTGAAAAGATATTTCAAACTCTTATGGTCC
This sequence comes from Wurfbainia villosa, assembly GCA_025175895.1. NCBI lineage: Eukaryota > Viridiplantae > Streptophyta > Magnoliopsida > Zingiberales > Zingiberaceae > Wurfbainia > Wurfbainia villosa. Next base: position 2,975,089 of record CM046006.1, read on the forward strand.
GTATAGATCTCAAAAGTAATCCCATACAGATAATGTCTCCATATCTTTAGCGCAAAGATAATGGCTGCTAACTCCAGATCGTGTACCGGATAATTCCTCTCATGATCCTTAAGGCGAGAGGCATAAGATACTACTACGGCCGAACTGCATCAAAACTGCTCCCAATCCTTGGAAAGAAGCATCAGTATATAGGACCATCCCATCGCAAGAAGAAGGAATTACCAGTATCGGTGCAGAAACTAGACGCTGCTTAAGCTCCTGAAAACTGGACTCACACGCCTCTGACCAAGCAAACTTGACCCCTTTCCGGGTCAAGCGAGTAAGTGGGGTGGCTATACGGGAAAATCCCTCCACAAATCTACGGTAATATCCGGCCAATCCAAGAAAACTACGAACTTCTGATCGACTTTGGCTCCCAGCTGGTAATCGCCGATTTTACGGGATCAATCAAATACCTCTGCTAGATACCACATGTCCAAGAAATCCCACGAAGATAACCGAAGCGCACTTCTTGAATTTGGCATATAAATGCTCTCGTCAACGTCTCTAATATAATCCAAGATGGTGCTCATGCTCCTCCTCGAGCGAGAATATATCAAGATATCATCTATGAATACGATGACAAACTGATCCAAGTACCTCAAGAATACCCGGTTCATCAAATCCATAAATGCAGCTGGAGCATTAGTAAGACCAAATGGCATCACTAGAAACTCGTAATGTCCATAACGCGTGCGGAACGCTGTCTTCTGAACATCCTCGTCTCTTACCCTCAGTTGATGATAACCTGATCGCAGATCAATCTTGGAATACACGCAAGTATCCTTGAGCTGATCAAACAAATCCTCTATCCTCGGCAGTGGATATTTGTTCTTAATCCTTTGCATTAAGTTGTCGTAATCAATACATAACCGCAGATCCATCTTTCTTTTTAACAAACGACCGGAGCTCCCAAGGTGAAACACTAGGACGCACAAAACCCCTATCCAATAACTCTTGCAGCTGTATCTTTAGCTCACTTAACTCTTTCGGTGCCATCCGGTATGGAGCTTTTGACACCGGTGCAGTTCCTGGAATCACCTCGATCGCGAATTCCACTTGCCTCGGAGGTGGCAAGCCCGGAAGTTCATCTGGAAATATATCCGGATACTCACGAACTACCCGTACGCTGGAAAGAGGTGGTATCTCCTCACTCTCCACTTTGACCAACGAGAATAAGTAACCCTGACAACCATGCGACAATAATCTCCAGCACGAAGTGCGGATATAATGGACACTCCATCATCACGGTACCACGAATTCCCATGCAGGTGATCGGGTGGTCGGAAGGTCACTACTCTCGCTCTACAATCCTTTGTAGCATAATATGTAGCCAACCAATCCATTCCAGTATAATGTCAATTCCACCATCTCTAGCACAAGGTCCACCGTAAGTATATGTCCTCAAAATCCAAGCGGACAACCTCGATTACTTGATGGTGGTCAAAACCTGCCCGATGGTAATGATACACGCTAATCCACAGAGAACGAATCATAGGGATTCTCCCAATTTTTCTCGAAATATACTAGAAATAAAGGAATGCGAGCTACGGTATCAATCAATGTATCGGCAGTATAGAATAAACCAAAATCATACCCGAATGGCCGATCCCTCGGCCGAGCGTCCTCTCGGGTAATGGCATAAACTCGTCCATCTCCACATCGCGTATAATAGTAGAATGCCTCCACTCGGATGGATGCGGTGCGAGATGATCTTCTGGAGGTGACTCTCTTCTTGAGCATAATATATCCCACGAGCCGTAGGTATATATGAGTAGGTGGTCGGAATAATAACTCTCTGGGTGGGGTATAATGAATCATTCGGCATCCCGGAAGAATCACTCCCATGTATATGATATATAAGTGTAGGAGGTAGTGTCATCTCGACCATGCATCTGCGTCCTAGGTCTTGACCTCTGGCGATGATCTTGTCGAGATCTCTTTCCCTTCTTTGGAATTTCTGAACCCTTGTGCCTTGTACACTCTCGACTAGTATGCCTGGATGCTTGCGGTAATAACAAACATCTCGATCCAGGACACTCGGGAACACTATGATTTCGGACCCACATCTCGACATCTAGTCATGTATCCACTCTTACGGTTCTTGAGAACCGCGGGTATCGGGTGGCTTCCCTTTACATGCCCTAGATGATCCCTCTGAAGTACCACGAGAAGCCCCACTCTGATTCTGCTTCTTCTGAGTCTCAGTGGTCATATCCTGCTTCCGCTGCTTCCCCTGGGACATATGCTTCTCCACCTCCTTCTCCTTTGCAATTTGCTGAGAAGTCATCTCAATAGACAGGGCCCTATCCAGTGCCTCTCGGTACGAGTTAATGGAGGATCCAGACATTCTTACTCGAATATAGGCTGCCAAACCCTGTGTGAATTGTAACATCCGGTCCTCATCCTGTGCTACCAGACGCGGACAGAATTCCGCTAATCGAGTAAACTCTGCATTGTATTCCATAACTGATCGATCCCCCTGCTTAAGGCTTAAGAACTCTCGACGAGCGTCTTTGTAGAGCGCGAAGGAAAATCACGCCTCGAATATATCTCGGGCCGGTGATGTTCTGCTCTCCCATCAAGGTCTTCTGCATTTTCCACCATGTAACCGCCTGCTCCCTAAGATGATAAGCTGCTAGACCCACCTTCTCCTCATCGGTGCAACTCATGAACTCAAATGTATCCTCCAAATTGTCTAACCAAGTCCGCGATCCGGGGATCGGACTACGCTCGGAATAGCGTGAATCGATCCTTGGTGCCGTTGCTAACTGCCGGATATCGTGCCTTGACTCTGACCCAACTGGAATCTGTAGCCGTCTGCGTAGTCAAGGGTACATCAGGTTCTTGAGGTTCCGAACCTCTGGTAGGAGACTGTCGTGGCTCCTCCTGATCAATCGGTCCTCCGGTAGTAGGCTGTTTAGAGGGTCGACCTCTCTTACGAGTCGAGCAGTGCCATAATATAAATGCTGTTCCACTGTTGAGCGACTTCCATAAATATTTAACGATATTGAGTGTTAAGATTTCTTACTTGAGAACTTGGAGCTCATGCTTCATCGATCCCATCTTACCAAAATCGAAATCAAATCAAATCAAAGCGATTTAGGGTCCCAAAATCCGAAAACATTATTGCATGGCATCGCAACCTAGAGCTCTGATACCAATAAAATTGTCACGCCCCGAGGTAGACTCTGTCCGGCCAACGGACGGCACCCCCTTATGACAATTCCAATCTACAAAGTCACATCGAAAAAGTATAACAACACAGAAAAACGTATGACATCAATAGCGGAAGCCAAACATAATGGAAATACAACTCAACAACATCGGTACATCGGTATATCCGTCCATACCAAAAACAGAATCTCATATCGAATATCACAAGAGCAAAATACATCACGATCTCCAATAGCAATAAAAGTCCATATGTAGATACATGAGATGGGAAACAAAACCCTCGGAAAAACAGCGAGATGGGATCGGGTGGCAATGCTCCAAGTCTCTGCCAAAGTCTTCTATCTACTACAGGCGACGAAACCCAGTGGTCAGGTGGTGAGTATAAAACTCGGGTAATATAGAAGTGCATGAACAACATAGGTAAGAGATCTACAAGTATACATGTGAAGATCTACAGTATGCAAAGATGAGTCCAATCGACATACAAGATCTAAGCATAGTAATCGGAATCACATATATGTCCTACTCATAGCATAAACTGAACGGATCGACTTACATAAAGTAATGTACATACCTGACGGTCTGTCCTCCATATGATCTATAACATCCTGAACAGGTATATCATGACATAATCCAAATAGTACACACTCATGCTCAACACATGCACAACGGTATATAAAATATGCAAAAGGCATGTAGCATGATGTACAATCATATGCAGCAATCAAATGCAGCATCTCACAGGCATATGTAAAACATATATCAAATACATGCATACATATATATCAGCAATGCATATGCATGGTCATCGTCATCTGCGGACCCGTCCAACCACGACCCCAGAGTGGCCAGGGTGGCACGACAAATGACAACTAGCCCGACTCTAGCTACCACTACTCTCGAGTGGCCGAGTTGGGTAGTATGAATGAGTAGTATATAAGCGTAAAAAGCTAACTACTCCTAGGGGTCCCTGCTGCAAGCCACGCCGTCCCTACCCATGAGTAGACAAGCGCCGCACACAGGACAACTGCACGTCGTAACAACCACCATCTATAGTGGGCGAGTGCTAACACCACTCTGCACAGTGGCCGCGCGATCTCCTACCACCATATATAGTGGTCGAGCGCGGCACATCTAATGCTCTGCCCTCAACCCTGCTACCACTACCCCGAGTGGCCGGGGAGGCAGGATGTCCGATGACCCGTCTCTTCCACAAGGAAGACCCAGTCGTCAGCATGCATGCAAATGTAATGATGCATAGCTCACACATACATCCCCACAACACTCCCTAATCCACAAGGAGATCTAGTCAACAAAAGTCAACCATGCAAGGACGATTGATCCGTAACCCCAACTTACTTACCTATGTACAGGTAAATAGGTTCATCAAGTTAACTCACTAATATATGTACGGTACAACGACCGAGGACTCATCACCTAACCTAGTGATGGAACCCGGTAACCCCATCTAAGTCCACACTAGTGACTACATGCATTTAACTGAATACCTATCAGCTAACAAACAACCAGGGTTATAATTTCTATCCGAGATAAAGGTATGATAGATTAACAGCAATATCTCAAAGATCGCAGGTTAAGTACAAGCACAAGATACAATATGAGTGGATCTAAGGTAAACAAGAATAACCATATGTAAACTATCATGCACTAGAATTGATCAAACTACCGGACCAGGTAGATATTACCCACCTGATACGAAGCTCGTATAATCCTCACGGCCGCGGGCCTGCTTCGTATCCCAAACCTGCACATAATAACAAATTAGGATTTAGCATAACACTCCAATAATAATACGAATAAATACTATTTTATATTCGTATTATTTTCCCGTCTACGAATAAGAACCATACTTATCCCAACTTACACTACCTAGGTCAACTACATAGATCTCTAAGTCTAAACAGGTCAAAGATCCATTAATATTACTCGAGCACCAATACCCGAAACAACAAGCCTAACCACTCATTGGCAATTCAAATTCACTATACTACCCAAATCCACAATCACAATATCAACTCTATCATCACAACTCTCCTTTCTACGAACACCCATAGCCGGCACAATCCTTGGTTAGGAACAATCCATCCTTACCTCAAATAGATTACAACCCAATCAAACCATCCACAGAACCTACATTTAATCACTCGATCTCCTACACAATTAACACCACGGAAAGCCTAATTAACCACTTTCCCCATCTTGATTTTCTCCCGACAGCAGCTCCTCACCCTTGACACCAAACGGAGCATCTTCGGCAACACCTCTGTTCAATCTCTGCTCACCGGAAACAATCCAGATCAAGCACATCGACAACCATAACCACACAGAGTTTTCCACAGCCGATCATATATAAAAGAAATCCCTAACAATCCTGACAACCCAAACATCAACAAGAATTCCCAAGCAACAATACTCGAATCAACAATCTCAATTACTAATCGGCAACTAACTTTTTCCCGAATAAACCAAATCCCACAATCACACTTTAACAGAACACAAATCAATTTATACCACAGCTTATAGTATTCGGTTAGATCCATCTTACCGCGATCCCAACTCTACCGGTGGCGAAATTCCCAAATCTTGTCTGCTCGCCGAATCAGATCAAGCTCTTGATCACTGCCAAACATAGATCTAAGCTAAAATCATGCCAACCACAGCTAACAGCAAAACCTAATCTCGGAAGGGAAGACGACTCTCGAGCCTTACCTCTGATGGCAGCTTGCTGCCGCGCCAACGACGCCGCTGTCCGATGGGAGTGTCGCCGCGATTTCCGTCCAGGCGAGAACCCCCCTTTGATCCCCCGGCCGGAGATCTACCAAATGGCGCCGTCGAGCTCCTCGCACCGGACGCCGACGAGATCGGCGAGGAGAGCGCGCGGCGAAGATGCGTTCGGCGCGGAGAAGAACAGAATGAGGCGGAGAAGAAGAAATGGAAACCGAAATCGCGATCTGCCGAAATCGGTTCGTTCGGCAACTTATAAACGCCGTTCGCCTGATCCGGTTAACCCAGCTCAACCCTAACCCAATCCGATTGGGTTCAGCCCAATTTCGGCCCAGTCCATTTCCCAATTTTTGATCCATTCACATTCCCATTTCAAATTTCATCCATTCTGCCCGAGCCCGATTGGCCCGATTAAGCCTAATTAATCCCCTAATTAATCCTAATTAATTAACGAGTTAATTAATATTTTTTTTTCCGTATTCTACATTTAGGCCCAAAGTGGACAATATCACACTATTGTGGAGATGCGTGAATCTTATATACACTAATAATTGGTATCAGAGTCATGGTCCATGTCAAACCATGCTCCTCGAACGAAGAAAGTGGAGCTCTCATATCTGGATCAAGAGAAAGCATAATAGATCACAAAAGTCCTTGGGGTCGGGAAGACCGACAATTGTGAGAAGTTCAATTGGGTGAAGATCGGATAATTCGATGTGAAGTCCAATTGAGTCAGGAGGACTAGACAACTGACAGAAAATCCAGTTGGGTTAGGAGGACCAGATAGTTGGCAGGAAGACTTGGTGGGTTAAGGATCGGACATCAAACAGAGGAAGTCCTTTGAGGACGGATAGATTTAAGGGGGATCAATGTGGTCCTTCATTTGAAGGGGAAGATTATTGGGAGTATTAGGAATATAATTAAAGTCTAACATTTGTAAGACAGAGAAAAGATCATATACTTATAAGATAAAAAAATATCTCTATTAGTATAAGACCTTTTGGGTAGAATCCAAAAATAAAATCATGAGAACTTAGGTCCAAAATAGACAATATTATATCATTATGGAGATGTATGAATCTTATAGACGCTAGCAAATATGGTCACCCTCTACTTGAAAATCACCTCTCCTTCTGTTTGAAAATTCTAGCTATGCCACACTAAAACATTATGTATTTTAGCAATATAAGCCTAATAAACACAATGAATAGTTATGTGCTTGTTCGAAGAAATGGGGTTGAAAAGAAAAAAAATATCAAAACCATACATAGACTAATAGGTAGGGGTAACCATACAGGATTGATCATGTCCGAGAGAGGGGAGGAATCTCAAAAATATTTTTTTTATTACTTTTAAAAAAATATCTTTATCTTTTAAAATCAAAGTAAATTGTAGTAGAAATAAATAAAATAATAAAGGTTTTTTACTTGGTTCGCAATCCAAGCCGAAATATTACTCGAAGGTCCACACCTCTTTTAAGGTTATCTTGTCGGGTAATTCACTAAGATCTTTTCATTTTGAAAACTTTCGACTTCAGAGGATATTCGCTTATAAAGATTTGAGGGTAAGATAACACCCTACCTTTTCTCGTAAATAAAAGTATAAGCACTAATTAAAATAAATAATTATACAGACACGTTAGATGGAGAATGAAGCTCAAAGTGTATGTGGAGTGATAGAATGCACAACAAAGTGTTTACAGACTGCGAACAAGGATGGAGCACTTGAGGATGATCGAGAATATTGAATTTTAAAGATGCATCAACCCTACTTTTATAAACCTTTTTCAGGTGCTTGGACTACTTCCTAGCCGTCTCCACATCGACCTATCGAAATGACAACTCGGCCTTTTTGAAGACATGCATGCATGTAGGAGATTCTGTCCGAGTGCATGCTTGCTTGTTGCTCTTCCTGAGAGCATGCATATAATTTTTCCTAAACAACTCTTTCCGAGTCACACATGTGACTCTTCTTGAGTCATGCATGCGACCTTCCCCCGAGGGTGATCATTCTTCCTAAGTTATGTACGTAACTCTTCTTGAGTCATGTATGTGCGGATGCACCCCTTTATGAGGGTGACTCTTCCCAAGTCATGCATATGACTCTTTTCAAATGTATACATGCGACTCTTCCCAAAGACGACTCTTTCCAAGTCATGTATTACTCTTTCTGAGTCTGCCCCTTCTCGGAATAGTCTGGTCTCATCAATATATATAAAGAAGGAATATATTGGAGCATATGAAGGCTCTATGCAATATTTGTCCCATAGGTGGCAGATAGATTTGGTTGGCAAAGAAATCAAAGGTTCAATATAAAACCTAACTAAGGTAACGAAAAGAGGGGGGTGGTTGCTTTTTCTTCTTATGAATCTCATTCTTTCTGTTAGCTACATTTGCTATTCTATTTTCTCATCTTCTCCGATCTCACTTAAACATTGAAAGATCGTAAGTCAATGCACCAACAATCATCTAATGTGTATTATCTTTGATAGGTATGGGCGGAGCCACCCATGGGCTAGGGTGAGCTCTGGCCCCACCTAATTTTTGAAAAAATTTATTTGTTTTCAAATTTAATTATAAATTTAATTATTTTCTTATAATTGTAAAATAAAAAATAAAAAATAAAATATCAAATTAGAATGATAAATTTTGGAGCCCTAAAAGTTGAGGGGTTTAAGAGGTCAGACTCAGAAAATTAGGAGTTTGAATGATCAAATTAAGAAGTTGGATCATTGGGGAGACGGAAGAATATCTAGAAACATTTTTATTTGGATTGGATTGTGATCGTTTGCTGGACGTCTCCAGCAACAATTATATCTACTTCTAGTAATCAAGGTAGGTTGCGACTTGCGAGAGGCATGCAATTATATCTACTTCTAGTCCAGGACAAACTTTGATTATCGTTATCCTCCTTTCTTATTATTGTTTTATTTAATTCCCCTGCTGGAAATGATCCGAATCTTTTTATGTGGCAGTTTATTTAGTTACTTTCATCTTTCGTTAGGTAACAATTCTCAAAGATATGCACAAGTTAGTTTAATTAATTATTATATAATTATGACAAATAAATTAAGATTAAATCAATTTTTATCGTAAATTATACAATAATTTAATTCATTTCTGTTTGATAAAAAAAAATATGTAGGTGCGATATGATAAATAATACTCAGATAGAGTTACGTTAATTTAATGTTAAATAGAAATTAAAAGTGTAATAATTGACTTATATCTTAACATTGTGTGGATACAGATGGATACCAAAGCCGGGGTCCAATTAATTGACAGGAAATTTCAGGCAACTTCTACACATAAAGTCAAGTCGTTCTTGGTTCTTCTGCATATCTAACAGGATAGCTGCAAAAAGGTCAGTGCTTCTATTAAAGCTGCAAAAAGATTACTGAAATTTGATGATATATATATTTTAACAGAAGCTGGACTTTTTAATTAGAAAGCCAACTTTTGTCACTGTTAGCTTTCTTCTTCAGTTCAAGATATTTCGGAAGTACTTTCTCAGCCTCATCGAATATATATCATTCGTGAGCATTTTCATTATCCATCGTCCGATCCTGTTCTAATTGTTGCGGCAAATGTCTAAGTAATTTTTAATATTTTTCTTCTTTGTACACAATTATGGAATATAATCAACGAAGCTTCAGTGATAATAGTAGAGTTCTTCCACTTTATTCTCACAAATATGATCGAACAGATTAAAGAGTTACAAAGAATCAAAACACGTATCAAGGACACAAACCACTCAATAAAATTAGAGTTAAAGAACATGAATTACTTGACTCTTTAGGATCTAATTAAAAAGAACTCTAATTTATCATGTGGTACTTCTTTATGATCTCACCTGCTTAGCCAATTAACACGGCGACATTGTCAGTGTTAATCATGGAGTCCCTAAAGTCTCGATAGAACTCAGCCTCAGAAGCACCGGCATGGTTCAACAGGAAAGCTTTCGTCAAGGGGTGCTTTAGTGGAGCCTCATTGGAGTCGAAGTCCCCTCTCCACTTTGATACTTTTTCATAGTAGCTAAAAACTTAAAATGACACACTATGATCTCTAAGATCTAAATTATGTCAATTAAATTAATTTTTCAAACTTCTCAAATTTATTGGCACATCCTAAAGTGTTAACTCTACCATGATTATGTTAACTATCCATCTACTTAGGGTTGACACACCCTAGCCCATTTAGCGTGAATCGATCACGCTCAATACATATTGGAGCTCCTTGGGTTTACAAGGTATTCACTAGGGATAAGTTCCTTAGATACCCTCCTAATGACCCTTCTAGGCTTTAAAATCTTAGTCATTTGGGTCTTACCTAAGTCAATTCTAGGGGTAACTCCCCCTTTGACCTTCTTAGTAGCTTTCCTAGATTTCCTTGAAACCTTAGCCACTAGACATTTACCATGGTTACCCTTAGGGATGACCTCCCTAGTAACCTTGGCCTTCCTAGACCTAGACTTTGTTCCCTAGGCGTTGACCATTGACCCCTTAATTGAGTTTGTCATTTTTGCTAAGGTTTTCTCCAATTTTTCAAGCCTTGACCCCAAAACTTGGTTTTCTAATTATAATTTTTCCAATTTTAATTTTTCATTAATATTTTGGGAATGACACTTCCTCTTAGGTATGTGTCTGCCTATCTTAGGGTTAATGCCTAAATTTTCTTCTATCCTCCTAATACTCTCCCTAGGTAAAATTGATCTAGAGTTATTGGTTCTAGGTTTGTCCTTAGATAAGTCAACATGCTTAGCACCTAAACAATAAAATCTATTATTTCTAGCATGCTCTTTATGATAAATTGCAAGTGAATTAAAAGCATTCTTTTTTACCTTAGAACTTGAAGGTGCATTAATAAATTTTACCTTAGGGTTTGCTTTAGAAGCTCTCCCTGCTTGTGTAGCTCCTTCTTTGACTTTCTTCCTTCCCCTAGGGCATTGGCTTCTATAGTGTCCCCTTTGGTTGCATTTGAAGCACACAATGTGCTCGTTGCTCCTAATGGGGACTCCGACATCCTTTGTCTTGTCCTTGACTTTTGGTGCTAGGGCTTTCTCCTTAGCCAATTTTGGGCATTTGCTCTTGTAATGCCCTTTCTCCCTACACTCAAAGCAAATTATGTGATCCTTATTTTTATTAATTGCATTTGAGTTACCTAGGGAGGTGGTAGGCATCAGAGTTGATTCTTCATCTCTCTCGAAGGTTGAAGCTTCTTCCTCTTGCTCCGACTTCGGTGATTTATCCTCTGATCCAAATGTTGAGCATCTCTCAACTTCCGAGTCCTCACTTTCTTGTGAGGATGAGCTTGCTTCTCCTTGGGCCTTGAGAGGAGAAACACTCTTCTTCAGTCTCCTCCAATTGAGCTGGTTCGAGATTTTCGTAGAATTTTACCAACTTATTCTATAGGTCCTTAGCATCTCGATATTCACCTAGTTTGCACAAAATATTGTTAGGTATTAATTTTTCTAACAATTTTATTACCTTAACCTCAGTCTTGAATTCTTTGCATTGCTCTTGGGTCCATCTTGATTTTTTTATCGGCTTGTTTTCTTCATCCTTAGGTACCTCAAAATCGTTTTCCATTATTAACATGATATTGAAATCGGTTTTGAAAAATACCTCCATTCTTCTCTTCCACCACGAGAAATCTCTTTCGAACTTTAGTGGGTGAATGTTGATGCTGGCCATTTGGTGTGCTTATCCCGGCGATGAGTCTAACGATAAGAGCCTTGCTCTAATACCACTTGTTGGAGATCAATGACCCGACTAGAAGGGGGGTGAATAGCATGATTGTTGCTCGGTTGAAATTCATTCATTCTTGACTACAACAAGGTTAGCACCGTGGAATACAAATACGAATACAAATACACAATCACAATACACGAATATAACATGGTTCGAAACCTTAGAGTTCCTACTCCATGGGGTGAGCTCAACGAGCTCTAGTGATGCACACACCACTAACAAATCTCCTTCTCGACAACAAGTCAAAGGTGGAGAAATCTCGTACAAGCAATTACAAGAGTAATACAAAATGTACAAGCAAATACAAAGACAATAATGAAATACAAGTAAAGAAAACTTTACAACAATTGCTTTGAACATTTGCTTGTTGCTTGCTTTGGTTTGCTCTTGAAGGTCTGAAATGCAACAACAATTTCCCTTTAAAATCTCCCCAAAAATCACTGCAAATTCCTCCAACTCGAGCTCCTTTTATAACCTGTATTGAGTTGATTTTATGCCCAAAAGTCGACTGCCATAAGGCTCCAGTCAACTGCTCCTGTAGTCGTTGTCTCACAATAGCCTAATCCACGTTGACATTCCAGCCAACGGATACACTGGCAGTTGACTGCCCATTACCATCAGTCGACTGCCAACCCCATAGCCAAATGATCAGTCGGCTACTGAGCATTCTTTGCTCGCGACGAACACCAGCAGTCGACAACCCTCCATGGTAGTCGACTACCCAAGGCTAGTCGACTTCCCAAAGCTGGCAGTCGACTGCCAAGCCTCACGATGTAGTCGAACGACAGTCAACTCCCATCAATCGACTGATAAATCTCAACCATGAGGTTCAACCCAAGTATGATTCCCTCATACTTGCTAGACCACCCTTAGCCTAGACCTAAGTCTTTTAGCCACCTCTGCTAGCCTCGTGCCTATCGGATCCCTCCCAGTCATCCATGACTTGTTTATCCATATGTGGATCCCTCCAAGTCATCCATGACTTGTTCATCCATATGTGGATCCCTCCAAGTCATCCATGACTTGTTTATCCATATGTGGATCCCTCCAAGTCATCCATGACTTGTTCATCCATATGCGGATCCCTCCAAGTCATCCATGACTTGTTTATCTATATGCTAACCTCCATGTACTTCCATCGGCTATTGTCATGCTATAGGTATCTACACTGCCAAGGTATATATGAACTTACGCTCCCAAGACTACCGCTTGAACTTACGCCGCCAAACCACCCCTTGGATTTTTCAAAGGCCAAGTACCTATGACTTGGACTTTCACTACTAAGGCTACACACTTTGACTTACGTGGCCAAGGCTACAAACTTGAGCTTCCTCTTGCCAACTCCATGTTGGACTTTCAACACCAAGGCTACACACTTGGACTTTCCCTTGTCATGCCCCATGCTTGGAATTTCCAATTGGCAAGCCCCATGCTTGGACTTCCAATGCCAAGTACACAAGACTTGGACTTTCCATGATAATTACATTATCATATGTTTTGCCAAACATCAAAATACCGCTTGAGTCAAACTCGAACCTAGGTCGATTGCACCAACATAAGCATCCCGTTGAGTTTCTTATTGTTCATCGCTCGCTCAATGGTAGCATTCAAGATTAGATGTTCGAAGAGAATGTCTGTCTCCTTCTACAGGCACATTGGTTTGCAATTTTGATTGTAAATATTCAAGTCGTAGAGCCACAAGAAGAGAGTTATGATGAGTTAGAAGAACTTCTTCAAAAATAAGTCAATCAAGAACTCGATGATATTGAACAAGATGAAAGTTATTACGTCAGTAAGGTGAGTATTTGCATTGGAAGCAGGACATGGGGGTGTAATGAGTACATAAGGAGAGGAAGAAAAGAAACCCGCTATATTTCTTAATGATATTAGGACAATGTAGTCGAAGTCGACCCATCTTACAGCTCGAAGGAGGCGCCTAAAGGCGTCATAGGCAGAAAAGCAAAATGAGCAATGTAACGAGACGGAACCAATAAGGCCACGGTTGAAGGTCTTGCAAGTATTTCTTGAAACTCCATCTTCCTCATCATTATTTTTAATTGGAAGATAGGATATGACATTTATAGATAAAGAGGAGAGTTGCACCCCTTGTTTTGTTTCTGTGGATGATGGTGATGAAAATTCTAACATTTGATTTTAATGAAAAATACGGAGCAAAACTAAGGAGTTTCTGAAAGGCCTTCCACAGGATCACGACTTGGGGAGAGATTCTGAGAATTCATCGAGCCACTGGGTGTAGAGAAGTGATAGGACATCCATAAGGTCACAGCAAGACAAAGTGAGATCCATACATCCACCAACTTTGTGGTCAAAAGAACACGACAGAGAGGGCGGAGACTGAGGGAAAAAATATCATAGATCAATAGTTATATTTATAAAATATATAAGAGTTTGTTGGATCGGGGGAGGGTTGTGGCATCTGCTCGATTTGCTTGGACAAGATTGCTCTGCATGAGATAACCCTTGTAAAAGGATGTGAACACGCAAACTGTGTGACCTGCATTTTGCGGTGGGATACATACAATGGAATACATACTTGTCTTCAACATAAGCATCCCATTGAGTTTTTGAATGTTCATCACTCGTTCAACGACAGCATTCACAATTACATGTTCAAAGAGAGTGTCTGTCTCCATATGAGGTCACATTGGTTTGCAATTCCAATTGTAAATATTCAAGATGTAGAGACATAAGATGAGAGTTATGATGAGTTAGAAGAACTTCTTCAAATAGAAGTGAATCAAAAACTCGACTATATCGAACAAGATGAAAGTTATTACGTCAGTAAGGTAAGTATTAGCATTGGAAGTAGGAGATGGGGGTTTAATGGGTACATAAGGACAGAAAGAAATGAAGCCTGCTCTATTGCTCAACGATATCAGGATGATGCAACTGAAGTCGAGACATCTTATAGCTCAAAGGAAGAGCCTAAAGGCATCATAGGTAGAAGGGAAAAATGACCATTGAAACGAGATGGAACCACTAAGGCCACGGTTGAAGGTCTTACAAGTATTTCTTGAAACTCCATCTTCTTCATTATTAATATTAATGGAAAGAAAGGATATGACATTTATAGATAAAGAGGAGAGTTGCACCACTTGATTGTTTCAGTTGATCATATTGATGAAAATTCCTACATTTGATTTTAATGAAAATGAATGAGCAAAACTAAGTAGTTTCTGAAAGGGTTTCCACAGTATCACGGCTCGAGGAGAGATTTAAAGACTTCGTTAGGCAGCTGGACGTGGAGAAGTGATATGGCTTCCATAGGGTCACGGTTGGACAACCCGAGATCCAAACACCCACCGATTTTGTGTCAAAATAACACAGCTGAGAGGGCGGCTACTGAGGGTAAAAATATCATTGATCCTTTATTATATTTATAAAATAGAGAAGAGTTGGTCAGATTGAGGGAGGGTTGCCGCATCTAGGCGATTTGCTTGGACAAGATTGCTCTGTGTGAGATGACCCTTGTAAAAGGATGAAACCTCACATACTGTGTGACATGCATTTTGCAGTGGGCAACATACAATAAAATATATATTTGTTCTCGGTGCAACCATCCTATTGAGTTTCTGAATGTTCATCGCTCGCTCGATGGCAGCATTCACATTACATGTTCGAAGAGTGTCTGTCTCCTTCTGAGGTCACATTGGTTTGCATTTCCGATTGTAAATATTCAAGATGTAGAGCCACAAGAAGAGAGTTATGATGAGTTAGAAGAACTTCTTGAAGCAGAAGTGAATCAAGAACTCGACGATATCGAACAAGATGAAAGTTAATACTTCAGTAAAGTAAGTATTAGCATTGGAAGCAGGAGATGGGGGTGTAATCAGTACATAAGGACAAGAAGAAATGAAGCATGCTCTATTGCTCAATGATATCAGGACGATGCAGCTGAAGTCGACCCATCTTATAGCTCAAAGGAAGAGCCTAAAGGCATCATAGTTAGAAGGGCAAAACGAATAATGAAACTAGATGGAACCACTAAGGCCACTGTTGAAGGTCATACAAGTTTTTCTTGAAACTCCATCTTCTACATTATTAATTTTAATGGGAAGATAGGATATGACATTTATAGATAAAGAGGAGAGTTGCGCCGCTTGATTTTTTTATGTCGATGATAGTGATGAAAATTTTGACATTTGATTTTAATGAAAAAGGGCGAGCAAAACTAAGGAGTTTCTGAAAGGGCTTCCGCAGTATCATGGCTCAAGGAGAGAATTCAAGACTTTGTCAGACAGCTAGATGTGGAGCAGTGATATTACTTCCATAGGGTCACGATTGGACAATGCGAGATCCAAACACCCACCGATTTTGTGGTCAAAATAACACATCAGAGAGGGCGACTACCAAGAGTAAAAATATCATTGTTCCTTCATTATATTTATAAAATAGAGAAGAGTTGGTCGGATTTAGGGAGGGTTGCAGTGTCTAGGCGATTTGCTTGGACAAGATTGCTCTGTGTGAGATGGCCCTTGTAAAAAGATATGACCATGTGTACTGTGTGACATGCATTTTTCGGTGGGCAACATACAATGAAATACATACTTTTCCTTAGTGTAACCATCCCGTTAATTTTCTGAATGTTCATCGCTCGCTCGATGGCAGCATTCACGATTACATGTTCGAAGAGAGTGTTTGTCTCCTCCTGAGGTCACATTGGTTTGCAATTCTGATTGTAAATATTCAAGATGTAGAGCCACAAAAAGAGAATTAAGATGAGTTAGACGAACTTCTTCAAATAGAAGTCAATCAAGAACTCAACGATATCGAACAAGATCAAAGTTATTACATTAGTAATGTGAGTATTAGCATTGGAAGCCAGAGATGGGGGTGTAATGGGTACATAAGGACAAGAAGAAAAGAAGTCAGCTCTATTGCTCAATGACTTCAGGATGATGCAGTTGAACTCGACCCATCTTATAGCTCGAAGGAAGAGCCTAAAGGCGTCACAAGTAGAAGGGAAAAATGAGCAATGAAATGAGTTGGAACCAATAAGGCCACGATTGAAGGTCTTGCAAGTATTTCTTTAAACTCCATCTTCCTCATTATTAATTTTAATGGGTAGATAGGATATGACATTTATAGATAAACAGGAGAGTTGTGCCGCTTGATTTGTTTCCATTGATGATGGTGATGAAAATTTCGACACTTGATTTTAATGAAAATGAATGAGCAAAAATGAGGTGTTTCTGAAAGGGCTTTGGCAGTATCACGACTCGTGGAGAGATTTCAAGACTTCGTCAGGCAGTTGGACGTGGAACAATGATAGGACTTCCATAGGGTCACAGTTGGACAACATGAGCTCCTTACACCAACAAATTTTGTGGTCAAAAGAATGTGACAAAGACGGTGGTGACCGAGGGAAAAAATATCATAGATCCTATATTTATAAAATAGAGAAGATTTGGTCGGATCGGGGGAAGGTTGTGGTGTCTATGCGATTTGCTTGGGCATGATTGCTTTACATGAGATGGCCCTAGTAAAAGGATGCGAACACACGTACTATGTGACATGCATTTTGCGGTGGGTGACATATAATGAAATACATATTTGTTCTCATTGTAAGCATCCCGTTGATTTTCTGAAGGTTCATCGCTCACTCGATGGTAGCATTCACGATTATATGTTCGAAGAGAGTGTCTTTCTCCTTCTGAGGGCATATTGGGTTGCAATTCCGATTGTAAATATTCAAGACATAGAGCAACATGAAGAGAGTGATGATGCGTTAGAAGAACTTCTTCAAACATAAGTCAATCAAGAACTCAACAATATCAAACAAGATGAAATTTATTACGTCATTAAGGTAAGTATTCGTATTGTAATCAAGAGATGGGGGTGTAATGGGTACATAAGTTCAGGAAGAAAAGAAGCTCACTCTATTGTACAACGATATCAGGATGAAATAGTTGAAGTCGACCCATCTTACAACTCAAAGGAGGTGCATAAAAGTGTCACAGGTAGAAGGGAAAAACGAGCAATGAAATGAGGCGGAACTAATAAGGCCACGGTACAAGGTCATGTAAGTATCTCTTGAAACTCCATCTTCCTCATTATTAATTTTAATCAAAAGATAGGATATGACATTTATATATAAAAAGGAGAGTTGCGATGCTTGATTTGTTTCCATTGATGATGGTGATGAAACTGTCGACATTTTATCTTAATGAAAAAGAATGAGCAAAACATATAAGTTTCTGAAAGACCTTCCCCAGTTTCATGGCTCGGGGAGAGATTTTAAGACTCTGTCGAGCAGCTGGGTGTTGAGCAATGATAGGACTTCAATAGGGTCATGGCTGGACAACACGAGATCCAGACATCCATCAATTTTGTTGTAAAAAAAACACGGCAGAGAAGGCTGCGACCGAGGGAAAAAATTTCATAGATCCATCGTTATATCTATAAAATAGAGAAGAGTTGGTCGGATAGTCAGAGGGTTGTGGCATCTCCATAATTTTCTTGGACAATATTGCTCTGTATGAGATGGCCCTTGTAAAAGGATGCGAACACGCATACTGTGTGACATGCATTTTGTGGTGCGCAACATACAATGAAATACATACTTGTCCTCAGTGTAAGCATCTTGTTGAGTTTCTTATTGTTCATAACTCGCTCGATGGTAGCATTCAAGTGTAGATGTTTGAAGAGAGTGTCTGTCTCCTTCTGAGGGCACATTGGTTTGCAATTCTGATTGTAAATATTAAAGTCGTGGAGCCACCAGAAGACAGTTATGATGAGTTAGAAGAACTTCTTCAAACAGAAGTCAATCAAGAACTCGACGATATCGAACAAGATGAAAGTTGTTATGTCAGTAAGGTGAGTATTTGCATTGGAAGCAGGAGATGGGGTTGTAATGTGTACATAAGGAGAGAAAGAAAAGAAACTCGTTGTATTGCTTACTGATATCAGGACGATACAGTTTAAGTTGACCCATCTTACAGCTTGAAGGAGACGCCTAAAGGCGTCATAGGTAGAAGGGCAAAATGAGGAATGTAATGAGATGGAACCAATAAAGCCACGGTTGAAGGTCTTGCATGTATTTCTTGAAACTCCATCTTCCTCATCATTATTTTTAATGGGAAGATAAGATATGACATTTATATATAAAGAGGAGAGTTGCGCCACTTAATTTGTTTCTGTGGATGACGGTGATGAATATTCTGATATTTGATTTTAATGAAAAATACGGAGCAAAACTGAGGACTTTCTGAAAGGGCTTCAGCAGGATCACGGCTCGGGGAGATATTCTGAGAATTCATCGAGCCACTGGGTGTGGAGCAGTGATAGGACTTCCACAAAGTCACAGTAGGACAACGTGAGATCCATACATCCGTCAATTTTGTGGTCAAAAGAACAAGATAGACGGGGTTGAGACCAAGGTAAAAAAATATCATAGATCAATCATTATATTTATAAAATATAGAAGAGTTTGTCGGATCGGGGAAGGGTTGTGGCATCTGCGCGATTTGCTTGGACAAGATTGTTCGGCATGAGATAACCCTTGTAAAAGGATGCGAACATACGAACTGTGTGACATGCATTTTGCGGTGGGATACATAATATGAAATACATACTTGTCCTCAGCATAAGCATCCCATTGAGTTTCTGAATGTTCATCACTCGTTCAACGACATCATTCAGGATTACATATTCAAAGAGTGTCTGTCTCCTTCTGAGGTCACATTGGTTTGCAATTCCGATTGAAAATATTCAAGATGTAGAGCCACAAGAAGAGAGTTATGATGAGTTAGAAGAACTTCTTCAAACATAAGTAAATCAAGAACTCGAGGATTTCCAACAAGATGAAAGTTATTATGTCAATAAGATAAGTATTAGCATTGGAAGCTGGAGATGGGTGTGTAATGGGTACATAAGGACAGAAAGAAATGAAGTCTACTCTATTGCTCAATGATATCAGGACAATGCAGCTGAAGTCGACCCATCTTATAGATCAAAGGCAGAGCCTAAAGGAATCATAGGTAGAAGGGAAAAATGAGCATTGAAACGAGATGGAACCACTAAGGCCACAGTTGAAGGTCTTACAAGTCTTTCTTGAAACTCCATCTTCTTCATTATTAATTTTAATGGGAAGATAGGATATGACATTTATAGATAAAGAGAAGAGTTGCGACGCTTGATTGTTTCTGTTGATGATAGTGATGAAAATTCTGACATTTTATTTTAATGAAAAAGAATGAGCAAAACTAAGGAGTTTCTGAAAGGGCTTTCGTAGTATCATGGCTCGAGGAGAGATTTCAAGACTTCGTGGGGCAGCTAGACGTAGAGCAGTGATATGACTTCCACAGGGTCACAATTGGACAACGCGAGATCCAAACACCCATCGATTTTGTGGTCAAAAGAACACAGCAAAGAGGGCGGCTACCGAGGGTAAAAATATCATTGATCCTTCATTATATTTATAAAATAGAGAAGAGTTGGTCAGATTGAGGGCGGGTTGCGGCATCTAGGTGATTTTCTTGGACAAGATTACTCTGTGTGAGATGGCCCTTGTAAAAGGATGAGACCCCGTGTACTGTGTGACATGCATTTTGCGGTGGGCAACATACAATAAAATACATACTTGTCCTCGGTGTATCCATCCCATTGAGTTTCTGAATGTTCATTGTTTGCTCGATGGTAGCATTCACACTAAATGTTCTAAGAGAGTGTCTATCTCTTTCTGAGGTCACATTGGTTTGCAATTCTGATTATAAATATTCAAGGTGTAGAGCCACAAGAAGAGAGTTATGATGAGTTAGAAGAACTTCTTCAAATAGAAGTCAATCAATAACTCAACAATATCGAACAAGATGAAAGTTATTGCATAAGTAATGTGAGTATTAGCATTGGAAGCTGAAGATTGGGGTGTAATGGGTACATAAGGACAAGAAGAAAAGAAGCCAACTCTATTGCTCAACGACATCAGAATGATGCAGTTGAAGTCGACCCATCTTATAGCTCGAAGGAAGCACCTAAAGGCGTCATGGGTAGATGGGCAAAATGAGCAATGAAATGAGACGGAACCAATAAGGCCACGGTTAAAGGTCTTGCAAGTATTTATTTAAACTCCATCTTTCTCATTATTAATTTTAATGGGCAGATAGGATATGATATTTATAGATAAAGAGTAGAGTTGCGTCGCTTAATTTGTTTCCATTGATGATGGTGATGAAAATTTCGACATTTGATTATAATGAAAATGAATGAGCAAAACTGAGGAGTTTCTCAAAGGGCTTCGGCAGTATCACGGCTCGTAGAGAGATTTCAAGACATCGTCGGGTAGCTAGACATGGAGTAGTTATAGGATTTCCACAAGGTCACAGCTGGACAATGTGAGATCCTGATTCCAAAAGATTTTGTGATCAAAAGAACGCGCCAGAGAGAGCGGCGACCGAGGGTAAAAACATCATAGATTCTATATTTATAAAATAGAGAAGATTTGGTCGGATTGGGGGAAGGTTGTGGCGCCGACACGATTTGCTTAGACATGATTGCTTTGCATGAGATGGCCATAGTAAAAGGATGCGAACACACGTACTATGTGACATGCATTTTGCAATGGAAAACATACAATGAAATACATATTTGTTCTCAGTGTAAGAATCCCGTTGAGTCTCTAAAGGTTCATCGCTCGCTCGACGGTAGCATTCACGATTATATGTTCAAAGAGAGTGTCTGTCTCCTTCTGAGGGCACATTGATTTGCAATTCCGATTGTAAATATTCAAGACATTGAGTCACATGAAGAGAGTTATGATGAGTTAGAAGAACTTCTTCAAACAGAAGTTAATCAATTACTCGACAATATGAAACAAGATGAAAGTTATTACGTAATTAAGGTGAGTATTTGTATTGTAATCAAGAGATGGAGATGTAATGGGTACATAAGGTCAGGAAGAAAAGAAGCCCGCTCTATTGCACAACGATATCAGGACGATGCAGTTGAAGTCAACCCATCTTACAACTTGAAGGAGGCACTTAAAGGCGTCACAGGTAGAAGGGAAAAACAAGCAATGAAATGAGACGGAACTAATAAGGCCACAGTAGAAGGTCATGCACGTATTTCTTGAAACTCCATCTTCCTCATTATTAATTTTAATGGGAAGATAAGATATGAAATTTATAGATAAAAAGGAGAGTTTCGATGCTTGATTTGTTTCTGTTGATGAAAATGCCGACATTTGATTTTAATGAAAAAGATTGAGCAAAACTGAAGAGTTTCTAAAAGGCCTTCACCAGTATCATCACTCGGGGAGAGATTTCAAGACTTCGTCGGGCAGTTAGACATTGAGCAGTGATAGGATTTCAACAGGGTCACTGCGGGACAACGCGAGATCCAGACATCCATCGATTTTGTTGTTAAAAGAACACGGAAGAGAAGGCTACGACCAAGGGAAAAAATTTCATAGATCCATCGTTATATTTATAAAATAGAGAAGAGTTGGTCGGATAGTGGGAGGATTGTGGCATCTCCATGATTTGCTTGGACAAGATTGCTCTGCATCAGATGACCCTTGTAAAAGGATGCTAAGACACATACTGTGTGACATGCATTTTGCGGTGGGAAACTTACAATGACATACATACTTGTCCTCAGTGTAAGAATCCCGTTGAGGTTCTTAATGTTTATCGCTCGCTCGATAGTAGCATTCAAGATTAGATGTTCGAAGAGAGTGTCTGTCTTCTTCTGAGGGCTCATTGGTTTTCAATTCTGATTGAAAATATTCAAGTCATGAGCCACAAGAAGAGAGTTATGATGAGTTAGAAGAACTTCTTCAAATAGAATTAAATTAAGAACTCGACGATATCAAACAAGATGAAATTTATTACGTGAATAAGGTGAGTATTTGCATTGAAGCAGGAGATGGGGGTGTAATGGGTACATAAGGAGTGGAAGAAATGAAACCTGCTCTATTGCTTAACGATATCAGGACGATGTAGTTGAAGTCAACCCATCTTACAGCTCGAAGGTGGCGCCTAAAGGTATCATTGGTAGAAGGGCAAAATGGCAATGTAACGAGACAAAACCAATAAGTCCACGGTTGTGTTGGATCGAAGCGGATCGCTAGAAGGGGGGGGGGTTGAATAGCGATAAACCTTTTTTTTCGAGTTTGTTTCAAAACAATTAAGTACAGCGGAAAGACAAATGAAACAATAAAAGAGACAAGATATTTTTACTTGATTCATAGCCTTCGGCTACTACTCCAAGGCCCTAGTGGTCCTTGACCACGCACGGAGAGCAAAACACTAAAGAACTCCTCCTCGTTAGAGGTAGGAGTTAATCGAGTACAAGAAAAATCACAAAGTTTTGAGGTAGAGGAACACTCCCCCTCTCCTCGTAACGATAAAAACTTTGAGACAATTGATATGAAAAATATAAACTTAAAATGAAGATTATACCGATGAAACAAAAATATAAACAATTAAACCTAGACGTCGGAGAACTAGAACTTCGTTGTCGGAGAGTCGTAGCATTGTGGAGGCTTTTTGGAAGCTTAGGATTGATGAAATGGTGAGGAATGGACCTTATTTTATAGCCCTAGAAGTCCCCTCCTCGAGCACATCAAGATCCTACATCAATGGCCACCTCACCCTTGAAGAAAGGGATGAGTTTTGACTCATCTTGAAGCTGTAATTCAAGCAGTAGTTGAACTGGACGGTTGAACTGATGGCCAAGATTTTTGACTATAATAAAGTGTTAGCTCAAAATATAAGTGAATTCGATGGTCACTTGCCGTCCGATCTCGACATAGACCTTCCATGGGAAGTCTTGGTCGGATCGTCGCCTAAGGACGTCCCCGTACAAAGGACACGACCTCACTTCACTTTACTCACTCGAGCTTACCTCAACATTTACCTTTGAATCCATGCTTCCGGTCTCCACCTGATTCCTTCGGCTCCCTCCGAAGTCCTCCCGGTGTTGGCCGACCACCACGGTTCCCTCCAGGTGTCGCTGACCTTCAGCTTTAGCTTAGCATTTTCTGCACACTTGGTTTAGCTCGTGAGATAATGATATATCCTTGACTTTGCGTCTTTTGTCATAATCAAAATACAGGTTCGACTTAGGTGCCCCTGCACCAACAGGTTGAAGGTCTTGCAAGTATTTCTTGAAACTCTATCTTCCTCATCATTATTTTTAATGGGAAGATAGGATATGACATTTATAGATGAAGAGGAGAGTTGGGCCACTTGATTTGTTTCCGTGGATGATGGTGATGAAAATTCAGACATTTGATTTTAATGAAAAATAAGGAGCAAAACTAAGGAGTTTATGAAAGAGCTTCCGCAGGATCACAGCTTGGGGAGAGATTTTGAGAATTCGTCGAGCCGCTGGGTGTGGAGTAGTGATAGGACTTCCAAAAGGTCACAGCTAAACAATGCGAGATCCATACATCCACCAATTTTGTGGTCAAAAGAACACGACAGAGAGGGCGAAAACTGAGGGAAAAAATATCATAGATCAATCGTTATATTTATAAAATATAGAAGAGTTTGTCGGATCATGGAAGGGTTGTGGCGTCTGCACGATTTGCTTGGACAAAATTGCTCTGCATGAGATAACCCTTGTAAAAGGATGCGAACACGCAAACTGTGTGACATGCATTTTGCGGTGGGCAACATACAATAAAATACATACTTATCCTCAGCGTAAGCATCCCATTGAGTTTCTGAATGTTCATCACTCGTTTGACAGTAGCATTCACGATTACATGTTTGAAGAGAGTTTTTGTAGAAAAGGTGGACGTAATTTGACCAAATGATGAAATGCTTTTTCTCAAAGATTGATAATTGCACATCATATCATGAATTCAAATGCAAATTAATTATCGAACTCCCTCTACACTAATTTAGTATAAGGAAGACTCAGGTCGTCTCGCATAAGGAATGCAATGAGAATGATAATCTTAGGATCAGTGTTATTGCTATGAGCTTTTCGATTATAATTGAGGGCTTGGGTTTTGAAATTCTAAACCTATGAGTGCAACAAAATTAAAGAAAAACATAAGCATTGCAATTCAAACAAACGTTAAAATGTTATGAAAGACACAACTTCAACATTGGAATGAAATAAAGCTTGTAGAAAATTATGCAAACATCTTATATGTAGTAAAGTAAAAAAAAGACAATAATGTAAGGGGAATTAAATCAAACACTTGACATCTACATTAAGATAAGAGGTCTCTCCCTCCGGTGATGATGGATGGTGACAATACAACAAGGGTGAGGACCCTCTGATCCCTTAAGGTGGATGATATGAATTGTCAATGTGGATGAAGTTGATCAAGCTAGGAACCCCTTAGCTCGATGGCGAAGTTGTTCATGGTGCCTAGGACCCCGAAGTATGTGCACAACGGATAGAGGATGTGGTGGGAAACTTAGAACCCCTAAGCTCCCATGAATCGTCAAGGAAGAGGACGTCAGTGGTAGACGAGATTATCGGCAGTGGATGATGATGCGACCGCAAGAAAGAGAACCCTTTAACCTTTTGATGTGCTGGCAATGATGGAGATGATCGGAGGGACCCTTGCAGTGATGGGATGGCTTGGATGGACCCTCTACCGTTCGGGAGAGGTGGTGGAGGTGTCGCTAGGGTAGGAGAAGAAGACCCCACAAAAGAGCCCTTGGAAAGCTTTTATAGCCATCCCAAATGGAGCTTCGCCTTGCACCACGACTTGGCCTTGGTGGCCTCTAGAGTGTCATCCGGGCTATGGAAGCAACAACCATGACCATGGAATGGTCCACGACCTAGTCGTGGTTCTTACTATAGTGTTGTTCCTTTATTTTTGCAATGCCCATAGCTTAGAATATGGTTGGAGCATGTTGGTGTCACAGTTTGGTCATGTTTCCTTTCTAAATATGTCCCAAAACTCATAGATTTGTTTCTCAAATCCCTACCAAATAAAGTATGCATCAAGATAATCAATTTAGAAGATATTTGCATCAAAGTGCTAAAATAACCCAATGCTTATAAAACATGATAAATAAGATGAATTAACTATAGAGTGAATTAAAACATCAAAGAATGAATAAAACATAACAATCAAAATGTGAGTTATCAAGGATGCAATAGGAAGCACAGCCGCTTTGTTATTTAAGTTTATAGTATTGTATGACCGATAAAAATTCTACTGATTATATAATATATTTTTGAAAGAAAGAAATTATGTTGCAAAGTAAATTTTTGTTACTAGTTTGGATTGTTTTCTCTTACTAAGTGAATTATTATTTTGCTTAAGTTTGGTGTTGATGCTTATATGTGATATTATAATTGTTTTAGTTTTGATTTTACAATTGTGTGCATGTGATATTATAATTGTGTGTGGTATTTGTATATGGTAATATAACCTTGTGTGTTATTTGTATGTTATATTATAATTGTATGGTGTTGAAAACTATTTGAGTTTTGATTTTATAATTATTTGTATTTGATATTATAATTGTATGGTGTTGATAATTGTATGTGACTAACTGCAATGTACGGTGTGTGTTGCGAATGCTCTTAATTGCAGTGTGTGGTCCGAATGCACTTCACTGCAACAACAGCGTGCTGTAAATACTCTTAACTGTCACAAGCGGTGCACGCTATTGATGTCTTATGACTTTTAAACAACTTAGAGTTGTACAGTGTGCGATGCACACTATGGATAAAATAATTGCACACTGTCAATACTTATATTTGTTGAAGTGGAATAAAGGACCTACCATAAAATAATAGAAAGTGCTCATATTCTCTCTTTTTGTCTCAATAATCTTGTGTTTTGATTCGTTCTATCTTATAATTCTCTTTTATGTTTAATTTTCATTTTAGAAGAGAAAGATAGCGAATTTTGAGGACACATCATAAGTTATAAAATAGGAATTTAGGTTTTGGACCATTTTAAATGTTGACACAAACAAGCAAAATGAAAGAGATGGGTTATTCAACCTCCACCCCATCTAGCCTTAGCTATCAATACAACCATAATTCATAGGTAAGGGGTAGGCAAAATGAAAGAGATAGGCCATTAATGTGGTGTACCAACCCCATTTACCTAAGGTAACTGTACTAGGAAAGCACATTTGGTTTCCCTTTGTATCAAGATTTTCCTTCACAAAACTCAAGAAACATGTTGTAGATGTCCGATTTGATAATATCCCGTGCGTTGATGAGAAAAGCAGTGTTACCACCAATTCTCCCGCTCCTATTTTCAAATCTGAATATTGTGTTGCATCTAGCTAGTTGTAGGAGACTACTTCATGTGTGCCAAAAATATAATTCACTCATTCCAATTACTTTTATTAGTCAGTTTTATAGAGAGAAGTAAATTGTGATAACTAAACGATCTTTAGATGAACGGATCATATTTTCGAAATTGAATTTCGAAAAATTGTTTTTTTTTCTTTCATATGATAAGCATTTGTTCGAGTATCAATTCGACTATAAATATGATAACAAAATACTCTCTCTTCACTTTGATTGGGGTGGAGAATTGAAGCACTTCATCACTATCTCAACTCCTCAGGCATTCTTCATCGAGTCTCTTATCCTCACACTTCTTAACAAAAGGGATCTGTAGAAAGGGAATATTGTCATATAATCGAAACTACCTTATTCCTTCTCAACCATGCATCAGTTCCACTTAAATTTTGGGATGATATTATCCAAGCTGCAGTTTATTTTATCAATCGTCTACCCATCCCATTGCTTCAACAAAAATATCCTATGGAAAAACTCTTTAATCAACCTCTCAAATTCATCTTACGTATCTTTGGTTGTGTATATTATCCATGGTTATAACCCTACTCTAAACTCAAATTTAATCCTCGTTCTCAATAATGTTTCCTTGGTTATAGTAATTTGCACCATCGGTATCGTTGTCTACATATACTGATAGGATGCATATACATATCTCAATATGTTATATTTGATGAATTTATGTTTCCATTTGCAGCCACAATAATAGCTCCATCCTCAGGAAATGATGATACCTTTATAATATCACCCAATATAACATTAAAATTTTCGCAAGTCATTTTCCCGACGAGACATGCTGAAATGACTAGAAGGGATGACATTTTATGTCCTACTCTAGAACTCTCTAAAAACTCTTCTATATCATTGGATTCACCCCAAGTGTCTACTCCTACAAAAGTAACATGCACTGACAATATTAGAATGGACAACATTCAAAAATCTATTCCGAGTCTAATCTCGGAATCCTCACCAGTTAAACATAATATGTTTTCTAGCTTTGGATCCTTAGATAATGCAAGTCCATCGTCAAAATCAACATATCAATCTACTTCCTCATCACCAACAAAGAGTGATTCAGATGACAATGCGCTCGTCACATACTTTCCTTGAGCGACATCTATGCATGATGTTCCCCAATGACAACCCAATATCCTCTTCCTGAAGCTCTAGTGGTCTCTTCAAAATTTGTTGAACCAACTTATCTTTCACAAGCAAACAAGGATTCGAATTGGTGTAATGTAATGGATACATAATTGTTGGTGCAACAATGCCCCAAGCATTTATATATATTTTGATGTTTAGATAATCATCTAAGTATTGTTGGTGCAATCGGCCAGGTCACGATTGACCAGGACTCGAGTTTGACTCGAGTGATGTTTTGATGTTTCGACAAAAACATATGACAATGGAATTGTCATGGGAAAGTCCAAGTGGAACACTTGGCATTTGGTAAAGTCCAAGTCTTGAGTACTTGACATGAAAAGTCCAAGTGGGACACTTGGCACATGAAAAGTCCAAGCATGGGTCTTGGCAATGTAAAAGTCCAAGCATGGGTCTTGGCAATGTAAAGTCCAACATGGGTTGGCAAGGAAAGTCCAAGCATGGTCTTGGCATGAAAAGTCCAACATGGGTTGGCAAGGAAAGTCCAAGTCTTGAGTACTTGGCATGAGAAGTCCAAGCATGGGTCTTGGCAAATGAGAAGTCCAAGCATGGGTCTTGGCAAATGGAAAGTCCAAGCATGGGTCTTGGCATGGAAAGTCCAACATGGGTTGGCAAGGGAAAGTCCAAGCTTGAGTCTTGGCATTTGAGAAGTCCAAGGGTTTGATATTGGCAGCGTAAAGTCCAAGCGGGAGTCTTGGCAGCATAAGACCAATGGTTGGCGGCGTAAAGTCCAAGCGGAGTCTTGGCGGCGTAAGTCCAATGTGCCTTGGCGGTGTAGACACCGTTAGCATGACATAGTCGAGGGAAGCACCTGGAGGCTAGCGCGATGGATGAACAAGTCATGGATGACTTGGAGGGATCCGAGAGGCGTGAGGTTGATGGAGGTGGCTAGAAGGCTTAGGTCTAGGCTAAGGGTGGTCTAGCAAGTATGGGGGCACCATACTTGGGTTAAAACCTCATTCTTGAGGTTGGCAGTCGACTGGCATTATGGCCGGTTCGACTGCCGTGAGTCGACTTGAGTTCGACCGCACTTGAGGTCGAAATGTGAAAATGCTCGCGAGGGATGGGGATGGCCGATCGCCGACGAGTGTCGAGCAGCAGCGCTCCATAGCCGATCGTCGATTACGCGCGTTAGCGGTCGGCGCCAATGTTGGCGATGATCGCCAAGAGATCCGTTGGAGTTTTTCCAGCGTGGATCGATCCGTTGTCTCACGACAACAGTGGCATCAGTCGACTGGTGACTTATGGCAGTCGACTGATAGGCGGAAATCCAGCCCGACGTAGGTTATAAAGGCAGCTCGGAAGGAGGGTTTTTGCAACCGATTTTCTTGGACGTTTTGAAGCGATTTGCTGCTGCAAATCAGGGCTTTCAAGTGCTAGTCCAAGGCAATCAACAAGCAAGCTTCTAAAGAGTTTTTGTAAAGTGTTCTTTACTTCTATTGTTGTATTTCTTCTTATATTTGCTTGTTGTATTTAGATTATTGTTGTAATCTTATTGTAAGAGGTTTCTCCACCTCCGACTTGTGTCGAGAAGGAGTATTTGTGATTAGTGAGTGCGTGTGCATCACTAGGGCTCTTTAGAGCTCGATCCGTGGAGTAGAAACCGTTCGGTTCCGAACCACGTTATATCTTTGTGTTCGTGATTGTTATCTTTTCATTATTGCTTTTATTATTTCTATTCCGCTGCGCATAACGAATTTTGTAGAGACGATCACGATCGAATTCCATCTTCGTACGGTCACATCGCTATTCACCCCCCCTCTAGCGGCGTCAAATCTCCAACAAGTGGTATCAGAGCTCGGTGGCTCTTCAACGGATTAACAATCGGGAGCAAGACGCTAGAGTAAAAGATGGAAGTCCAAGATCAATTAGGTTGGGACATCAACACACCGGTGCCCTACACTCTATACGGACGAGAAGGATTCAATTCTTGGAAGGGAAGAATTGAGGATTTTATTATGATGAGAGACTTTGAGGAATGGTCCATTTTGATGGATGGATTTGAATATCCAAGAGGACCAAGAGGTGGATTCCTCAAGAAGAAAAGATGGACCGAAGAGCAAGTTCAAGCATCCGAGAAAAATGATAAGGTGATAAAAATTTTAATTGATTTAATGCCTAACAATATCTTGTGTATGTTAGGTAATTATGTAGATGCTAAAGAGTTATGGAGCCAAGTGGCAAAGCTCCATGAAAACTCATCATCGGTCCAAGAAGAAGAAGAAGAAGAAGAGGAGTGCTCACCCTCTCAAGCTCAAGAAAGTTCACCATCAATTCAAGAAGATAAGGAGGGTGAAGATGAGAGATCATCCTCACAAGGAAGTGAGGATTCGGAGGTTGATAGAGAATCAACATCCGGATCGGAAGAGGTGGAGGAAGTGGAAGAAGCATCCACCTCAAGGATTGAGGGGGAGGAGAGAACCTCGATACCGGAGCAACAAGAAGAACCATCTACATCCGGTAGAGAGGAAGAGCAAGCTCAAGAATCCACTCTGACCACCACAACCACCCTAGGTAACTCAAGCATGTCAATTAATAATAAAATGAATATTTTATGCTTTGAGTGTAGGGAGAAAGGACACTACAAGAGTAAGTGTCCTAAACGGGTTAAGAAGACTCCACCCGTGCCAAAAGTCAAGGAGACTGGTCCCTCAACGCAAAAGAGCAAGGAGCAAGTGATTTGCTTCAAATGCCGGCTACCGGGACATTACCGGAGTCAATGTCCAAGAGGGAAGAAGAAGGGGCAAGAAGGAGCTACACAAGTAGAGGGAGCCTCTAGGGAAAACCCTAAGGTATATTTTAATAATGCATCCTTTTTAGTTAATAGGCAAAAGCATGCTAGGAATAATTTTAATAGTCTTGCTATTGTACATGAAAAGCATGCTAGAAATAATAGATATATTTGCCTAGGAGCTAAGAGTGTTCACTTAGGAAATAAGAAGAAATTTAGGACTAATGTCCCTAAAAATATATTACCTAAGGAAAGCATTAAGAAAATAGGAGAACATCTAGGCTTTAATGCTAAGAAACCTAGACATATGCCTAGAAATAAAAATATCTCAAGAGAAAATGAAAAATCAAAAATTGAGATATTAGAAAAGGAAAATCGAGCCTTGAGGTCAAAGCTTGAAAAACTTGAAAAGACCCTTAAGGTTATGCAAAATCAAATGCAAGGGTCAATTAGTCAAACTTCTAGGTCCAAAAGTCAAAGTCAACACCTAGGACCTAAGAGTCAAAAGTCAACCAAAGGCAAGCAAGGTTTGGGTCACAAACCTAAGCCCAAGGTGACTTACCATAGTGTTCCATTAGATTATGGGACACTAACTAGGTCTAGGAAGACCAAGGTCAATAGGGAAGTCATCCCTAAGGTTGACCAAAGGGTGTGCCTAGTGGCTAAGGTTTCTAGGAAACTTAGGGTGACCACTAAGAAGGTTGCAAGGGGAGTTACCCCTAGAGTCAACCTAGGTAAGACCCAAATGACCAAGGCTAACAAGCCTAGGAGGGTCATTAGGAAGGTATCTAGGGAGGTTATCCCTAAGGAATACCTCATTAACCCTAGGAGCTCAAATCGGTTTTGGGTTCCTAAGAGCGTAATTGATTCACGCTAGATGGGTTTAGGGTATGCCAACCTTGATTGGATGGGTAGTTAACTCAACCATGGCAAAAGTGGCATGTTAGGTCATTTTCAAGGTTATGGTTACCTTGGAAATACATTTGAGTCTTAATCCTAAAAGTTTTAGGATGTGCCAATATTACTTGAGAAGTTTGATAAAATGATCAAAATTGGCACAATTTAGGTTTAGAGGTTAGCGTGCCATTTTGGGTTTTTGGCACATTTGGGAGAAAAATAAAAATATGGCAAAATATAATTAATTATATAAAATGGCAATTAATATTAAAATTTAGGTATTACTATACCTATATATTTTATATGCCATGCTTTGTTTGCCATATAACATGCCATGACATCATGCTTATTTTTAATCATTCTATATGTCATGTACATGTTTAGGATTAAGGATTAAATGTCATGTGTTTTTAGATTTCATATTATGCCATGACATCATGATTATGAGCATGTGTTTATCTATATCATCTCAAATGCCATAATCATTCATGCATTTAAGATATTTTGATTGAAATTGATTTAAGGACAATGGCATGACTTGGAGTCCCATTTATAAGGGAATCAAGTAGGGTTGCCTTAGAAAAATGCATGAAACCCTAGATTAAATGAACCAAAACTCACATCTCACATCCAATTGACATGTATGTGTATTTATACACCCTAGATACATGTGAGATGCTAGGATATGAGTTAAGTTCAAGGTGCATAGTGTTTGCATCTAGATGAACTAAAACTCATCTTATATGACTTGTGGATCATTGGGAGAGCATGTGTACAAGTCATGTACATAGAGCCCAAGGAATATGATCCAAAATAAGGTTTTGAAAATTTTTTAAAATCATTTTGAAAAACCTTGGCGAAGTCTATCTTTTGATAGCAATCACCATTGATAGAGTTGATACAAAATAGGGCCAAAACATTGAAAATTTCAATGGTTTTGAGTTTTGTATCAAACTCACTATTTTATGGGTAAAATAATTTTTAAATATTTTTCACCCATTGTGTGTGTCATAAGTATTATACGTATGAATTTTCACGATTTTTCGAATTACGTATAATTATTTATGAATTTTCAAAATTCATTTCTGATAGTTGAAAATCGAGATTTTTCGATTATCGATCCGGTGTGGCTGATCGATGTGAGTGGATCGATCGACATCGCTCGAGTCGATCGCCAGTCTGATTTCGGGTTAACAAGGTTTGTTTAGCCCGTGTTCAGCTATGGAAAAGGTTCCTAATCTCTCCTAACCCTAGGATATGCTTTAGGAAGCATTATAAAGGGTGAAAATCCATTGGATATGGATTAGGAGATCTGTTAGGTCAAAGTATCAAATTTAGGGTGAGTGAAAGTTCTATGTTGAACTTAGAACCTTAATTTTGATGGTTTAGAGTTTCTATTGGCTTAGGGGCTTCCCAAGGACATTGTTGGTGCAATGATCAAGGGGGAGCAAGCCTTTAGGGGGAGTTATCCATCTTGGGATGATGGGTGTGTTTTTCTCCTTGGAGAGGAGAAGTTATTGGGAGAGTATCATCAATTGGGAAAATTGATGGGTTTTTGATACCTAATTTGGAAATTGGGAGAGTGAATAGGATTGCCTCTCTTGAGTGATATGAGACTTATCACTAGGACGATGGTAGGCATCCTAGATATTTTTAGGTCAAAAAAGGGGGAGATTGTAAGATCTCATTGGGACATGAGACATTGACCTCTTTGGAGAGATAACCTTTTTGATGTTAGTCAAAAAGGGGGAGAATGTTTGGGGGAGAACATTTAAATGAGAAGTCCAATTTTTGGGGGAGAACATTTGGAGAGTGTTTACCAATTTGGGATAATTGGTAAGGGATTTGAGTTAGTGGTCTAACTCAAATGATTTGTTTGGTTTTTGTCAAACATCAAAAAGGGGGAGATTGTTGGTGCAATCGGCCCAGGTCACGATTGACCAGGACTCGAGTTTGCCTCGAGTGATGTTTTGATGTTTCGACAAAAACATATGACAATGGAATTGTCATGGGAAAGTCCAAGTGGAACACTTGGCATTTGGTAAAGTCCAAGTCTTGAGTACTTGACATGAAAAGTCCAAGTGGGACACTTGGCACATGAAAAGTCCAAGCATGGGTCTTGGCAATGTAAAAGTCCAAGCATGGGTCTTGGCAATGTAAAGTCCAACATGGGTTGGCAAGGAAAGTCCAAGCATGGTCTTGGCATGAAAAGTCCAACATGGGTTGGCAAGGAAAGTCCAAGTCTTGAGTACTTGGCATGAGAAGTCCAAGCATGGGTCTTGGCAAATGAGAAGTCCAAGCATGGGTCTTGGCAAATGGAAAGTCCAAGCATGGGTCTTGGCATGGAAAGTCCAACATGGGTTGGCAAGGGAAAGTCCAAGCTTGAGTCTTGGCATTTGAGAAGTCCAAGGGTTTGATATTGGCAGCGTAAAGTCCAAGCTTGAGTCTTGGCATAAGACCAATGGTTGGCCGAAAGTCCAAGCGAGTCTTGGCGGCGTAGTCCAATGTGCCTTGGCGGTAGACACCGTTAGCATGACATAGTCGAGGAAGCACCCGAGGCTAGCGCATGGATGAACAAGTCATGGATGACTTGGAGGATCCGAGAGGCGTGAGGTCATGGAGGTGGCTAGAAGGCTTAGGTCTAGGCTAAGGGTGGTCTAGCAAGTACGGGGCACCATACTTGGGTTAAAACCTCATTCTGAGGTTGGCTCGACCGCATTATGGCGGTTCGACTGCCGTGAGTCGACTTGAGTTCGACCGTCACGAGGTCGAAAATGCTCGGCAATGACCGCCGAGGGATGGCAATGATCGCCGAGAGTGTCGAGCATTGTATCGCTCCATAGCCGATCGGGCAATGGGATTACGGCGTTAGCCGGCCGATCGCCAATGTTGGCTGATCGCCAAGAGATCCGCTGGAGTTTTTCCAACAGTGGATCGATCCGCTGTCTCGCGACAACAGCGGCATCACCGATCGCGGTGACTTATGGCAGTCGATTGATAGGTGGAAATCCAGCCCGACGCATGTTATAAAGGTAGCTTGGAAGGAGGGTTTTTGCAACCGATTTTCTTGGACGTTTTGAAGCGATTTGCTGCTGCAAATCAGGGCTTTCAAGTGCTAGTCCAAGGCAATCAACAAGCAAGCTTCTAAAGAGTTTTTGTAAAGTGTTCTTTACTTCTCTTGTTGTATTTCTTCTTATATTTGCTTGTTGTATTTAGATTATTGTTGTAATCTTATTGTAAGAGGTTTCTCCACCTCCGACTTGTGTCGAGAAGGAGTATTTGTGATTAGTGAGTGCGTGTGCATCACTAGGGCTCTTTAGAGCTCGATCCGTGGAGTAGGAACCGTTCGGTTCCGAACCACGTTATATCTTTGTGTTCGTGATTGTTATCTTTTCGTTATTGCTTTTATTATTTCTATTCCGCTGCGCATAACGAATTTCGTAGAGACGATCACGATCGAATTCCATCTTCGTACGGTCACATCGCTATTCACCCCCCCCCTCTAGCGGCGTCAAATCTCCAACAATAATTTGATGCGCTTTTTCGCAATGGAACATGGAGCCTAGTTCCACGTGATCCCTCCATGAATGTAGTGTGCTCTAAATGGATATTTCGCCTTAAACATCGGGCTAATAGTTCTCTTGAATGATACAAAGTATGACTAGTAGCGAAAGGATTTAGTCAACAATCAGGTGTTGGACTTCAATGACACCTTTAGCCCAATTATCAAAATCACATTTGTCAGATTATTATTATCAAGAGTTGTAAGTTCAAATTGACCTATTCAACAAATAGACATTTCTAATGCATTTCTTCATGGTCATATTGAGAAAACTATATTTATAAAGCAACCACCTGGGTTCATCCATCCATAATTTCCAAATCATGTTTATCAAATCAAGAAATCTATATATGGTCTTCGGTAAGCTCCTCGTGCATGGTTTTATTGCTTATCTAACTAGTTACAAGCTCAAGGATTTTCAGGATAAAAAATCGACTCTTTCTTATTTTATAAATATAATGATGGATCTATGATATTTTTTCTTATTTATATGGATGACATCTAAATAATCAGAAATCATCACAAGGGCATCATAAATTTATTAAGTCTTCTCAATCAAAAATTTCCTATATGAGATTTGGGTAATGCTCGATTTTTTTTTTGTATTGAACTTATCCCACATAATGAAAGTTGTCTTCTCTCTCAAAGCAAATATATTACTAGCCTTCTTCAAAGACTTAAAATGGATGGAGTACATCCGATTTCCACACCAATTGCTATATATAACTACACTACATCCTCATCCTCTCCTACTATGTTTTATCCTCAAATTTATCGAAGCATTGTTGGAGCCCTACAATATATTACTATCACACGACCTGATATTATGTTTGCTATAAATCGTGTTTGTCAATTTATGCATGCTCCTACTGAATAAAATTGGAAATGTGAAAAGAATTTTGCACTATCTCTAAGGTACTATTTTATAGATCTTTTACTATATCATCATTCATCGCGAGATTTACATGCCTATAGTGATGTGGATTGGGAAAGTTCTCTTGAAGATAGACATTCTACCAATAGATATGTAATATTTCTTGGATGAAATCTTATCTCATGGAATTAAAAAAACAACCCACAGTTTTACGTTCAAGTACTAAGGCTGAACATAAAGTTATAGCTAATACAACAACTGAAATTATTTGATTTTAATCACTTCTTTCTGAATTATATCTTGTGTCAAAGACAACACCAAAAATTTAATGTGATAACATTGGAGCAATATATCTTACAGCAAATATGATCTTTCATGCTCGTACAAAACTTGTGAAAATTAATTTCATTTTGTTTGAGATTGTGTTATAACTAAATAATTATCTATCTCTTATATACTACCATCCAATATAACGTCAAAATTCCCACAGGCTATGTTCCCGACTAGACATGCTGAAATGATCAA
The DNA here is from genome assembly GCA_025175895.1 of Wurfbainia villosa. NCBI lineage: Eukaryota > Viridiplantae > Streptophyta > Magnoliopsida > Zingiberales > Zingiberaceae > Wurfbainia > Wurfbainia villosa. The sequence continues at coordinate 3,011,804 of CM046006.1, forward strand.
AAGGAATGACATCTTAGGTCTTGCTCTGGAACTCTCCGAAAACTCTTCTATACTATTGGATTCACCCCAAGTGTCTACTCCCACAAAAGTAACATGCACTGCAATATTAGAAGGGACAACATTCAAAAATCTATTCCGTGTCCAATCACAGAATCCTACCAGTCAAAGATAATATGCTTTCTAGCTCAGAATCCTCAAATAATGCAAGTTCGCCGTCAAAATCAACATGTCAATCTACTTCCTCATCACCAACAAAGAGTGATTCGAATGATGATGTGCCTCATCACATTCTTTCCTTGAGCGACATCTATGTACGATGTCCACCAATGACAACTGAACATCCTCTTTCTTGAAACTCTAGTGGCCTCCTCAAAATTTGTTGAACTAACTTGTTTTTCACAAGCAAACAAGGATTCGAATTGGCGTAATACTATGACTACAGAATTTGATGTGTTTCTTTGCAATGGAACATGAAGCCTTGTTCAATGCACTCCCTCTATAATGTAGTGGGCTCTGAGTGGATATTTCACCTTAAACATCGAGCTGATGGTTCTCTTGAATGATACAAAGCATGACTAGTAGAGAAAGAATTTAGTCAACAATCAGGTATTAACTTCAATGACACCTTTAGCTTAGTTATCAAAATTACATTTGTCAGATTATTATTATCAATAGTTGTAAGTTCAAATTAACCTACTCAACAACTAGACGTTTCTAATGCATTTCTTCATGGTCATATTGAGGAAACTATATTTATGGAGTAACCACCTGGGTTCATCCATCCATAATTTTCAACTCATGTTTATCAAGTCAAGAAATCTATATATAATCTTCGGCAAGCTCCTTGTGCATGGTTTCATCGCTTATCTAACTAGTTACAAGCTAAAGGATTTTCAAGATAAAAACTCGACTCTTCCCTATTTTATAAATATAACGATGGATGCATGATATTTTTCTTTATTTATGTGGATGACATCTTAATAACCGAAATGATCAAAAGGACATCATAAATTTATTAAGTCTTCTCAATTAAGAATTTCCTATTCGAGATTTGGGTAATGCTCGATTTTTTTTTGTATTGAACTTATCCCATATGTTAAAGGTTGTTTTCTCTCTCAAAGTAAATACATTGTTGAGTTTCTTCAAAGACCTAAAATGCATGGAGCACATCCAGTTTAATTTCCACACAAATTGCTAAAATTAACTACACTATACCCTCATCCTCTCCTACTATGTCTGATCCTCAGATTTATCAAACATTATTAGAACCCTATAATATGTTACTATCACACAATCTGATATTACGTTTACTATAAATCATGTTTGTCAGTTTATGCATACTCTCATTGAACAAAATTGAGAATGTGTGAAAAGAATTCTACGCTATCTCAAAGGTATTATTCTATATAGTCTTCTACTATATCATCATTCATCGTGAGATGTACATGTCTATAGTGAAGTGGATTGAGCAAGTTCTCTTGAAAATAGACATTCTACTAGTAGATATACAATATTTTTTGAACAAAACCTTATCTCATGAAATTCAAAAAAGTAACTCACAGTTTCACATTCAAGTACTAAGGTTGAATATAAAATTATAGCTAATACAACATCTGAAATTATTTGACTTCAATCACTTCATTCTGAATTACATCTTGTGGCAAAGACGACATAAAAAATTTAGTGTGATAATATTGGAGCAACATATCTTATAGCAAATCCAACCTTTCATGCTCGTATAAAATATATGGAAATTAATTTTATTTTTGTTCGAGAGCGTGTTACAACTAAATAATTATGTCTTTTGTATATTTGCAGAAGATCAAATTGTCGATATTTTTACTGAGTCATTATCCAAACAATGCTACATTAAGCGAACAATCAAACTCAATGTGTGAGAAATCTCCCGTTGATTTTGTCAGAGGATAAACCAATTAAGATTTGGTTAAATCAAATCAATTCAATTTGAATAAACCTTTTTATAGTTATCTAGAATCTTTCAATTAATTAGAAATTTTCAATTGACTTGGCAATATATAATATCTAGTTTATGGACAAATAGATCAATGAAAAAAAAAAAGCTTTCAATTATTTCTACCGTTCATATTATTCTAACAGTAACAATATTGTGGTGATAGTGTTTATTCGTGATTATCATCTGACTAAGAATTGTTCGGGATCAAAGTTTACGACGTCGAGCGAAATCAAATATATTTCTATATATATATGTTTTCACGGTAAAATAAGCACCGAAAACAAATACCCATTATTTCTAACAATATTTTATTTTATTAGAAGTTTGGACACAACGTCCAAATTATTCAATCGGGAATGGATTATAATATTAATGATTAATTTTTAATATACGCATTAATTATATTGATTTAGCCACTGTACATGGCCTTGTAGTCAGTCCAGAGTTGGTCTACCGTCTTCCCCAGCAGCTGCTGGAAGAAGTCATCGCTGTAGCCGTCCCTCATCTTTGCGTTCAGCTGCTCCACGAAGCCGTCCATCAGCCCCTCGCAGTAGTCCAGGAACCGGGCCGTCACGTCGTACCCCTGGTCCCACCGGTCCCCTCCGCCGGGCCCAACCCAGTGCCCCGGAGCGTACCCGGCCTTGAGCCGCACGAAGTCGGCGATCCCCTCGATGAGGCCTCCGTTGGCGGTGTTGGGCCCGTTCCACTGCCACGAGTGCGTCACCTCGTGGTACAGCACGCCGGTGATCTCCGTCCGCACGTCGCCGCTGTAGCCCCCGACGTACTCGGCGTTGAGGTGGATCTCGTCGTTGGAGTTGTAGGCGGGAACGTTGTTGGCTATGGACTCGTCGACGATGAGCGCGATGCGCTGAACTGGCCTGCGGTCGGCCTAGGTGGGTTGCTGGAAAATGGACCAGCAGAAGGAGGAGGCGTCGGCCAGCACCTGCTTGCTGTAGTCGACGCCGATCTCGGAGTCGAACCGGGCGCCTCCCGGGGTGCCGCCAGCGTTGTTGGTCGCCGTGTAGTCGACGGCGGCTGCGGAAGAGAAGAGCAGGGAAGCAAGGAGCAAAGCTACCGAGGACGAGGAGATTTCCATTCTGATCGCTGATAGGAAAAGGATCAAAGATTTTGTCCTACTTATAGCAAAGGACGCCCGGCTTCGTTTGGCCATGTTTTCTTTTGAAGAATTAGGATTGACTTTGAAACGAATTTTAATCTTTGACTGAACATTTGAGGTCATTGCCGATTTGATTTAAAAATATGAAACTTTGGTCAAAATTGTTTCGATTGCAAATCTTGTGGAATTGATAATTAAGCTTGAATTTTATACACGCAAACTAGCTTACACTATTAGGTTAACATATTGACACCTGTTCACTGTTTGTTCTCTTTAATCGTCGTGTATCTCTTCCACACTTTCTAACGACCATCTTTGCTACTTATCGATCCATTTGTCCTCGTCCTCGCTATCTTCTTCTCCTTTGGTTCAATCATTGACTAGAAGAAGAAAGTAGACAACAAAAGACATCTACTTTGATTTCATGCATTGACTAGAAGAAGAAAATTATGAAATTAATTAAATTAGAATAAATAATTATTTCAAAATTCAATTCGAGCAAAGGGAAAATTTTATGCTACTATTTTTTTAAAATTCTTTATATATATATATATATATATATATATATATATATATATATATATATATATATATATATATATATATATATATATATTTATTTATTTATTTATTGATATCAGGATATTCGAATCTTCAATTCAACTAATCCTCGTGAGGATCGACTGCACACGAATCTTGAACATCTCCAACAATCGATTTGGTAGGATAAGATCGAGTCAAGTAGTGTCCATAATATCAAAGATAAATCGAAAAACACTCATAGTTTTTATATTTCAAATCGCATAGTCGCAGTCATGAACGCATCGCTCAATGTCGAAATCATACTCCGTCCATCGAATAATCTCCTGAGCCTCAAGATCGTCCAAATAGATTTTTTTTTAAATTTGTCGTCCAATGATATTATAGTAAATAATCGAACTATATTTTTTTATGAAATATCTTTTCATTTTTACCATGGCAATGTGCCCGTGTGAATAAAATTCTTAGATTTTATAGTATATATTGTAAGAAGTATTTAAATGGTTAGAAGTTCAAACTATTTAAATTATTAAGTAAATTGGCGATGGGACAACACCTTTTGACTAAAAATAAAAGGGAGAATTCTTAAATTAACTGCCACCTTTTGAACACCTTTTGACCTCTCGAGTGGCAGGTCCTCGAGTGGCAATCTCCCTAGTGGGCGGTTCTTGGGTGGCAACTTCTAGCAAGACTAGTTTCAAGGTGACGGTTTCCTAAGTGGTGGGTTTTCGAGTGGTAGCCTCCCGAGTGGTTGGTTCCTAGGTGGCCCCTTCCCAAATGCTCGAATGGACAAGTCTTGAGATATTTTTAATTCCTCTAATTCAACAGTCTCTGCTCTTGAGTGTGTTAGTATTTGATTCGACGAACCTTAGATCAAGGCCTTGTATTTCTCCGACTTCACAATCCCTGGTCATTAATTATGGGTCTCTATTTCTCCTTTTTGTTGATTTTAGGCCCAAGTGGGCCCCTTATTCTTGGGTCTGGCCTATTCGTCTATCTCAGTCCTATCATTAGCCACCCCCTCCGAAGGAATCATATCATTAACTAGATCTGACATTATCAAGAGGGTGGCAATGGGATAGGCTCTAGGGCCCACGTCGCGATCCTCCTAGGGTTCCATATCCCAGAATAGCTTTAAAAATGTCCACTCATTTACCCTTGACTTAAGTTGCACCTCCTCTTCGTCCTAACACTTGAGGGCTTCTATAGAAAAGGAGTGTCGCTCACTCTTCCATTTACCTCGGGTGATCTTCTCCCTTCCAGTATTCGTTTTCTCTGGCTTAAGTAAGTAGCCCTCTTCCCCTCTTATTCTCATTTCCATGGACTCTTCTTCTAGAAAACCCTCCAGGGTTGTGGATCCCTAATATGAGACCTTAGCCTCTACTCTAACCTCTGCTCATTCCTTCTGTACCCAGTCGTCCCACTGTATCCTAGAAGCCCTCCCTTCGCTTTTCCCTTTGCCTAAGGATTGACTTCACCGACCTCCCCCTAATTGTCATTGCTTCTTCGTTGGTCAGCTTGAAGGAGACCTTTGTTTATCAATTCCTGCCATCTACCTTCAAATCTTAAAATTTTACATAATAATTGTAAATTAGTTAGCTCCCAATTCTTTCTGTATTCTTGTCGGTATTGTCATTGTCTTTGAGCATCTTAAGCTTTCTCTCTCCCCCTTTATTTCATAGTCTGTTTCAGTTTAAGATGGCGAAACCGAGCGTATTCTACTTCGTGGGTCGACCTGACTGTCTATTCTTGAGGGGAATGCCTTCTTCTCATAAAGGCTAGAAAAGTCTTTACTTCTTTGTTCAATACCCGCTCCTTTGTCCTTTTCCATGTCGTGGAAGATTGACCTTCCTGACTTACCTCCCCTGAAAGAGGCTCGTCCAGAATGCTCCTTCAAGGCCACGAGACGCATGCTTTGTGACCATCAGTACAATCTTCAAGTGTTGTTGGATGAGCAACTATTGAGTCATGTCAAATTATTTCCCTTTACATGTAACAACCCTACCCTAATAGGTATCATGACCCTTCTCAAGAGTTTATATTGCAATGTTATTTACAAATGTTGATGTGACTCTTACTTTGCAGACAACATAATGCTAGAAGCCATGATGGAGGCATTGGCCGAGGCAGAGAAGGAAAGGGGAAAAGGCAGAACCAAGTCTCTACATCCCCCAAGTTGGCCCACTCCGAGCCCTTCTCCCTAAATTGAGCCTCCGCAACCCTCCTCTCGAGTCGTTCCTCCTTCCTAGGTGCACACTTCCCCTCGCTCAGCTCCAAAAACACAAGGAAAATGGAAAAGAGCTGACATAGCAACTGCAACTCCTACTACAGGGAAGGAGAAAGTTCCAACCTCTTCACCAATGGTCATGTAACACCCCCCTAGTCTTTCCACTCTCTACTAGAGGAGATGTCACTCTACTTTATTGTCTCTATCTTTAATTCATGCAATATACTAACGCAATATGCTAACAACTAAAATAATCATAAGGACCTTGACATCACTTAAACAATAACCATTTCAAGATCTCCACCTAACATGCAAGTATTAAGACTAACCCAATATGACTCTAGCATTCTTTGGTCTCAACCATAAGTAATCCAGTTGAACTTCAACAATATCAAAAGAAAACAATCAGAAACTAAAAATCAGGTTTAGACATCTGCACTTAGGATCTTTTACTTCCACTGTTTCGTCGCCACACACACCCAGCACTTCATCCGCCATGCCACCTTACTGAAGCTTTTCTTTACCTTTATCTGCAGTATAAGGAAATGCAAACTATAAGCAATAACGCTTAGTAAGTACTTTCTATGCTCACAAAAACATGCACTGTATGAAATCATGCAACTAGTTCTCTTGTCCTGGATACATTGATACACATGCAAACATAACTAGAAATTATAACTCTGATTACATGTCTCTTGTATAAATCATGCTCTTAAGTATTTTAAAACTTGTAAACAGTGTATCTGAACTGAAATGATTAACTTTGAAAACTTTTACTTATACTTATACTTATACTCATACTTCAAAATAATAATCATCCTGTATATGGGCCCGACATAGTACCAATGCGCGCTTTCCTAATAGGCCGGGGTGGCCAACCATCGAACCTACTAGGGTAACTGAGACTGAGGGCTTTGGCCCGTGGGCGAACTGATGCCCGGTACATGTCCTGTCAAAAGTAAAATACTTCCTTTATACTTATATTCTTATACATACTGAAAACAAATACTCTTAATCCCCTAAACTATGAATGGGAAGCACCATAAAGATCATTATGCTCTTGACCCCCAAAACTGGAATGGGGAGCATACTAAAGATCGTTGTGCTCTTAATCCCCAATTCGAACGGGGAGCATCTTTAAATTTTCTTTATAAAGGAAATATTTTTACATCTTACTCTACATCATACATATAATTATAAGCTACAACTCATCTACAACATGCATGATCATAAATCACATTCTTATCATGGATCTAAACATGATGCTGAATTACCCATAACATAACGGTAAAATCACGTAACTGAAAATAGCATGCATATAAAAATATATCAATGATATACGATAACTACTTATACTGTAGTTGAGTAATACTTACCTTCTACGCTTTTTCATCAATTTATACCGTTAGATTTCGTAAAGAGAAGACCTCATACATGTTCCTTTGCTTTAGCATAATCCTCTACCCAGTCCTTAAAGAGATTCCTCTTAAAAATCTCTTTTTGAATTATCCAAAGAGAAGACAATCTTCTTCCTCGTTTCGACGACTAGAAAACGGAAGGGAAAGAGAGACGGCGGCTGGAATTTGAAGAGCGAGAGAGAGAGAGGGATGAGAGCAATCCTCCTTTCTTCTTTCTTCGGTGGCTGGAAAAAATGAGAGAGAGATGAGTGTGTTGGGAGAAAGAGGGAGAGAGAGCGTGGGTGGTGGGCGGCGCTAGGGATTTAGGTAAAGGAGAGAAATAAGAAAAAAAAAGAAAAGAAAATATATAAAATTAGGATTTTTCCTTAACCTAATTATCCCCTTTAAATGATTAGTCAAATTAATCAACTTCTCTTTTTTTCTTGCCTATAGATATATTCTGTTATATCCTACTTATTGGTAATCTTATGACTTAGTGGTAGGGAGTCTATTCCCCCAAATCGACTGTTCATGATTCGAGCCCCGGCTAACAAACCATTTATTCGAACTTTTTTTTTTATTCCTATTCTTAATTATTTCTATTCATTTTATTATTATTATTATTATTATTATTATTATTCTATTCCTATTTTTATTATTTCTATTTTTATTCTTATTTCTATTTTCCTCTCATAAAAATATAGGAATTAAAATTTGGGGTGTTACAGTCACCCCCCCCCTCCTTCCCCTTCTATCGCTTCAGGCTCGTTTGATGACATGCCCCTTATTTGGTGTCGACGACCTCAACTTTTGGGGCTTTCTCCCTCCCCTCTAGATAAGACTCCTTCAGCTTCCGTAGTTCTTTCATCACCTAAAGGGCAGGCTATATCCCCTCTCCTCCTCCCTCTTCCAAACCCCTACCTTCCCTCTCGGCTCCTTTGCCTTCTTATTCTAAGGACTTTGTATCTATCCCTTCTTCTTCCATCGCCATCCATAGTTCTCTTCCTACAAGTGTCCCTCTTTCCTCCCTAATTGAGCCTCCCATTTCTATACCGCTCTCCATAGGAGAGCCTTGGGTGTCCTCTCTGTTGGGTTCCTCCCTGGTGTCCCTTAACTCTATTCTTTACGCCCACTCATTGGAAGAGATAAAAATTCTGAAACAGGTCGAGCTGCAAACTCCTCTCAAGTACCTGCATCATGACCTGACCTCGGTAAGCCCACAACCTTCTTAGAGACTTTTTAAAGTTATATATTGTTATATCTTGAGTCCAACTCGTCTTTTATTTGTGCAACCAACCACCTAGTATGATGAGGTCATCCACTGATTGTCAGATTATCAAGCACATTTGGAAGCCTATCATACTGCATCTCAAGCTAAGCTGAGTCAAATGACTCGGTAGCTCTTGGATTCCTCTCGGCATGAAGTGGAATTGAATTCGACTGTGGAAGGATTACGCCAAACCTACTTGGAACTACAAAAATAGTAGCAGGGCTACGTGACATGAGGGACGAGACCTGATAGTGAACCGAGGCCTTTCTTGCAGAACTGCAAGGCCAAGGAGAGATGCAACATCGACATGATTCCTTGGCAATGGAGTTGGCACAACATCAACCTCTTCGGCAAGAATCAGAAATCGCGAGGGTAAAAGATGAGCTGGAGGTGGCCCGACTGACTGAGTAACTTGCATCTGAGGTGGATCACCAGATTAGAGTGGAGGAGGATAAGGAGCGGGCTCTATCCTTTGTATAGTACACAAGAGGCCCTATTGAGTCACCTAAGCGCAGTCCATGACTCCATTCAACTCCAACAAACCACTTCCAGACTCTCTCACGACATGACAAATCTCTCGGATTGTCTTTACTCCCTGCGACTAGATTATCAGATAGATCTCGAGGCACTGTGCTAGGGGTTATGCAGACTTAATTAGGCTCAAATTTTGCAAAAGGAGCCATAGGTGGTCCACTATCGAGCCAAGGAGTAGAAAATGATAAAGAACTTAACTCCCATATATATATATATATATATATATATATATATATATATATATATATATATATATATAGAGAGAGAGAGAGAGAGAGAGAGAGAGAGAGAGAGAGAGAGAGAGAGAGATCTTCTGTCGCTACGATCAACCGTCGTGCGTCGTCTGCGTGACGCCGAGTTTCGCATTGCCGTCGCGCCGCCCGTCCGGTCACCGCCGTCGGATCGGGCGCGATCGACGCCCGACTCGTCGGCGGTTCGACGGTGACCGGTTAACGCCCGGAATCCGATGCAAACCGGCTGGAAACGACCGGTTCACGCGGTCGGCGATGCGTGGCACGCCGGCCCGATCGGCGATTCCAACCGCATTCGGCCGAATCCGGCCCGCGCTGGCCGAAATCGGTCGGCCGATTTCGCGGCCGATTTGGTCGCGATTCGGCCCCCTCGGCGGCCGAATGGCGACCGCCCGATTATACCGGACGGCCCGGTAACCGACGCCGATCCATCCGGTATAATCGGGCGGCCGTCGGCGGGCCGAATCACGGCCGAAATCGACCGCCAGAATCGGGCGATCGATTTGGCGGCGGGCGGATTCCGGCCGACTGCGGTCGGAATCCGACGCCGGATGGACCGACAATCGATACCAGCCGTCGGCCGGATTCGGCCGCACCGGCCGGAATCCGCCCGATCCACGGCGACAATGGCGCGCCATCGCGGCGCGTGAACGTCATTTCCGACCGATTTGCGCGGATTCGGCGCTAACCTACCGGAACCGGCCATCATTGGCGAAGTCGAGCATCGATCGCGCTGCGTCCGGTCGGTCGGCGGTGGGCCGGATGGCGCGGCGACAACGAAGTAGCTCGGCGCCTCAGACAGGCGCGATTGATCGTACAGAGAAGAAATTCCTATATATATATATATATATATATATGCGCTCACTTTTCTTGTCCTTCATTTCAAATTATCTAGGTTAGTCCCTCGGCTATAAAGAAAACAACCGAGAAAGTGGTTCTAAGCCCCTTAGGATAGATGTCCTTATAGTATGGCTTCTCATCGAAAATCGAAAACCAATAAGATGACCACCTCTTTTTCTCTAACTCCTTTCATTTTGGCTTTAGAAGAGCAGCTCGTGTCTTCCCCTTCTGAACCATATGAGTGTCTTTTGTCGTGCTAATGAATCCTTGTTCATACAAGGGAGAAAGAGGGACTCAGACCCCTCCTTATTGTCCTCATTGTTCTGCTCGCCTCTCCGCTCATCTTGAAGGCACTACCCCAGTGGGAAATCCCCCTGTCATAATCTTGTCTTCAGGAATTTCCTTTGAAGATTCTATCTATAGGCCTTCTTCTCTGGAGATCCAAATTGATGCCATCGAGACATCTTCCTTCGCCCTCGTGCGGGCATTTCTGAGAAGAACTTAATCATTAATCTTCTTATTCACTTTACAAGATCTGGCACACCATAGGGACGATGATATTGTTCCCTTCGGGGGTTTGACTTCCCTTGTGCACACCTTGAAATGGGATATTTGGGGGAGGCTAATAGAGATATGTGTAGAGAGGTTAAAGTACTCTCGAGGTGAGGTAACCCAATGCGGGTCAGAGTTATTCCCATAAAAGCAACTAGCCTTCCATATTTCACCCACCTGTGTTGGCTTAGTTGGATGAGGGTGACTCTGAAGGGGTGGCGGTCGAGAAGCAAGCTAGAGCCCCCTCGGTCTAAGAGCTTGGGAGACCTCCGTCCCCTATACATAACATTTATCTTTAGTTTTTCCCTCCCTCACAGTCGACGACATGGATGCACGCTTATGGGATAGGGTCATACTATTGTACTAGCTTCCTTAAGGCTACTTCACTTGTATTCTCCCTAGTAATGTATCATAATTACTTGATGGAATAAATTAGGGATCCTCCTTTTGAATCTAGCTACAACCCTCTTCTAATCGCCTTTTTCAAATTATGTCCTACTGTTTGCTTCATATGTAGTGCATGCTAATTCTCCTTCGGTACAAGCAGGTAGTGGTTCCTTTCGAGGAAGCCATTTCTCAAAGTAAATATCTGACCCCTACTTTTGTTTGTATAGTATATACACATTCAAGCCCTTTTATCAAGGGATTTTTAATAATAATGCTAAAATAGACACTCATATGAAACATATACCTAAGTTATTGATCCTGAATCAAGGAAGGATTTTAGCTGGTATACATGCTCAGAATCTCTTGAGGAAATATCATTTCACTTGACTCGATCTTAGGACTTACAAACTGCCTTAACAAATAAAGAGACAATTTACTCAATGGCTTCCGAACTACCTTGGTTAAGCCAGAAGAAGATCAACTTTAGAGCTTATGACTAGCCTGATCGAATAGAAGGAGATGACATGATTTGAGGACTTATGAAACCATCTTGGGAGGATACAATGGAAATCGGCTCGGGGTCAGTGATATTCCTGGCCCAAATGACATATGAATAAACCCTTAGCAGATTTAAGAGTTGCCTCAAATAGATATAATAAAAGTGGAGTTCATCTCATCGTTGCGCTCAGATCTAGATCTTACATGCAACTTAGCTAGGTTAATTGGAAACTTTGTCGAATCACTCTGTTGGAGGAGGGCTTATGAATCACCTCGTCCTGACCCTTCTTTGCTTCACCCTTTCTCGCGTCACCTCTACTCGAGAGAATAATTTCACACTACAGTAGACACGATGGCTTATGGACTGCCTCGGGTGAATTAAGGTGCTAACGTTGCTAGAGCACTTCGACCAAGACGAGGGCTTATGAATAACCTCGACAGGGTCCTGACTTGCTTCACTCCTACCCGCATCCCCTCCATTTGCGGGAATAAGATCACACTATGGTAGACGCAAGGACTTACGAAATTGCCTCAGCCGAATGAGGTTTTTACGTTGCCAGATTACTTCGACCAAGGCGAGGGCTTACAAATAACCTCGATAGGATTCCAACTTGCCTAACTCCTCCCCATGTCACCTCCACTCAGGGGAATAAGATTACGTTGCAACAAACGTGAGGTCTTATGAACTGCCTCGTCTGAATCGAGGTGTTTACATCGCTAGATTACTTCGACCAAGGTGAGGGATTACGAATTATTTCGATTGGGTCCTGACTTGCTTCACTCCTCCCCATATCACCTCCACTCGAGGGAATAAAATCACACTGCAGCAGACGCGAGGGCTTATGAACTGCCTTGGATGAACCGAGGTGTTTACGTTGCCAGATTACTTTGACCAAGGCAAGGGCTTACGCATATCCTCAATAGTGTCCCGACTTGCTTCACTCCTCTCCGCATCACCTACACTTGTGGGAATAAGATCACGTTGTGGAAAAACGCGAGGGCTTGTAAACTGCCTCGGTCAAACCGAGATGTTTACACCGCCAGATTGCTTCGACCAAGGCGAGGGCTTACAAATTTCCTCGATAAGGTCCCAGATTGCTTCACTCCTCTCCGTGTCACCTCCACTCGAGGGAATAAAATTACACTACAGTAGATGCGAGGGCTTACGAACTGCCTCGGCCGAACCAAGGTGTTTACATCACCAGATTACTTCGAACCAGGCGAGAGATTACAGATAGCTTCGACAAGGTCCCAATTTGCTTCACTCCTCCCCACATCACTTCCACTCGGGAGAATAAGATCATGTTGCGGCAGACGCGAGGATTTACGAACTGCCTCGGCTGAACCGAGGTGTTTACGCCTCCAGATTGCTTCGACCAAGGCGAGGGCTTATGAATAGCCTCAACAAGATCCCAACTTGCTTCAGCACTCCTCCCCGCATCACTTCCACTCGGGGGAATAAGATCACGTTACGGTAGATGCAAGGGCTTACAAACTGCCTCGGTTGAACCAAGGTGCTTACGATGCCAGATTGCTTCCACTAAGGCGAGGGCTAATGAATAGCCTCGACAAGGGTCCCGACTTGCTTCACTCCTCCCCGCATCACCTCCACTCGGGGGAATAAGATCACACTGCGGCAAATGTGAGAGCTTACGAACTGCTTCAGCCGCACCAAGGTGTTTACGTCGCGATTTGCTTCGACCAAGGCGAAGGCTTACAAATTACCTTGACAAGATCCCGACTGAGACTCCACAACAATAATAACATAAAGGCGTTGTATATAACTCTCACATCCGCAGAGAAGACCATATTTCCAGTATGATACACATAGATAGTCTATAGCGCATTAAGCTCGAAGTTGCTATTCCCGGGTCGTTGGCTCTTCTCCTATTGCAGCAGCAATAGCACCAAGGTAATTCACCAATATAAGACCTGAACCAAGGAATGTGATGTTCCTAACACCGACTTTTGTTGCCGCGGTTGATATCTGAAACTTGTGGTCTCCCTCGACATCTAGAAGATCTTTAGTTATAGCAATGACCAAAGCAAATACTGTGAGGAATGTTGTGATGAAAATTACAGGTGAACATTGCAATTACGAGAAATGCTGGAAATAATATATTGTGCCTAGAAATAGCCCCAAACAATAAAGACAAGTAATGAATGAACCCAAGTTCCATGGAACAATCATAAAAGTTTGATAACATTTAAACAAGTTTGATTAAGTTTGATTTGAATTTGAACTGAGTTTGATTTAACAATTTGATATCAATTAAATAATTCAAGCTCAATTTAAACTCAAATTCAAAAAAAAACTAAGCCAAGTTTGAACAACTGTTTTCAATAACTTGGTTAATTTTAAACTTGATTTGGTTCAACTTGATTATCTTATCAAATAAATCTGAATACTATAAAATTTAGCTTACTCGGTTATCTTATGAGGAAAGGGAATTAATTGAGAAGTTGAATTTTCAAATAATAGTAATTCATGTTGAATGATTCAAATATACTATGAGTTGTTTGCTTTTTAGAACTAAATTAAAATAAGCCATAAATGAATAAGTCATAGGTTATAGACGGAGTGGTTAGCACCTAATAATGTTGATTTTCTTTTTTGAGTCTCTTCGTGCAACATAAGTCTCTTTTTATCATAGTGCTTCGTCTAGATCCTAGAATTGTCTTCACTCCTAATGGATCAAATCAAACATTCAATGGATGTATAGTAATTCAATTTGTTGCTACTATTCATTTTGTTTGTTTACTTGACTTGTAGTGTGTATCTTGTCACGTTGTTTGATTCATTCTCACGTGTATAAATTGAATGAATAAGCTAAATTGATTTTTTTAGGTTGAAATTGAAATACCTTGTAAAAAAACTTTTTTTTTTTAAGTAGATAGTAATTGACAAAATATTGCTAACAAAGAATTGTATACCAACAATACTACAATAGATGATGTGTACAGTGTAGACAACATATACTTATTTACTATTTTCTTGATTATAAATTACAACTATTTTTTTTTTTTAAATAAGTGGTATATCTTTTGGTCCAGTGAAACGCTCACACATTATATTGAAAATGAGGCAACTTTTGTAATAGGAGTGTTACTACTCATAAATAGGTTTTTATATGTGTTAAATGAGATTACAGTGATGTTGATGTAGGGGTGATCATGGTTCCGAAATCGTCGGTTTCGATTTTGGAACCGTCGGTTTCGGTTTATCATTCAATGGAACTGGAACCGAACCGCTCATCAACGGTTTCGGTTCCGATTTCAGAAACGTCGGTTCCAGTTTCTTACAGTTCAGTTTTGATTTCGGAACCGTTGATTCCGGTTCATCATCCATTGGAATCGGAACTGAACCATTAATCGACGATTTCAGTTCTTTACGATACAATTTCAGTTCGAACCGTTTAGAATCGAAATTTAAATTATTTAATTTTAAATCTCATTTCTTTAATAGACGATTTAAGTATATTATTTTTCAATTCATTAATTCGATCGATTTATTTTAATTTAAATTATATTTAAATTTAAAATTTATACGTGGAGATTTTAAATTTTAAATTTTGAATGTTTTAATTTTTGTGCATGTTAATTGTTGTGATTCAATGATACAAAATATAAATTTTAAATGATTTTAATTTTTATTTTTATACATATTTATTATTATAATTGTGTTTGAATTTTTAATGAGTTTAGTTTTTTTTCAAAAGTAAATATCAAATTATTTTTAAAAATTCAATTGTGATTTTAATAAAAAAAATGCTCAGTTCCGATTCCGGTACGGTTCCGATTTCGATTCAGTTCGGTTTGATTTTGATTCGATTCCGATTCAAAAAATTTAAGAACCGGAACCGAACCATATGTCTCCAATTCCGGTTTCGATTTTGGAACCGAAACCGAAAAAACGATTTCGGTTTGATTTTTGGGCCATCGATTCCGATTCGATTTATGGTTCGAATCGAACCGTGGTCACCCCTATGTTGATGACCTATCTGTGAGCTTATTGAAGTATTATTAGCGTTAGGTTGATTGACATGTGGTAATTGTTCTATCACTAAGAGAGGAGCTTTGTTGTCGTTGTTTGTCACCGTGAAGTTCGAGCTCTTCAATGACCCCGATGGGATTTATTCCGACTGGTGAATGGTGAAAATTCTTCGTGGGATTGGATTGTCCATCCTTAGGATTAATCGATTTTGGTCAGATAAATTTTGCATGGCATATCAAGTAGACCCCTTATTTTTGCAACTTACTTACTCTTTTGACTTTTAAATTAATTATATTTATCGCTATACTCTTTCTACTTAAACATCCGTGGCTAGCCCTATAGAGAGAGAAGAGGAGGGAGATATTATTTTATATAACTCATCTAAGTATCTTTATTATTTATCGTCTGATTACTTATATACTATAGTTCAATTTTAGAATCCTAGATAAAGTTTGACTTTGCAATCATATCATTCATATAAAATTATTTAATATCGAAATCTTTCTTTCATTACGAATACAAATGGTACAATAAATGATTGGATTAAATTTTGAATTCTGATATTTATACAGAAAGTTTAAATTATAATTTGTATGTTTTTCTGCACTTTTATATTTAGAAAAAATAAAACAATTATAAATATTTTAAGATGTCCTATAAAAAAATATAAGTCATCAAAAGGACCTGAATCCTACTTCAAGCGCCAGGATATAAAATTTATAAAATAAAATAAAAATAAAATTAAAGCCATATTATTGAGGTTCAAAAAAGTTTTAAAATTAAAAATTGATCTTGGTGTTTTGATTATTTAAAATTATAGATTATATATTTTTTCCTTGAAATTCGATAATAATTAATATTTTTATCATAGTGGTTACGGGGAAAGGGAATTAATTGAGAAGTTGAATTTTCAAATAATAGTAGTTCATGTTGAATGATTCAAATATACAATGAGTTGTTTACTTTTTAGAACTAAATTAAATTAAGCCATAAATGAATAAGTCATAGGTTAATGACCGAGTGGTTAGCATCTAATAATGTTGATTTTCTTTTCGATTCTCTTCGTACAACATAAGTCTCTTTTTTTCATATCGCTTCGTCTAGATCCTAGAATTGTCTTCCTTCCTAATTGACCAAATCAAACATTCGATTGATGTACAATAATTATATTCATTTTGTTGCTAGTATTCATTTTGTATGTTTACTTACTTGACTTGTAATGTGTATTTTGTCATGTTGTTTGATTCATTCTCACGTGTATAAATTGAATGAATAAACTAAATTGATTTTTTTGGAGGCTGAAATTGAAATACCTTGTAAAAAAAACTGTTGTCATTAAATAGATAGTAAATGACAAAATATTATCAACAAACACTACAAGAAAAATTAGAATTTGAGACCGAATAAAAATCGGTCTCTAATTAGAGACCGATTTTAAAAAATCGGTCTCTAATTAGAGACCGATTTCAGTCGATCTCTAATTAGAGACTGACTTAAACATTGGTCTCTAATTAGACACCGACTTAAAAATCGGTTTCTAATTAGAGACCGATTTCTAAGTCGGTATCTAATTAGAGACCGATTTCTAAGTCGGTATCTAATTAGAGATCGACTTCTAAGTCGGTATCTAATTAGAGACCGACTTCTAGATCGGTCTCTAATTTAGAGACCGATTTCTAGATCGGTCTCTAATTAGAGACCAATTTGAAAAGTCGGCCTCTAATTTTGAAAGAAATTTTGAATTTTTAGAAACTGAATTTCTTATTCGGTCTAGACCCGGCCATTTAAAAAAAATGAGAAATAGGTCGACACGCCCATGCCAATGGAGGGCATGGGCGTGTCGGGCATAGACGTGAGTGTGTTAGCCAACACGCCCGGGGTGTGTTGAGGAATATGAGCGTGTCGACTAACACACCCGGGGTGTGTTGAGCAACATGGGCGTGTCGGGCATGAGACGTGGGCGTGTCGGCTAACACACCCGGGGTGTGTTGAGCAACATGGGCGTGTCGGGCATGAGACGTGGGCGTGTCGGCTAACACCCGGGGTGTGTTGAGGTCTGGAAGTTCTGATACGTCTCGATAATTCCCGATACTTCACCTTGTTAATATGAAAAATGCCCAAAACAATTTCTTTGTCCAAAATATATCCAAAATACCTCGATAGAGTTTTTATAAGTTCAATTTTGCATTTTTTTTATTTTAATTATTTACATCCTTCTTTAAATTTTTATTTATTTAACTAAGACAGCGATTAACCGGATCGGACCCGGACCGGACTTTAACTTCGGACGGACGGACCCGAGGCCGACTTGACCCTGGTTCCGCCAACCTGCATTAAAATTTGAATTTAAATAAATTTCTGATTCGATTTTTTTATAATTTTTAATTCAACAATTAAAAAATTAAAATTAAAATATTTAGAGACCGAATTATTGGTTCGGTCTCTAATTCAGAGACTGAACCATAATTCGGTCTCTAAATTAATTTTTTTCGCCAACTTTTTTCCCCACTCACTTCCTTTCCCTCTATGTCCGCCTCCCCTCCTCGATCCTGCCTCTCCATTTTTTTTCGATTTTTTTCCTGATCCCACCTCGCCTCCCCTCGACAGGAGCTCGTTGCTGTCGCGCCTCGGAGCTCTTACTCGCGGAGGCCACGCGAGCCCCCGGTCGCACGAGGGTGCGGTCGTGGCCGCCCTCACACGGTCGCGCGAGCCCCCTGTCGCACGAAGGCACGATCGTCGGAGCCCTGGTCAAGCGAGGGCGTCCTGCACGAGCCCCCTGTCGTGCGAGGGCGTAGCCGAGCGAGCCCTCAGTGGCGCGACGTAGCGGTCATGGCCACTCACGCGACCTCGATCACACTGGTCGGACCTCGATCTTTCATTCGTTCGTTGTTGTCTGGCCTCTCATCAAGTCGATCCTTCCTCGCCCAATCAGTTGTGCTAAGCCGGCCTCAACAAGATAATCTTCCTCTTCGATATCTAGGTTTCTCCTCGTTCCCTTTAGCCAATATTTGCATGTCTGGGGTTGTTTCTTACTCTTTTAAGAGATTGATTTTTCAGGAGTCGAATCAAGGATTTTAACTTGATTTTCACCTTTGAGTCTACTCGTTCTTGCCATTTTGATGAAAACTTAAGCTGTATTTGGTGTGTTCTTCCTATTTTGTTTCTTCCTGTTCTACTAAGAAAGATCAAATTTCTAGTTGGAAAATTTATGTGCTGCTGCAGGTCCTGTTTGAAGAACACAAGCACCTCATTAGATGTTGTAAACCTAAACCATTGGTTTCTAACTTGATCCTTTGTGAGATCTGGTAGTTGTGCCAGAACAGTAGATTTCATAAGACTTCAAAAATGATCTCCGTTGCTATCCTGAGCTCCTTCCGAAGACAGTGAGGCAGGAGAAATCATACAACCAATATCGACAAATGGATCATCTAACTTGTTCACTATGTAGCGTGTCGACTCTCGGACTCTCTTGCATGACTTGTTTATTTGGTTCTTATTTGTTCCTGTGTCATCTTAACTTGAACCTTGATGAGATCTTGTAGTTGTGTTGGAACATTTGTTCTTCATGAGATTTTCGAAGGGGCCTCTTGCTATCATGAACTCACTCCAAGGACAGTGAGGCAGAAGCAAGAAATCATAAAACCAAGGATGACAAATGGATCGTGAATTAGCTATCAGAGTAAAGTTATTCGGTCAAGCTGCATGGTTGACATATCATATATATGAGCGAGTTACTTTGCAAGTTTTTGTTGTTTAGCTCTACGCACTCTTAACTGAATGATGATTGATGGTTAATCTTATTTATTTGGAAGGTTAATGCATCTTCGACATTTGATCTTTCACTCTAGAAAATGGCCATTTTAGTATTTTTTAGATTCACAAGGACTAATATGGTTTTTAGTTTATTGCTTGCTATTATTTGAATGATTTGCCAATTAGGTGTAACGCTGGCATGTTGGTAGCTAAATTAGTGCAAAAGTCAAACCTGGAATTTCATTTGCTTATGTTTTGCATAAAAGAATATGGACATTGGAAATTGGGATTGCTTTAAGAGTTCTTTAGCCTCATAAAAATCTACACAAATCATCTTCCATCACTTTTAGAAACATATATAGTGTTTGAGAAGTTTGCTTTGTGACATCCATTTTATTTTTATGAATTTTATGATTTGTTTTTGCTTTCTACTTTGTTACCAAGTTTTAGTGTTCAAAGATCATCCATGCTCATCATTCGTATTATATTGCTGCAACGTAATAGCTAATTTTCCTCTACCATTTCCAAGTCCTAACATTATTCCTGCTTCATTTTGCAGAACTCAATGGAGGACGAAAGTAATGTAAGCTTCCAACCTCAAATGTTTCAGTCCAGTATTCATTGAAAAGAGTTTCTCATCGAGTTTTCTCTTGTTTGAATATAATTGCTACAGTTTTTTATGAAGTTACTTGTTTTAAATATATTATATTATATTCAGGCTAAGAAAGAAGAGGAAGAATTCAATACGGGGTCCCTCTCTGTTCTGATGATGAGTGTCAAGAATAATACTCAGGTATATTGAAGCTTACACACAATATAGTATTGACACATGCAAAGTTGCTAAAGTATGTGCATAGATATAGTTAGTCTTTTTTTGTTTGTTTTTTAACTCCATCATGCTTCTACATCATTTTCAATTATCAATCTTTGATAGAGAGAATATAATTCCGCTTTTAGCCTCACACATTAACTCGGGAGACGAGCTTCTTTGTGGTTTACAGAGGTCGGATGAATGATTAGTTTCCTATTAGTTCTACTTGTCTATCATTTTAGTAATGAACACTTCACTAGGTGGCAATACTCGCTCATTTGCTCTTTTTTTTAGCATGCATTTGAATTTCTAACAAATATTTTCTGCAACAGGTGCTTATTAATTGTAGGAACAATAAGAAACTACTTGGTCGAGTGAGAGCATTTGATCGCCAACTACCTTTTCATCACCGTCAGGCTCAATGTGAAGAAGTGTCATGCGGCGTACCCCAACAAAAGCTGCCAAGGCCTCGGCGACGACGTCTTGGCCACGCCCATGAACAACGTCGCCTTCATGAGGTTGAACTTCATAAGGTCATGAAGCAATGGAGTGGATAAGATATTTTTGAGGTCGAAGGAGTTTTACAATTAATAATGTAGTTGTAATTATTCATTCTATTTATTTTGTCATTGTGTACATTTGAAAATTAATAAAATTAATTTATTTTGATATTTATACTGTATTTATGGTTGATTGGATGTTAGAAGTAAATATTGTAGTTGATATTAATTAGATTTATAATATACAAGTTAATCACATATAAATTAAATTTGTAATAAATTTGGTTTATAAGATTAGAGACCGATTTTTTCCATTCGGTCTCTAAAATTAGAGACCGATTGAAAAATCGGTCTCTAAAATTAGAGACCGATCGAAAAAATCGGTCTCTAAGTTAGAGACCGAATGGAAAAAATCGGTCTCTAAATTTAGAGACCGATTTTCTGATCGGTCTCTAATATTAGAGACCGATCGAAAAATCGGTCTCTAAGATTAGAGACCATGAATTTAGGGACTGAAAGTTTCGGTTTCTAAAACGGTCTCTAATGCATTTTAGAGACCGATTTTCGGTCTCTAAAATAGGATATTCTTGTAGTGAAAGAATTGTACGCCAACAATACTACAATAGATAATGTGCACAGTGTAGACAACAACGTATACTTATTTACTCTTTTATTGATAATAAATTGCAACTATTTTTTTTAAATAAGTGGTATATTTTTTGGTTTTAAATTATAAAATAAAAGACAGTTACATGAAATTCTAATTAATATGAATCTCAAAAAGGATCCAACTTCACTTTTGTTTTGTAAAAGATTATTTTCGTGATTTAAAGTTGATATGTGTTAGATGAGACTGCAGTGATATTGATGACCTATTTGAGAGTTTAACGAAGCATTATTGATGTTTTCGAGGTTGATTGATGTGTGGTAATTCTTTTATCCAGTTAGATATTCGATAAAAAATGTATTCTCAATCGAAGTGCACCATGGGAGGGCCGAGTCGATTAGCTGATGTCCAAATTCATCGAAACATATGTAGAATGGTCATAATGGGTGTTCTGGCACGAGAACGTGTCAAATTTTTAGTAAATATTGTTTTACTAAAAAGGATGCACAATCACCTAAACATTTTTAGGGTTTAATATTCTATGATAGATGATGTAAAAAAAAATAGAAAAAAAATAGAAAATAAAATTGAGATATATTTTATAATTTCGTTGTCTGGAACGGTGACTAGGGAGAAAAGTCTTTTATCCATGGCGATGGGCGTGTTGATGCCTCATTAATTCCTTGTATCTGAAGTTCACATACCAAATCTTTTCTTAAACAATAAACAGGACTTGACTGGTTCAGCGATGGTGAGCTCCTACCTACGTAGTTGACCCCAAAAGGACGTTTCTTACTTGACGTACGTCTTCGAATCAGATTTCTCTATATAAACGATGCAATGCCTCCCTACCCTTCTACTCTGTCCAGAGATCAAAATTAGCAAACAACAACGATCGATCAATGTCGATTGAGCTTCGCAAGTCTCTCATCGCTTCCTCTGCCATTGTCATTGTTCTCTTCTTGCTCATCAACGCAAAACAGGGTTCTTGCCAAGAAGTCGGTGAGTGAATGTCTAATCTAGTCTCACTGATTTTCTGAATAGTTAATATATCAGGATGCAAGAGTAAAATTATTACCTATATATACAAATTAATAATAATTTTTTTTTTTAGTAGATACTATACATTAATTAACAAAAGATGTTTTCAGAGGATTAGAGGGAGTTCAGCTATGAGCGAGGCAGTGAGACGGGACCAGAGCACTGGGGGCAGATCCACCCGGAGTGGGCGGCATGCGGCGTCGGGAAAATGCAGTCGCCGATCGACCTGGCGAGCGACCGAGTGCGAGTGGACGCCGGCCTTGGCCAGCTGCGCCGGGCTTATGGCCCAGCCAAGGCTGCCATGAGAAACCGCGGCCATGACGTCGAGGTAGGTGCAGCAGATACACACACAGAGTTAAGTTAACATGAAAAATGGATTCATGTGTGGCTTGACTGAGCATATCGAAACTGAAATTCAGATAAAATGGGAGGAAGATGGAGGAGGGATGTGGGTGAATGCAACCTACTACATGCTGAGGCAGGCACACTGGCACTCTCCGTCAGAGCACACCATCAATGGCACAAGGTAATAATCCATTAAAAAAAAAATCCCTTTTATCGTATCGTCTAAGGCGCACATCTTTTAAAAAATAGTAAAACGATAATAAGCACGTCGACGTCGGAACTGTTTGGTATATAATATTGTAGAGCTGTTTTAAATAAAGCAGCTATAAAGTAATTCTATGAAGGGGTGATCGTGATTTCAAAACCGTCTATTTTATTTTATTTTTTTTATTTTGTTTCTGAAATCGTTAATTTCTGAGCAATGATCAGATAGAACCGAAATTAATTACTCATCGATAATTTCGATTTCGATTCTTCATGATTTATTTTCGATTTTAGAATCGACAATTTAAATCTATTATCCATCGAAATCGAAACTAAATTATTTATCGGCGATTTTGATTCCTTAGTGTTCAATTTCGATCAATCGAAATTTAAAATATTTACTTTTAATTTTCTTTTCTTTTTAATAATAAATATATTATTTCTGAATTCATTTGGTCTATTTATTTTAATTTGAATGATCTCATATTTAAATTCAAATTTTATGTATAAAGATTTAATTTACACCAATTTATTTATTTTATGTAAATAATTTTCTTTAAATCAAATATCTGTCGTAAAAAATTATCATCAAAATGTATTTATTAATAAATTCACATTAAAAAAAGAATATATATATATATATATATATATATATATATATATATATTATGATTGTTATTTTATTCTTTGATTTTACAATTTAAAAAAAAACTATTGAATTTAATTTATATAAATAAAATTGTTTACTTATATTTATTATTATGATCGTGACATAATAATTAAAACTTAAATTTTGACTCAGTTTAATATAATTTAAAAGTAAAAAATTAATCATTTAAAAAAAAATTGATTTCAATTTTAAAAAAATTAATTAGTTTCTATTTTTATTTCAAAATTTTAAGAACAAAATCGAATTATATATTTTCGATTTCGATTTCTAAATTGAAATCTAAAAAATCAGAATTTTTAAACAATCAGTTCCAATTCAATTCACAATTAAAATAAAATATGGGTCACCCCTAATTCTAAGGGTCATCGAGCCACCCGTTAATATTTTTACGATATTAAGTGTCCTTTTGATAAATTTTGAAATGACATAGATAGATAGAAGTTGGGATGGCCTTTTGATTTAGTTTTTTTTTTTTGTTTGTTTGCCTTCTGTTTACAATTTAATGTTCTTTACATATTTCATTAATTTATAAATGTACACCATCGAGTTCAGATACGCTCTTGAGTTACATTTGGTGCACGAGAGCAAAGACAACAAGACTGCCGTGATCGGAATCGTATACACCATCGGTCCACCCGACTTGTTCATTACGACGGTATCATCGCAGAATCTTTATATGTATGCAATTTCTCTTTTAATGGTTTTATATAACTCGAACAAACGATATGGCAGGTGGAAAAATTCATCAAGAAAGTAAAAAATATGGAAGACGAAGAGGTGCCGATGGGGAAGGTGGACGCGAGCTTGATAGGCATGGGAAGGGAATATTACAGATATATGGGATCGCTGACCACGCCTCCTTGCACTGAAGGTGTCACCTGGACCGTGATCCAAAAGGTGAAAGTCAATATAAAATAATTTTTGACTAATTTAAAATAATTTATATAAACTCAAATAATTTTGATAAAGTCAATTCTAAAAAATATTTAGAGCACCCACGGTAAAAGTTCCACGTTGATGGTGGAAAACATTCCCTTCCATTGTAGGGGAGCTCTCTTCGTGGGATTGTGGGGGAGCCGCTCTTTCAATTTTTTTAATAAAATAATTTTATAAGTTTA
This sequence comes from Wurfbainia villosa, assembly GCA_025175895.1. NCBI lineage: Eukaryota > Viridiplantae > Streptophyta > Magnoliopsida > Zingiberales > Zingiberaceae > Wurfbainia > Wurfbainia villosa. The sequence goes on from CM046006.1 coordinate 3,036,435, forward strand.
AATTGTGATATATTTATTTATTTTATATTATATTATATTAAATAATAATTTATAAAAACACAGAATGGAATTTATAAAAAAAAAAAGTTGTTAAGAAATTTTTTATTTTTGATATGGACTCTGATAGATTTCACCGTTGGAAATGTTCTTAGATATAATAATGCTCTATTTTTAATAATTTTGAATAAATTGAGTTTATTTATTTTAACTATGATTCATAATTATAATATTTTTTTAAATAAAAAATAGGATACTATTTTTATAATAAAGGATGCCCGTTTAATTTTTATAAAAATAAATATTAATATGATTTATTATTTTAATTTCCAGGTGATGACAGTTTCATCGGAACAAATACAATTGTTGAGAGATGCAGTGGACAATGTGAGTATATCAAATCATTCTAATTATTTTTTTTTATTTACTTCGATGTCTTATGATATTGTAGTTATGGTGTTTTCGATTATCATACATTTCAGGAATCGAACTCAAGACCGATTCAACAAATCAACAAAAGGATGATTGGCTTGTTTCAACCTCCAAAGTTTCACCTTTGAGAGGAGAAACTTAAAAATTAATAATATGTTTTGGTTTTAATAGTGTTTTTAATTTGTTGTGCAAAATAGATGAGACTTGTCTAATGAAAAATAAATGACATGAAGGGAATATGTTGTTCACTCTTCATAATATGCTATCTTAATATGTTGTTCGCTCTTTTAGTTTTTTTTTTCTTTCAAAAGTTTAATTTATTCCACTTTTTATATCGATTTAATTTACCAATCAACTAGATCTACTTTTAGTCGATTGGAACTTTAACTATAATAATACTAATGATTAAGAATTCACCCAAGTTGAGAATTTTCTTCTCTTAATTTACAAGTCTTTCCGCTATTAACTCACTTATAAATTTATCTGTATAGCTTGACTCCATCACTAAAGTCATCTCTTGCTAAGTTATTGTGCCTCGGAAATACCAAATAGCAGAGCTAATCATGATTTTAGAATTTGAACTTAGAGCCAGGGACAAAATTTTAAAATTGAACCCTATTTCCATTGGGATATTTGAAAATTGAGCCCTCCTTAATGATAAATTTTTTTTGGCCCTAGGCGAGGGCCCCAGTAGCCCTCCTCCAGTGTCAGCTCTGCCAAATAGAGTTGCAAACAAATCAAAATTCATGAATAAACTTGGCACTAGATTTGATAAGAACTTATTTATATTCATTCAATATGCATTAAAGTCAATTAAATGGATAAATTTGAATATATTAGTGTTTGACTTATTAATGTTCTTAAATAATATTCATGAACACAACTTACAAACTATATTTATGAACAAAATTAATGAATCATATTTATGCTCAAACTCATTTATGAACTTATATATGAGAATTATTTATAGTAATCAATCAAATAAAAATTAAAATATTAAAACGTCAAAAAAACAAACAAACTTGATTTAAGAGCTTGGTAATATTTAAATAAGTTTGAATCAAATTTGGTTCAGACTTGAACCAAACTTGATTAAAAATTTGATACCAATTAAACAAATCAAGCTTATCTAAAAAAATTTGGTTTGGAAAGCCTTTTGAAGGTCTAGAATGTAGCAGCAACACTCCCTCAAAGTCTCCAAGAATTGACTTCTTTAAATCTCCATGAAGCCTCCTTTTATAGAGTGTCATCGGGTTGTTCTTGCTCATTTCTGCTGCCATCAATCAATTGGTCAACCTCACCAATCGATTGTTGATCGTCAACTTACCTTCAACGGCCACTGACAACTAATCAATGGTTGAGATCTTCTTAGAGTTCGACCATCAATCGATTGCTTCACCACAACAATCGATTATTCTCCAGTGGTCAAAGCAGTCAGTCGATTCAGAAGGCTTCTGTTCACATAATATCGTAGCCAATTGATTGTTTCACCACAGCAGTCGATTGTTGGACCATGAGCACTCTCGAGAAATCAACTTTCTCATTTTCCCGAGCACCTGATCTCCTTGAGTACTAGTCAATTGCCTCTCCATGGAAATCTGCTGGATCCCGAGGATCGCGATCTACGACTCTTCCTGAGCGCTGCATTTCTTGAGCACCAATCGATTGCCTCACCTCGGTAATCAACTGATGGACTTCGAGTCCCGAGCACCGTGAGCACCCCAAGCACTCGAGTCCCATGTCGACCTTCCCGAGCACCAGCTTCTCGAGTGCCCAAGTCTTGAGCACCCGTCCAGTGTCGACTAATTAATACCAACAGTCGACTGCCCGAGCACTAATCGGAACTTCCCGAGTGTCAACTTGAGCGACTTCTCGATCGCCTTCCTGAGTGTCTTCCTTAGTCCCGATAGTAGTCGACTGATCAACTGTTGGATATTGGGTCTTAAAAGACCAATACGGTTTACGGTTTTGCAAAGAAAAATCGAGGTAGCATCAATCGATGAAAGTCTGAATTGACTTCAAAATCGAAATCTATGTTTCAAGTAGATGAATCTAGACTATTAATTTGCTCAAAACCAATTACGGGTGAATGAGAAATTAATTGTTAAAGTCAGTCTAAAATGTTATAAAAGGAAGTAGGGGGAGAAATAGTCTCACATTGAAAATTCCAGAGAGGATTTACTTCCTTATATGTATTGTTGTGTTAATTGAGTTAACACAAATAACACAGATACTCTCATCCAATGGGCGAGCATGTGCTCGCACCTGCGAGCCCGCCACGCGCGCACGTATGCGCGTAATGGGCGCTTTGTTGGCGCACTTTGCACTTCGCACGCACACGTCGTCACGAGGAGCTTAAATTTATGCTGTAGGCGACGTGGCAATAACTACGTGGCACTCAAGTGATGTGTCATGCATACATGGCACTTGGTTGATTGGCCAGAGAGAAATGATTGGTTGATGACTGGGCGATCGGATGGCTACCGTTGGATCGAAGAGGGTGATGGATCGCAAGTGATGCGATCTGGAGCGTTGATCGCGAAGAATCACGATCGGACCATTGGTGATGAAGCTTGATCTGGAGCGTCAAATTGATTGGATTGATACATCTAGATCTGGCGGCTGAGATCAAAGGAGGATCTGAAAGGTTACAATCCTCCAAATCTAGTAGCCGAGATTAAGAGGTTTGTTTGAAGGGTTACAACCCTCTAGATCTAACGGTTCATATGAAACTCACCAAAGGATATTCACCTCTTCACCTAGTATAAATAGGATCCCTAGATGATGGAATTCATTCACTCAAACTCAATCAATCCTTGCATACATTCCATCCTCTGCATCCGGAGTCCAAAAAAAAACCCATGAGAAGGTTCGTCAGTCTCGGAATTTATAGTGCTACTATTCCAAGACGTCGTTGTTGTATCTTGAAAACGAATTGCTGTTATCCGTAAGCACCTGAGCGGAGCAATATCGTTTTACGGAGATAGTGTTGAACACTAGCCTCAACGATATCATATTAGCTTGCATCCTCCCCGACAACAATCATCACCGATACAATATATGTCGGACATCAACTTCGTTAGTCGACTGCCCGAGCTCCCATCATGAGCTTCCCAAGCACCGACCCCAATCGCAATTGCTCAAGCACCCAAGCACCCGACACTAGTCGATTGATCAACCACCAATCGATTTTCTGAGCACCCATCAGTCTTATCTCAAGCCAACTCTAGCTTTACTTGGTATTCAGTTAATCTTAACCTACTAGGATCTTTCTCGTCCAACAAACAATCACCCTTGATTTGTCAAAACCTCCCCTGTTTGGTATCCGGTAACCTTGACTTGTCGAGACTTCTACTGCCTGGCATCCGATCACCTAGACCTACTGGGACTGTACTTACCTATCATCCGGTCACCTTGATAAGCCAGGACTTCCCTTGCCTAGCATCCATCTGATCACCTTGACCAGTCGAGACTTCACTTGTCTAACATCTGGTCACCTTGACCTGTCGGAACTTCACCAACACCAAGCATCTGATCCTTATTAGCCTGCTTGGACTTTCCTTACCTTGCATCCGGTCTCCAGACATGCGAGGAAATTTTGATACTAAACATTCGGTCATCCTTGACCTACTTATACTTTTCAACATCAAATATTTGGTCCTCCTTGACCTGCTTGGACTTTCCATTTTGTGTTATATGTCCAATCAACCCTAAACCATCTAGACATTCTGTCACCAAACATTCGGTCCTCCTTGACCTGTTTGGACTTTTCATCTCATGTCAAGTGTCTGGTCAACCGTGACTCACTTGGTCTTCACACTTGCCAATTCTCTGTTGGACTTCTAATCACCAAGTGTCTGATTCTTTTTAAACCACATAAATTTCTCACTTGCCAACTCTCTGTTGGACTTCCGACACTAAGTGTCTTATACTCCCTGATCCATTTGGATTTTCATTTGTCAAATATTCAGTCAATCTTGACCTACTTAACTTCTCACTCAATCACTTTCCATACATCATAGTCAACTTGACCCAATGATGATTCCACCAATACTCTCCTTCACACGACCTCAGATATCTCATACCATCCTTTATTTATAGTCATATTGTCAAACATCAAAACTCAACTTGAACCTTACTCGAGCTTGGTTAACCTTGACCTAAGGTTTATTGCACCAACAAAACACATATGCATTCAATTCGACTTGTTAATGTTCATGAATAATATTCGTGAACATAACTTGTAAACTATGTTCGTGAATAAAACTGGTAAACAATGTTCATGATCAGACTCATTTATGAACTTATTTATAAGCTTATTTATACTCGTTTGAATTATTTATACTAACCAATCAAACAAATATTAAAATATTAAAACTTCAAACAAATAAATAAGTTTTACTTAAGAGATTGATAATATTTAAACAAGTCAAACTTAAATAATATTGATTAAGCCTGATTCGAACTTGAACTGAGCTTAATTTAGAAGCTTGATATCAATTAAATAAATCAAGCTCAAACTAAAAAAAAAAACTAAGTCAAGCTTGAACAGCTATTTCAATAGCTTAGTTAATTTTAGACAAATTTAGCTCGACTCGATTATCTTATCAGGGTGGTTACGAGCAAAGGAAATTAATTGAGGAGTTGAATTTTCAAATAATAGTAATTCATGATTAAAATATAATATGAGTTACTTTTTAGAACTAAATTAAAATAAGCTATAAATGAACAAGTCATAGGTTAACGTCGGAGTGGGTAGCACCTAATAATTTTGATTTCCTTGTTCGAGTCTCATCGTACAACATAAGTCTCTTTTTTCATATTGCTTATATAGGCAAAGGTTGGAATTCATCAATCTAACGATCTCTATCAGTCCGCTTTCGGACCACCGTAAAGGAAGTAAATCATAGAGAATCTTTGGTCCAAAATCCGCTAATAAATCGCCCTTACAGAAATGGAGGAAAGCCGACACCCTTACAGAAATGGAGGATTAACCTTTGTTTTCTTAGACAAATTTTACATGTGTTTATTATTCGAACTAATCATTAGGAGAGGAGATTTATTGTTGTTGTCGTTGTCGTGGTGATTGTCGTGGTGGTGGTGGTGGTGAAGATGGAGCTCTTCTGTATTATTTTTGATTGCTCTATTTTTAATGAAACGTTTCGTCAAATGATTCATTCATTCATCATTAAGTTATCGATTTTCAAAAATCAAAATTCCACCACCAACATTGATGCGGGTGAGAGGTCATTGTGGATGAGTATCGTCAAGGGGAGGATGAGTAGACCTCCACAATCACCCTTCTTTCAGTTAGTTTGGAATGTGATGATGCATGAGGTTCCTTTAATCGACATAAGAACATTAGAGGGAACCACAAGGAATCTTGGCTAGTCCTCTTTGATGCTTAAGTTAATGAGAGTGAGTACCGAAAGAGATGACTTATCTCTTCTCGGGCTATATTGGACCCTCTCCTATCTCGAGAAGAGTGGTCTCTATCCCTAGTTTGATGGAAGAAAGGATATATTTTCCTCGTAATCTCGAGAAATAGTCTCTAGATTTCCTAGGATAAACATTATCATGACTCTAGGTGCCAGGGTCCTATCGATACTAGAGGCTTGGCTAACTTGGCCCATCTTTCCTATAGGCTGGATGAGATTGGGAAGCACATTTGACCTAAGTGGTTAAGTCCTTATTATGATGAACAAATCTTCTCAGTCATTCCACCGGAGCAATTGAGTCCTTAGAGGTACTCCGCTAACCCACTTAGATATTCGACAAAAAGTGTACGATAATTTATCAAACAGTACACGTGAAATTTAAAATTGTCCAAAAAGTATCTCATACTTTCATATTTATCAAATAGCACAATTAATTCCCTTTTTATCTTTCCCACCAAATAGACTTGCACCACAGTGGAAATTTCGAACGTGGTACTGAAAATTCAAATTCCAACACCACAGTGGTAGTATTGGAATTGCAACACCACAGTGGTGCATGTCTGTTTGGCGGGAGGGATAAAAAGAGAATTAAGTACGCTATTTGATAAATATAAAAATATAGGATATTATTTGAACAATTCTAAACTTCACGTGCGCTGTTTGATAAATCATTAAAAAATGTATTCTCAAACGAAGTGCACCATGGGAGGGTTGAGTGGGTTAGTTGATATCAAGGTTCATTGAAACAAATGCACAGATACAGAATGATCTGAATGGGTGCTCTGGCACGAGAACATCTTATTCCGTATCAAATTTTTAATAAATAATCTTGAGTTTTATAACGGAAAAAATGGACATGGCACGGAATGGTTTTGATTCCATTCACTGTTTTTTTTACCGATGTATTAATTTTTTATGGCTCATTGTATTTTTTTTTTTATTACTATTGTAATGTATATGCATTTATTTGAAAAAATTTAATGATTCTATTTTTTTTAATAAATTCACATTATGACTATTTCGTAAAATGATATTAGAATTGAAACGGTAAATTTCATAACCGTCACCGTGACTTTTCTTATGAATCCTATCCGATGTGGCGTACATAGTGTCAGTTACCTTTGGAATCAAACATCAACAAGATTGTATTTTATAAAAACAAAGAAAATACGTGGAATTCGGTCTCTAATTAAAGACCGATTCATATTCAATCTCTAATTAGAGATTGATTTCGAAATCGGTCTCAAATTTAGAGATCGATTTAAAAGTCAGTCTCTAAATTAGAGATCGATTATGAAGTCGGTCTCTAAATTTTAATTTTATTTTTTTTCGCTATATTTTCATTTACCTATCTCTTCTCCCCATCTCTTTTTTCTCGACTCTCATTTGCTCTTGTTTCCACCCACGATCTTCGTCTCACATGGTCATGATCAAACCCGTGATCTCTATTGCGTGTAGCCACAATTGCATCGACGACCAATATTGCACGTAACTGCGACAATGACCAATTAGATTTCTAATTAATATTTAAAAAAAAATCAAAGATATAATAGAATTAAGAAACGAAGACCTTAAAAAACAATCGCTAAATTAAGATTTTTTTTAAAAAAATAATTTTTACTTTTATCTTTAATTTTATTCCATATATTAATTTTTTTTAAAAAAAATATTAATTTAGAAACCGATTTTAATCGGTCTATAAATTAAATTTTTTTTAATCTTATTTTTTTCTCCTGTTTTAAATTTTATTCAATATCTAAATTATTTTAAAAAAAAAATAGACACCGATTGTAACCATCGGTCTCTAAATCGAGATTTAAAAAAAAAAATAGAGACCGATTTTTAATAATCAGTTTCTAAATCGAGAAATTTTTTAGCCCAAGTTATAAAAGTAAAACCTAAATTGAATTAGGGATTTAATCCCGTTTCTTCTTCTCAGCGTCGACTCCTTCACGCACGCCGCTGCCAGTGGCCAGGGCCACCACCAGCCACCTCCGTCGCCCACGCCGCGACCTTCGCCTGCTGTTCGTGTGCACACGCCGCCCGCCAGCCGTCGCCACTGCACGCAGTCGGTCCGCCGTTGTCGATCCATTTCTAGCCTCCGTCGCCGCTGCATCACACGCGGTCGGCTTCTTCCGCCACAACCTGCAACACTGCGGTCGATCTCCGCCGCTGCGGCTTGCTCCGCATCGTGGCTGGTTTCCGCTGCCACAAGCTGCCTCACCGCCGGCCATTGTCGGCCAGTCTCACCTCCACCCACTGTTGGCCTGCTCGACGCTCACAGATGCCGTCTCGATCACAGCGACAACTCGTGCTCCCACAGCCTACGCACGATCAACAGTCGTCGTCCGGTGCCACTGGGAATCCCACCATCGATTTCTGCTCGACTGCGAGCGAAACGAGCGACCGCCCCATCGCCAGTGTCGGAGTTTGGTATAAAATATTGTGATTAGATCGAGATTTGCATTAGTTAATTTTGGGATTATTTGAAGTAATGGAATAAGTAATTTAGTTAATTAAACTAAGTTGAGATTAATCAGTTAATTAAGTAGATTAGAATGATTAATTTATTTGGTTAATTAAATTAATCAGTTAAAGAATATTTTCACGGGAAGGTATCTGTTTACACACACAATATTTTGTCTTCTGGAGTAAATAGAAGGTTATTTTGATAAATTGATTTTGTTGTAAATACAGGCTACTAAAAAGGATTGCTAGAGTTTTTTTTGGAGATCCACTGTCTTTTTGCAAGATATGTTGTAGAGATTTTCTAAGTTTGTTCAGTATCGATGGTCAGTATGAATTGTTTGCACTTACTGATTTTCTTCAGTTTCCTTTCCTATTTCTTATGCACAATTTACTAGATCACTTGGCTTTGTGTTGATTCTCTATATTCATGTTTGCTTCCTTTCCTCTCTTGCATGTTTGCATTATCAATATGTTTTTGGAGGGTTGTGTATTGGGTTATATGAACATGTAATCTCAAAGCCATTCATTAGTTGGTTGCTAGTTGGCAACTCATTCTCATAATTTTGTAACATTGTACTTGCTTGTATTAATTTGCAGGTTAAAAATTTCTATGTAGGCGAGAATCTTGTTAGTGGCGATTGTTTCAATATTACAATATAAAAGGACTTGGGGCTCTCTTGATTGGTCTTGGTCCTAACATTGCACGAAATGTCATTATAAATGCTACTGAATTGGCTAGTTATGATCAAGTCTAATAGGTAAAATTTCTCATTTCTACGTCTAGTTATGATCAAGATATAAAGTGATTATCACTCGCAAAACTACTATCTAAGTTGACATTTGCAAGTTACAAGCTAAAAATAAAGTAGTTTAGGATTTGTTTTATTCTGTCTAAATTGATCCAGATGAACCAAATAAGGCATATGTAACATACAATAGTTATGTGGTTCCTTTCAAAATCTACTTAGGCAGGTATTGCGTGGGCCCAAGTAGAGGTTTTATATATAATACGCTTGTCGGATTTTTGCATGTGATTATAGTAGGGCTGAGGGTACCCAAGCTTAGGTTAAGTGGTCTTGACCAATTAAATTCAAGCGGAACACTCATATCTTAAGGCCTAAATGTAGTTTTGACACTTCAAATATCCACAGCATAAATCTTGAGTCATATAGGCAAAGTAGATTGTAGATACACTCCAAAGGTTTAAGCAGGACTACAAAATCTTAGGGGAGTTTAGCTATTATCCACGTCAATGTGGTCAGTTTATTCATCTATTGATCAACGCCCAGGTTTTTAGTTAGAACAATTACAAAGATGGAAGCTAGTAGTTTGGATTTTTCATCTCAATTTGTTGGGTTTTCATATTTTTAACAGGATTTGTTGCCTATATTATGCGGTAGCGTTTGCTATGTGTGGATTTTTGTTCTTTATCCACAGTTTTCATATTCTACATCTCAAATTACAGGAATCCCATATACACTCCCTGGTGACTGTTCTTTTATATTGTAACCTGGATGAGTCCCTGCTGGGAGAGGATAGCTTTGCTCATGGTGCAGAAGGTATGCCAATTCATTTTGTTTCTACTAATTTCATCTGTTAATACAAAAACAAAAGCTATACTATGTTTGTAATTTAGGTTTCTGTATATCTTTTTGTGCACTTGTAAGTTGGAACTAAGTAAATTAGCAGCTTGCATCAGCAGGCCATGCATTGAAGATGCCAGAAAAACTATATGGTTGCTATGTTCATCCTGCATACATGCCGCATCATCCTTATTGTTGGAGTGAATCAACAAGATTGATGACTATATGGCTTCTATCAGTAATTGTTTGTTGTACAAGTTATTGCTCGATTGCAATGCCAATTTATGATTAAATAATTCTTGCCATGCACATCTAAAACTTCCAGCTGGGCTTTTGCACATAAGCAATAAGTCCTACATGTTAATGTTCATAATTAGAATGGAACTGTTTACGTGCCATGACAGGGAGGAAATACTGAGAATCGAAGCTGTTCAGCCCGACATTCCTCACCGAGAAACATTTAGCAAGGCGGCAAAGAATGTGAGTTTTCTACGGACAAACGGAGTCCTTTTTCTTTTTGTTCATCTTTGTCTTTGTTTCAGTTCAAACAACCTTATATGAAAGATTTTGAAGACTTTCAAATAATTGTTTTGTATTTATGTTTAGTCCTTTTTTCCATTCCTTGGTTGAATTACTAGAGAAAAAAATTTTACCGGGTCAGATCTACACGTACGAGTTCATATTGATTCGGCAAAGGGGCACTCTGTTCTAGCACACTCACATTTTCTGGCAACGCGAACACCAACCTCCACATGCTCTGCGGGTTCAACGTGGAGAAGTGCCACGTAGCACACCCCAACAAGAGTTGTCAGGGCCCCGACGATGGCGTCTTGGTCGCGTCCATGAGCAACATCAGCTTCATGAGGTTGAATTTCATGAGGTTATGAAGCAATGGAATGGAGAAGATGTTTTTGAGGCCGAAAAAGTTTTACAATAAATAATGTAGTTGTAATTCTACATTCTATTTATCTTGTCATTGTATACATTTGAAAATTAATAAAATTAATGTGTATTGATATTTATATTGTATATATGGTTGATTGGAGGTTAGAAGTAAATATTACAGTTGATATTAATTAGATTTATAATATACTGATCGGTCTCTAACTTAAAGACCGATTGAAAAATCGGTCTCTAACTTAGAGACCGATCGAAAAATCGGTCTCTAACATTAGAGACCACAAATTTAGGGATCGAAAATTTTGGTTTCTAAAACGGTTTCTAATACATTTAGAGATCGATTTTCGGTTTCTAATACATTTAGAGACCGATTCTCGGTCTCTAAATCAATCTCTAAATTGGGATATTCTTGTAGTGAATGGTGCAGACTAGGGTGATCAATCGATCGAACTGACTAAATTAAAATTGAATAAAGCGATTTTTTTAACAAATCGAAACGATCGAACTTTTCAACAAAATCGAATAAATCGAGTCGATAAAAAATCGATTAATTAGGTTGAAAATCGAATAAACTGAATTTTTTATTATCAGTTGACTGATATTTTCATATAAGTTGATGAATTATGATCAGTTGGTTGATATGAAAATATGAGTCGACTGATGATGATGGATAAGGGTGAGCAAAAATTTGATTAAACCGAATAAATCAATCGAACTTTTTAGTTCGGTTTATTCGAAAATTTGGGTTTTTTTAAAAAAAATATATATCAGTTTAATCTGTTCGATTTCGGTTTCGAAACGAAAATAATCGGTTAAACCCATTAAACCGAACTAAAGTTCATTAGTCAACCGATTGCCTCGAGCCCCATAATTTTCACCATCATCAGTCGATTGATATTTCACATCAGTCGACTGACTATAGTCAATCGACTGATATGAAAATATCAATCGAGTGATGAAAACAATTCGGTTTGTTCGATTTTCAACCTAATTAATTGATTTTTTATTGGTTTGATTTGTTCGACTTTATTGAAAAGTTCGATCAGTTCGATTTGTTTAAAAAAAGTTCGATTTAATCGATTTTAATTTAATTGGTTCGGTCGGTTCAGTTATTAACTGATTGCTCACCCATAATAGTGAAAATCATAGGACTCGAAGCAATCAGTCGACTGATTTACATTAATCAGTCGACTGAAATTCATCAGTTGACTGATATAATAAATCAGTCGACTAATGAACTCTAGTTCGATTTAATTGATTATTTTCGTTTCGAAATCAAAATCGAATCGAATAAATCAATTAAATTGATATTTTAAAAAAAAAAAAAAAATAAATTTCCGAATAAATCGAACCAAAAAATTCGGTCCGATCAATTTATTTGGTTTAACTGAGTACAGACCAAGCTCATGTCTACCAAATCTTTCTTAAACAATAAGCAGGACTTGACTGGTTCAGCGATGGTGAGCTCCTCCTACATACGTCGTTGACCCCACAAGGACGTTTCTTACTCGACGTCTTCGAATCCGAGCAAGTCCAGATTTCTCTATATAAACGATACGATCCCTACCCTTCTACTCTGTCCAGAGATCAAAAACGAACGACAACGATCAATGTCGATCGAGCTTCGCAATCTCTCATCACTTCCTCTGTCATTGCCATTGTTCTCTTCTTGCTCATCAACGCAAAACAGTTCTTGCCAAGAAGTCGGTGAGTGAATGTCTAATCTAGTCTCGCTGATTTTCTGAATAGTTAGTAAAATTGTTATTATGAGTTCAAATCTCAAAAATAATTTCTTACTGTAATGCATGATAACACTGTGACTGTAATTATCCTTTTTTTTAGACAAATTATATTAACGAAAGATGTTTGCAGAGGATGAGAGAGACTTCAGCTATGAGCGAGTCAGTGAGACGGGACTAGAGCCGAGGGGATTAAATCATAATTAAATATATATAAAAAAAATTTACAGTGATACACTGCAAAAAAAAAAAAAAAATTCTCCCCAGTTGACGCTCGGTTAAACTTCCACTTGGCTCCGCTAGTGACTAGAGCACTGGGGGAGATCCACCCGGAATGGGTGGCATGCGGCGTCGGGCAAATGCAGTCGCCAATTGACTTAGCGAGCGACCGAGTGCGAGTGAACGTCGACCTTGGCCAGCTGCGCCGGGCTTATGGCCCGGCCAAGGCTGCCATGAGAAACTGCGGCCATGACATCGAGGAAGGTGGAGGAGGGATGCGGGTGAATGCAACCTACTACATGCTGAGGCAGGTACACTGGCACTCTCCATCAGAGCACACCATCAATGGCACCAGGTACTGATCCATTAAAAATAAAATCCCTTTTATCGTGGTCAAGGTGCTCATCTTTTAAAAAATATTATTACGAATGTACATTATAATTCAATTTTTAAATTTTAAAAAATCGAACGACAGATAATAGAAATGTTCACGATACTCACGGATATATATATATATATATATATACCAGATCAAAAGTAAAAAAAAAATACTTATTTTGATTTTGATTTGTTTCAAAAATTTATGAACCGAAATTGAACCATATATTTTCAATTTTGATTTATGAATTGAAAATAGAAAAATAATTCTAATTAAATATTTAGGCCACCAATCGCAATTGAATTCAGTTCACAGTTCAAATCAAATACGGGGTCACCCCTAATTCTAAGGTTCATCAAGCCAACAGTTAATATTTTTGTGGTTAGACTAACCGAGAACAAGGAATAAGGTTCGATCTTCTGTGTTTGTATACTATTTAATGTTTGCACTAGGTCACATTCTCCATCATATTTATTAACGTATCAAGGTCAGTGATCATTCATGATTTACTTCATCTCATATTTACAAGGCCAAAAGAAATCATTAAGTTGACGATTCTAACTTTTTTTTGCACAACATAGAACATGTTATGTATTAAGTAAAAGATGAAGTGTCCGTTTGATAAAATTTGAAATGACAGAGAGAAAAGTGGGGATGCCCTTTTGATTTTTTTTTAATCTTTTGTTTACAATTTAATGTTCTTTACATATTTCATTGATTTATAAATGTACACCATCGAGATCAGATACGATCTCGAGTTGCATTTGGTGCACGAGAGCAAAGACAATAGGACTGCCGTGATCGGAATCGTATACACCATCGGTCGACCAGACTCGTTCATTATGACGGTATCATCATAGAATCTTTATATATATGCAATTTCTCTTTTAATGGTTTTATATAACTCAAATTAACAAGACGATATGGCAGGTGGAAAAATTCATCGAGCAAGTAAAAGACATGGAAGACAAAGAGGTGCCGGTGGGTAAGGTGGACGCGAGCTTGATAGGCATTGGAATGGAGTATTACAGATATATGGGATCGCTGACCACGCCTCCTTGCACTGAAGGTGTCACCTGGATTGTGATCGAAAAGGTTAAAGTCAATATAAAATAATTTTAAAATGATTTTGACTAATTTAAAATAATTTAGATAGAGAAATTTTATGATGCACAACTCACAATACGTGACCCGTGCACGATGCGATCTCAGTCGTATATCGTACGGAGATGCACAATAAATAAAAAATATACAGTATTTCTCTTCCACAATCTTCGGTCAAATTTTTCATCGTCCATCATCATCCACACTATAACTCAACTCTTGAATCCCTTGGAGTCATCATCGTTGTCCGACTGATCGAACCACGATCGAATTTCAATCGAAATCTGACCACTAATTATGGCCGCTAATATCGCAGTCATTGGTGGCCACAATTGCAACTGATTTCGATCGAATTGCGATTGAAATCGACCCCGATTACAGTTGCACACTGTTGCAGTATTAGCGACCGTAATTCGGTTGGATTTTGAACGAATCACAGTCGAATTCTGATTGGATCATAGTCGAAATCTGATGGTTGAATGGCGATGTCGAATGGCAATAGCTTCGACATTGGGGGTTATTGTGTATTCTCTATTTCTGTGCATGCTGAGTGTTTACGAGTGATGCATTGCACGTCATGCAACATAAAAACTCTAATTTATATAAACTCAAATAATTTTGACAAAGTCAATTCTAAAAAATATTTAGAGCAAGGCGAACGTTCCCATCCATTGTGGGAGGGAGCTTTGTCGTGGGATCGAGAATGACTCCTCATGTTGTCCCTATGGGGATGGCGGATTGGTTAAGGCGGAGGGTGCTTACAGATGAGGTCAGGATTCGATCCCTGAGGTAGCGGAATTAATCCTCCCCCAATCGTAGCAGAACCTCCTCCTGTACTCAAATCCAAAAGACTATAGGTCCGCCTGTGATTTACCCTTCGCGATTTCCTCTGGGACTGGTCGAGGTCGCTAGGTTAGGCGATTCCAACCTTTTTGCAGAGAACGACTCCTCATGTGGAGAGTCGTTCCTTCAATTTTTTTTAATAAAATAATTTTATAAATTTAAATTGTGATATATTTATTTATTTTATATTATATTAAATGAATAATTAAAAAAAAACAGAAGGGAACCTATTAAAAAGTTATTAAAAGATTTTTTTTATAATAGAAAGATAAATAAGATTTTTTATTTTTGATATATACGTAGTACCGTGGAAACCACAAGATAACTCTCTAATGGATTCCACTGTAGGAAATACTCTTAGATATAATAATACTCTATTTTAAATAATTTTGAATAAATTGAGTTTATTTATTTTAACATATTATCTTAGCTATTATAATTCGTAATTATTATATCAGTATTGAAATAAGAATATTTTTTAAATAAAAAAAACAAGCGGATACTATTTTAATAATAAAGGATCGATGTTCGTTTAATTTTTATAAAAATAAATATGAAGATGATTTATTATTTTTAATTTTCAAGTGATGACCGTTTTATTGGAATAGATACAGCTACTGATATATGCAGTGGACAATATGAGTATATCGAATCATCCTAATTTTTTTTTTTTGTTTACTTCGATATCATATGATATCGTAGTTATGATGTTTTCTATTATCATACATTTCAAAAGTCGAACTTGAGACTGATCCAACAAACCAACAAAAGGACGATTGGCTTGTTTGAGCCTCCAAAGTTTCACCTTTGAGAGGAGAAACTTAAAAAATGATAATATGTTTGGGTTTTAATAAAAAAAAGAAAAGTAAAAAAAAAGTAATAACATGTTTGGGTTTTAATAGTGTTTTTGTTGTGCAAAATAGATGAGACTTGTCTAATGAAAAATAAATGAAATGAAGGGAATATGTTGTTCACTCTTCCTAATGCTATCTTAAATGAACATGTTGTTAGCTCTTTTTGTTTTTTTTTCAAAAGGTTAATTTATTCCACTTCTAATCGATTTAATTTACCAATCAATTAGATCTACATTTAGTCGATTGGAACTTTAACTATAATAATGCTAATGATTAAGAATTCACCTAAATTGAGAATTTCCTTCTCTTAATTTACAAGTCTTTCAACTATTAACTCGCTTATGAATTTATCCGTGTAGCTTGACTTCATCACTACAATCATCTCTTGCTAAGTTATTGAATCTCGGATATAACAAATAGAGTTGTAAACTAATCAAATGTTCGTAAATAAATTTGATGCACGACTTGATACGAGTTCATTTACGTTTGTTCAATATGCATCAAAGTCAATTAAATGAACAGACTTGAACACATATATATTTGATTTATTAATATTCCTAAACAATATTCATGAAAACAACCTGTAAACTATATTTATGAACAAAACTTATGAACTATATTTATGATCAAATTCATTTATAAACTTATTTATGAGAATTATTTTTAGTAACCAATTAAATAAAGATTAAAATATTAAGACTTCAAATAAATAAACAAATTTGATTTGAGAGTTTGAAAACGTTTAAACAAGTCAAGCTTAAACAAATTTGAATCAAATCTGATTCGAGCTTGAACCAAACTTGATTAGAAACTTGATACCAATTATGCAAGTCAAATTTAATCTTAAAAAAAACAAATTTGAACAATTATTTCAATAGTTTAATTAATTTTAGACTTAGCTTGATTTGGTTATTTTATCAAACAATCTTAAATATTAAAAACTTAACTTGACTTAATTCGTTTATAGTCTCAATACCTTGTACCTTAATGCTCCTTGATCTATCTCATTTTATTCTTCTCTTATCACTAGTAGATCTCAACGCACTAAGCCAATCAACTTGACTACGCCAAGTCAAGTTTCACAAATTACTCCAATAAACCTCAACGATTCTCATCCTACTAAATTCAATTGTCCTCTTTCAATTGTAGATGAACAATATTTTGTTCTCATTAGTGTTCAGAGAGTTTTCTCCACAATCATCCTAGTGATGCCTTTTGGCAGGCCGTTAAGAGACAATCTCTCTCTGCTAGAAATCTCTACGTGGTAAGTCACGTATGCTATAATTACCATTAGGAGGGGTTGTTAAGGAACAAGGTATACCCCCGCATGGGGAAGGAATCTCCTCTGCAACCTCCATCTCTCAAGTCGCTATGCTCTTGACTCGATTACTTCCGAGTCAACCTACTCTTTACTTTGCTTACTTCTGTCTTTTATTTTTCTCGAGCCGTCCTGCTTCCAACTCGGCTTATTTCAATTTTCTACATTTCTCAAGTAGTATTGCTCTCGACTTGGCTTACTTTTGTTTTCTATACTTCTCGAATCGTCATGCACCTGACTCGACTTACTTTTATCTTTTGCCCTTCTCGAGTCATCTCGCTTCCGACTCAATTTATCTGTGTGGTCTGACTATTGGATTCTACCCACGTCTTTGACTACTTCCTAGCTAGATTCCATAGGCTAAATTATGTCCACATCAATAAGGATAAGGTTTACCAAGTATGCTTGATTGTAGAGATCTAGAAACTTTTTTTTATTTGAATTGGATTGTGATCGTTTGATGGAACGTCTCCAGTAACCATAGGATCTTGGCTGAGATAATCAAGGTGCGTAGGTTGCGAGAGGCAAGAAATTAAGATCTCGACAGTTTGCTCAAATATATTAAATTAATTATATCTAGCTAATTCTAGTTTTTGTTCGACCAGTTTTGATCATCCTTATCCTCCTTCCTTATTGTTGCAGCCCACGAATACTCTTTTTTTTCTCTCGTTGTTTTAATTCCCCCCGCTGGAAAAGATCCGAATCTTTTTACGTGGAAGTTTATTTAGTTACTTTCATCCGTAGCTGCACTATTTCTAAGTAATAGCTATTTTAGGTAACAAACACTTATCACTCGGCAACGAATGAAATTCTATGTCCGACTCTCAAAGCACAAGTTAGTTTAATTAAATTATTATATAATTTAATTCATTACTTTTGATAGATGATATTGTTGGAAATGAATCATCGACTAGATATTTATGGACTTAGAGAATAGGGATGATGGAGAAAAGGAATAAAATCCATGGAACTCAGAACGAGCTCGAAGAATTCAAGGACTCGGACATTTGGTAGTTGGGATCATGACAGTCGGGAACAAACAAATTGGAAACTCACCACTTAGGAAGTCAGGAGTCAGAGCTTGAACACTCAAAAGTCAAGAACTCAGCAACCCAAGTAGTTGGAAGTCAAAGGAGTTGGGAATCCGACAACTCGGGAAGTCGGATGCTAATGAAGTCGGGAATTAAAGGAGTCGAGAGCCCAAGGATCACAGAGGAGATTCCTTCCTACTGCTGTTATAGTCAGTCCACTAACAACCTCTTATAATGATAACTCCTAAACATATGGTATATCAGGTGGAGATTTTATACAGTGGTTGTCCCCTAACAACTTAGCAAAAGGCATTATTAGCGAATAACCTAGATGAGAGAAGAACATCGAAGATGCTATATAAAAAAAAAAGTTGTGATATGAAAAAAGGCTTTGGTATTTTTTTTTCTACTGAATATTTTCTACTTTATTCTCTTTCTCATCTCTCTGTCCGACTTAAGTATCGGAGGACCATAGTCAGAGCATCAACGATCGTCTGACTTGAGGACCATAGTCGGAGCATTAGTGATCGTCTAACCCGTGTTATATTTCATAGGTTAGAGGTGAGGATACTGTTGCGACCGTGAGAATCCGTCCTCTCTTGAGGACTCGGTAAAAGGGATCCAAAAGCTATCAAAAAAATATATACATGAGATATGATAAATAATACTCAGAGTTAGGTTAATTTAATGTTAAATAGTAATTAAAAGGGTAATTATTGACTTATATCTTAATGGTTCCTGTGTGGATGCAGCTGATACCAAAGCTGGGGTCAATGGTCTCGATGTCCATATTGCTATGCAGATCCAATTTAATTGACAGAAAAGTTCAGGCAACATCCACACAGAAAATCAAGTTGTTCTTGGTTCTTCTGCATATCTAACAGGATAGCCCTGAAGCTCTGTACAACTTCAATCAGGTAATCAAGCTAACTTTCTTCTTCTCTATTTGTTTTTGGTTAATTTTTTCTTTATTATCTCTCCTGCATCTTTCTCCTTCTCCGTCGGATATCTCATGAACGATATCAGTTTATCTTCTTTTTTTTTCCCTTGCAGATTAGAGGAAGTTGTCTGAACAAGTCTGTTTATTATTTATATTATTATTTGAACAAATTTAATTGTGAACAACAAGTAGATCTGATGTATTCCTCTTTTATGCTTTTTCTGCTTGTGTTACTAATTGTCTTTTTTATAAGATCTCAGCTATTTTGTGTTTCTAGGAAGTTGAAGATCATAAATATATCTAGTTTATCTTAAATTATTGATTGATAGTTGAAGCTTTGTTTGTCATTTACCTTTTGTTCTTGGCGACCAGACTTAGTTGTCTTGAACAAGTTTAATTTTGGTTAACAAGTAGAAGTTTCTCTTTTTTCCTTTACTGTTTCTATCTCAGATTTGTTTCTGAGATCCCAACTATTATGTGTTTCTTCTAACAGACGAAAGCTGATTGTGAATACTATCTAACTTATTTAAAATCATCGATCAATAGCAGCAGCTATGGATGTAATCTCGCCGATATTAGAGAGGGCAGGTGCAGGTTATGTCATCAATAAATTAATTGATGCCGCTGCTACTTATGTGAGAGATCAGTACTACTGGAAAACTGACTTGGAAGAAGAAGTGCAAAACCTTCAACAGTTACTTCCTCAGATCCAAGCAGTTGTTGGTTTTGCCGAACATAGATTAACTTCGTACGATTCTTCTAATCCAGCATTAATGGAGTGGCTGTGGCAATTCAGGGATCGTATTGACGAGGCTGAGGAAGTGCTGGATGAGCTGGAATATCTTGAACTGAAGAAGAAAGCTAACAGTGACAAAAGTTGGCTTTCTAAAAAGGCCAATGCTTCTGTTAAAGCTGCAAAAAGATTACTGAAATTTGATGATGTTCTGGGGAGATTAAGAACATGCATGAAGAATTTGAACACCTCTGCTTCAGGCATCGAGAAGTTTTTGGCTCTGGTAACTCAAACTGGTGGCGTCGGCACTGGACAAATGCTGCAGGAGATTCCACCGTTGAGTAATCAAAGTAGGATCACCTCTGCTTTGCCTGCATTATCATTCAAGGGACGCAAAGAAGAAAAAGGAAAAATCATCCAGCATTTGCTGGGGGAGTCAGTGGAAGAATCGGAAATTCAGATCAGCGAGAACGTGCAATGCCTCCCTTTGGTAGCGATGGGTGGTATGGGGAAGACTACACTCGCTAAGGAAGTCTTCAATCATTTTGAAAACGTGAAGAAGGAACATTTCGATGTCAAAATCTGGGTATATGTTTCAACTGATTTCAATGCCTCAGATCTTATAAAGAAAATTCTGAAATATCCAACTGGCGGACCTGAATTTGAGCCATTGGAACGGTTACCAGTGAAGCTCAAGGAGGAGTTAAATTCCAAAAGGTTTTTACTCGTACTAGATGATGCTTGGGATGACAAAAACCAGACAGAGTGGGAAAAACTATGTGCTCCATTGTTATATGGCCAAAAGGGTAGCTGGATACTATTGACAACTAGATTGAGTTCGGTTGCAAAAATGGTCTCAAAAGTTATCAGAGGCACAATGAAACCAATGATGTTGCAGGGCTTATCAGATGATGAATGTCGTTCGCTTCTCTACGAGCATGCATTTGCTGGTGGAGACCCAGAAGAATTCTATCTGCTTAAAAAAATTGGCGAAGAAATAGTGAAGAAATTGGGTGGCGTACCTCTTCTAGCGAAGTCAATCGGAGGAGCGTTGAACAGTAAACTGGAACCAGATCACTGGAAGAGCATTTCAGAAAGTGAAGTATGGAAAACGTCGCCAGATTCAAGAGAGGAATTCATTCCGGCCCTAACACTCAGTTACGTGATGCTTTCACCACGCTTGAAGCGCTGCTTTTCCTACTGCGGTATATTTCCTCAAGGTTATCGATTCTATAAGCAAAAGCTAGTGGGCATGTGGGTCGCAGCAGGCCTAATTTACTCGGATGGATCAGAGGATGGCTCGGACGAGGTCATAGCAAACTGTTGCTTTGATATGTTGTGCAACAAATCTTTCTTTGATGTTCATACCTACGATCGGAGTCAATATTCACCTTTCTATGGTACAACAGAAGACAGTTACACCATGCATGATATGCTGAACGGTCTTGCTCGCCATGTCTCACGCTATGAATGCTGCAGAATTGTGGATGTCCTTCCAACTTCCTTTTTGGATTATAAAGCCATTCGCCATATATCTATTTCTATATCCATTACCAGTTCAGATGCTCAACTCCATGATATAGCTAACATGGTGTGCAAATTCAAGCACTTGCGAACCCTCTGGATACAGTTTCATATTAAGGATCCTCAAAAACTTGTTGATTTTATTGGAGATGCGTGTAAATCACCGAGAAGAATTCGAGTATTGATTATGACGTATTTTTATTCCAGAGTATCTTGTCGAAGCATCAGTGACTTTGTAAAACTACGATTTCTTGACATTTCAACTGGGCAACCGCCGTTGCTATCACCATCAATATGCAAGTTCTACTTCTTACAAGTTCTAATTGGTAAGGGAAGTTATCCTTTTCTGGCAAAAGACACGAACAAATTGATCAACTTAAGACATCTATATGAAGTGAATGAGGATGCACTTATCTCAGTTGCTGAAGTAGGAAAGTTAACGTCCCTCCAAAAATTATGCTTCTCGGTGGGCACAGAACCCGGACATAGAATTGATGAGTTGATGAATATGAATGATCTCCATCAATTAAAAATTAAAGGACTTTCCAATGTGCGGAGTCTTGAAGAGGTCAATAAGGTCAACCTGGTCAGGAAAAGAAATCTCACAAGACTGGAGCTGCACTACCGGGACGGGCAGTACTGTCGAAATAAAGAAAACAGCAATCCTCACGTTGATCAACAGGAGGTTCTGGCGGCTCTACAGCCCCCTCCCACGATTAGAGAACTGCTCATTACACATTATAAAGGTGGTAGCCCTGCACCGTGGATGGACACTTCATCTCTTTCTTGGCTTGAATCTCTTGAATTATATGCTTGTGCAAATTTGGAAGAGCTGCCCCCTCTATGGAAGTTGCCCTGCCTTAAGTTTCTAAAATTGGAACAGATGAAAGCTATAAAAAGTTTGGGTTGTCTCTCCTCCGATCAGATGGACACTTCATCTCCTTCTTGTCTTGAATCTCTTGAATTATATGCTTGTGCAAATTTGGAAGAGCTGCCCCTTCTATGGAAGTTGCCCTGCCTTAAGTTTCTAAAATTGCATCAGATGGAAGCTTTAAAAAGTTTGGGTTGTCACTCCTCCGATCAGATGGACACTTCATCTCTTTCTTGGCTTGAATCTCTTGACTTAGATAATTGTGCAAATTTGGAAGAGCTGCCCCCTCTATGGAGGTTGCCCAGCCTTAAGTTTCTAAAATTGCATCAGATGGAAGCTATAAAAAGTTTGGGTTGTCACTCCTCCGATCAGATGGACATCAAGTTTCCAGTTTTAGAGGAACTTCAGTTTGTTGAACTTCAACTGTGGGAGGAATGGAATGGTGCGGATGATTATATATGGTTCCCTCGTCTCAAAAGTTTTGAAATTCGTCACTGTCCCAAACTAAAGAAAATTCCGGACCTTCCGTTGTCTATAAAGAATCTTAAGATGACAAATTTGGGGTTAAAAGCTCTTCCACGGTTCTACAAGTGTTCGAATGGTTCTATGACATTTGAAGGATTACAGCAACTGATGTCCCTCGAGTCCCTTGAAATTTATAACCACTCACAGATTGTACAGATTGGATCAATTGGTGAAGAGGATGATAATCTCCTTCCGTCGTCACTGAAAAAACTTCAACTTGGAATTCTTGACAAACACGAAGATTTGCCAAGTTATCTACGAGGCCTTACTTCACTCACTGAATTAAATTTAAAATATTCACCAGAAATAGAATCATTTCCTTTAGCAAGTCAGCTGGAACATCTGACTGCACTCCAACACTTGAGTATTAAGGATGGAGAAGCCTTGTTTTCACAAGGAAGCTTATATATTATAAAATCTCTTAAATCTCTGAGAATTTTTAATTGTCCGAAATTCCTCTCTGCTGAAGTTGAGTCACAGGAATTTTTAAAAGACAAGACAAGGAAGCATGCGGCATCATCTTCCTCAGTTTTTGTTCACTCTGCAAGTAATAAAGCTGCTAGTATACTTCCCTCCTCTCTTGAATCCTTATATATTTCAAACTCTGACATTTCGCAAAAGTCATTGGGTCGATGCCTTCAAGGCCTTACCTCCCTCGAAAAGTTGGAAGTATCAGGTTGCCGAAAGTTGGCGTCTCTTCCCAACATAGAGTATCTGCGTAATCTGACAGCGTTACGGACGTTGGATATTTATGATTGTGAAGAATTACATGAATTGGAGTCATTGACTGCCCTTGTCTCCCTCAGATATTTGGAGATTAGGCAATGCCCCAAATTACTCGCTACAACATTTTCTGCTCTACAAAATCCTGCAACAACCAGAGAACAAAGTGCCACAAAGATAAAGAAGGGAGCATTACCTTTACTTAAAATTATTGTTATCGACAACATCTTCTATCTACCCATTTTGCCGATGCCAGAAAGGCTAAAGACCCTTCATATCAGCAACTCAAGAGAAAACCCCCCAATGCCTTGTTTCCCTTCAGAGATAGAGCAGTGGTTATTGCAATGTCGGGAATATCTGGAAGCTTTAACATTGCGGAAGTTTCCTCATCTGCAATCTTTACCCGCAAATTTGGAGAGTTTTTCATCGCTCAGAAGTCTTAGACTACAATTTGCTCCAAAACTCAAGTCACTGCCCAAGATGCCTATCTCATTGGAGGCACTGTCGATTTCTGGATGCAGTGCAAAGCTTAAGAAGCGTTGCCAAGAGAACGTCGGTCGGGACTGGCCTAACATCAAACACATCCCTTGCATTGATATTACAGTAGACAAAGAGGACAAGACCGAGGTGTGTTAATGCTAACAAGGAATAACCACTTTATTTATACTGCATCTTGTGTTTGCTTATTAATGCTAATCTTCTTGTTGTTTCTTATTTTGTGTTCTATACGTATCACCTCAAGCCCAAGTTAATTGCAACTGTGTGATCAACAGTAGGCGATGGAGATATATATATAGTACAAACCATAGGGCTCGGTCATTCATCAAAAGACAAAAGGGCAAGTTATCAATTTTGAACCCTATTTCTTTGTGCAAATTTTGATTTCCATTCATTTTGAAAAAACCAGAAAGAGAAAGAACACATGCTGTGATAATACTCACCTTTGATGTTGTTTTCCACACTTCTAAAACACAGCTGATTTCTGAAATGGATTACTTAAATGTGATGATATTCTTGGAAAATTGACGGCATGTGTGAAGCATTGGAATACCACTTCTTTAGATATTAAATTTGAAGAAACGTAATCATGGCTGATTATACATAGTATAATCTCATCTTATTATATTTCTTTCATAATTGTCCTGAACATATTTATCTATTTCAGTTCTATATTATTTCTTTTCATGGTAAATTAATCTTCTTGTTCACATTCAATCTCTTGAAAAGTTTGCAGGGTGACTTAAACTCGCGAAAAGAATACTATATACATCGTCAATCCCAGAGGTAATATACATATTCTCATGCTAATTAAGTGAAAACATTCAATCGTTGATCTTTTTTGACTGCCTCTATTAAATCCACATTTGACAGTGAGCAGATTAAGAATTATGCGACGGTCAAATTTTTCTTCCACTCTTATCGCTGAACCTATAAATATTGCAGCTTCTGATGAAATATATGAAGAGAGACTATATATTTGAAGTGCATCTACTACTTCATCAAGCTCTCTCCTCTTGTTCATAAACTTAATCTCTGCATTTGGTTTGTCTCACTACTAGTTTGAATAAATCTATAAGAATTTTCAATAATATATTTGATCTCACGAACCCTTATAATTCCTTCAATGTCTGTGTGGTTTAACATTCATCTTATGATGCTCATTGAAATGATATATATATATATATATATATATATATATAAACTTGAACACATATGTATTTGACTTGTTAATATTTATGAATAGTATTCATGAATATATTTATGAACAGTGTTCATGAATACATCTTGTAAACTATGTTCATCAACAAAACTTGTGAATCCTATACATGATCACTCCTTGTCAAATGTTTGAAGGTTGGCTTTGTCAGTGAAATTGTAGATGTGATCGATGGAGGAAAGGCAACAAGAGATTCCAATGGTCTTACCTTCTAATTGTGAATGCACTAAGAACATAGACATAATGCTCAATTGCGAGCTTTTAGGATTAGTGTTCAGTAATCTTTAGGATCAGAACAAGAGATTCATGATGGAATTCCACGAATCTAAGTATGTATACAAAAACAAATAGAATACAACAGGATTCGTGGAGTAGATCTAGTTTTATTAATTTCTATGGTAACAAAAGCATGAAAACCAAAAACAATGGCATGAACAAAAGATAATCTGATTGCAATAGAGTGGTCATCGTTCATCATCCTAAAGATCTACGTTGTTGTTCCTGCGAAGAAGCAAGGAGCAGGTCTTCTGTAGGGTTCTGGAGTGATAGCGTCGTAAACTTCTCGCCAATAGGATGCGAGGAGTCTGTCAGAATGTCAACCCCTACGGAGACCATGCCCTATATATAGAAAATGGGTCGGATCCGTTATCAGTCCATTATCAATAACGGATCCGTGCTATAACGATTTTTACACATTAAATTCCACATCAAATAATCAAAATCCGCAAACTAATAAGTAGATCACTTAATCAGATTCGAATTAATACGGCACAATCGGACGATTACGATAATCACATGTAAGTTCACCGCCAACAATCTCTCACTTGGGCTACATGAGATTCTGAATGTAACATATGTCCGAAATTCTTTAGTTGAGCTCACTATACCATATTAAACTAAATCAATTTGGTCTATCAACTTCATTGATATAAGACTAAAGTGATCATTGTTACTCCATATATGTAATCAATAGCAGAACCCATCAGTAATCACAACACCAATGTCATTAATGACATAGATTAGATGTGGTTGTGTAGCATGAGAACTGCATGAAGTGTACACATGTCAATTCCCAAATGATCCTCCTTATAATTCAGAATAGGGTCTTGATCACGTTTGCAAGCACCATATGCTAAACCGCATTAGCAAATCATGATTTGAACCTCATAACTCAAAATAGAGTCTTACATCACATTTATAATCACCATATGCTAACCGCATTAGTAAATTGTGATGTCTTTATACAGAGTGTCAAAGATAAATTACACGTTTATTTTCCTATCTTAGTATGCACATTAGAAATAAAACATACATGTGTCTTGATTATAGAGCATCCTAGATAACAAAGTAATATAGACTCTCACTTAATGAATACTTCATCCATATAAAGAATCTTCATTTTCAATCCACGCTGATAATGGATATAAAGTCTGTTCTAATATGCTCTATCAAATCTTTGACCACTCTGAACTCTTTATTTTAACCGTTCGACACTTTGTGTTGATGCATAATGAAGTCGACATGCCACGGTTATTCTTAGCCTAAAGTTCTGCAGCTTTATTATCACAGTTGATCTCATATAGCCATCAAGACTCCAAATGATCTTTAATTCTATGATAAATTCTGCAATTATTATCACTGTTAATCTCAAATGGTCATCACGACCCTAAATGATCTTTAATCCTGTGATAAATTCTATAATTATATTGGATAATCTGTAGTAGTTTACTTATTCATTCTTCATTATTGAGGTGGCTATCAACATTTGTTTGTTGCTTTTCCAAATGATAGCTCTTCCTAACAATATGAAGAAATGACCTAATGTAAACCTCTCATCGTTCAGACATCCATCAAAATGCAAAATTTTAATATCTAATCACCTTAAGACAATCAAATCTTCACTATGTGAGTATTTAAATAATTTATTTCAAATACTGCAAGACTCTCTTTATAGTGCATTTCTTTATGTATCTGTCTAACATTCCTATTATGTACACTATAACAAATGTATACATACCTATGTATATATGAGACTTCATATTGCCCATGTATAAGGAAGTTTCTTCATCTCATTAATTTCAAGTTTACATTGTGGACATTGTTGCAAGCTAGATTTGTCACCCAAGATCTATCATTTCAAATTTACCTGATAGAAATGATTTGATTTCATTCAACAATTATTCACCTGTCAATAATATAATTTAAAATGACATAAATAAAATAAATTTATTTATCTATTTTATTAAAAATAAATTAGATATTTATTAGTATTTTAGTTGATAATTTCGGGATAAAATTTTATTAGAGTGGATTAAGTCTAACTATTATTAATCACAAGGTTGATTAAGTCAATTAGCCTAAGTATATAATTAAAGCCCTAAGTTATGATTTTTCCTAAGTTCAATTGGGAATTTAAAATCCCGTTCATTTCCCTTTTCCTTTTCTCGTGTCGGTAACCCACACCGCCACCGCTTGCTATCCACGCGCACAGTGCCCGCCACCCGCAGGCCTCGTGCGCCCGCCGTCACGCACCGCCCACACACACATGGCCGGCTTCCGTCACCTCTGGTTGCCTCGCATGCAACTGAGTTTCGTCGCCACTCCCCTGTTAGTGCAATTGACCCAGGTCATGAGTGACCAGACTCGAGTTTGACTCGAGTAGTGTTTTGATCGTTGACATTGATGTTTGACAATGTATTGGGGAGATTATTGGTGCAATCGATCCAGGTCATGATTGACTGTTTGACGATGGTTTGACTATATGGTTGACTTGGGGTTGACCATATGATGGAAAAGTCCAAGTGGGACACTTGGCAATGGGAAAGTCCAAGTCTTGAGTACTTGGCATAGAAAGTCCAAGCATGAGTCTTGGCAAAGGAAAACTTAAGTCTTGGCATTTGGAAAGTCCAACATTGGGTTGACATGAAAAGTCTAAGGGTGTAGTCTTGGCCACGCAAGTCTAAGGGTGTAGTATTAGCGATGAAAGTCCAAGTCATGGGTACTTGGCATTTGGGAAGTCCAAGGGTTGATATTGGCAGCGTAAAATCCAAGGGTAGAGTCTTGGCAACATAAGTCCAATAGTTGGCGAAGTAAAGTTCAAGCGTGGTCTTGGCAGCGTAAGTCCAATGTGCCTTGGCGGTGTAGACACCATTAGCATGACAATAGCCGATGGAAGCACCTGAAGGCTAGCATATGGATGAACAAGTCATGGATGACTTGGAGGGATCCGATAGGCGTGAAGCTGATAGAGGTGGCTAGAAGGCTTAGGTCTAGGCTAAAAGTGGTCTAGCAAGTATGAGGGCATCATACTTGAGGTTAAACCTCATGTTTTGGGGTTGTCAGTCGACTGAGACTTTATACTAGTCGACTGGTCAAGTATTTTGACACTTAGCAGCCAAGTCAAAACTCAGCAGTCGACTGGTATTATGACCAGTCAAACTGATGTAAGTCGATTGGTGCTCGACTATGACCTTATAGTCTTGGCAGTCGACTACTCACTTGAGCAGTCGACTGCCATGTATGGCAGTCGACTGTTGGTCTGCGTCACAAGCACAGAATGCTCGATAGTTGACTTGATAGTCGGCTACGGGCGTTGGCAGTCGACTGATGATGCTGGCAATCGACTGCCAAGTGATCCGTTGTGGATCAAGCCGTTGTCTCACGATGACACTGTTGGCAATCGACTGCCAAACAGAAATCCAGGTCGCACGGAGGCATAAAAGGAGCTCGACGGGAGGGATTTTTGCAGCGATTCTTGAGCGATTTCTTGGGCATTTTTTAGACGATTTGCTGGTATAAATTAGGGTCTTCAAGCACGATTCAAGCGATCAACAAGCAAGCATTCAAAAGAGCATTTGTAAAGTTTTCTTTACATAGATTATTGTATTCATTTTGTATTTGCTTGTTTACTTCTTGTATTACTTTTGTAATCTTTGTAAGAGGTTGCTCCGCCTTCGACTTGTTGTCGAGGAGTTTATTGGATTAGTGGTGTGTGTTTGCATCGCTAGGGTTCATTTGAGCCCAATCCGTGGAGTAGAAACCCTACGGTTCCGAACCACGTTATATCGGTTGTCTCGTGTACTTGTGCTTGTGTTGTGTATTTGTTTGTATCATTATTATTTCCACTGCGTAGACTAACATTTTGTAGCAAGCACGATCGAGATCCATCAAATGACGAATATGCTATTCACCTCCCCCCTTCCCTCTAGCAGGCGCATAAATCCTAACAAGTGGTATCAGAGCTTGGAGCTCTTCTACGAACTAACATCCGGGAGCAAAGCGCTAGAGGAAGAAGATGGAATTTGAAGACAAATTGGGATGGGACATCAACACCCAATTCCATACAACTTCTACGGACGAGAAGGCTTCAATCAATGGAGGGCAAAGATTGAAGACTTCGTGATGATGATGGACATTGAGGATTGGTCCACCTTAATGAAAGGATTCAAATTTTCGAGAGGGCCTAATTGAGGGTTCCTCAAAATGAAGAAGCAGATTGAGGAACAACTCAAAGAATTTGAGAGAAGTAATAAGGTAATAAAATTCTTGAGTGATTTAATTCCTAACAATGTTGTGTCCAAGTTAGGTGAATACAAGGATGCAAAGGAATTTTGGAGCGAATTGGCCAACCTCCATGAGGAACCATCATTGGTTCAATTGGAAAGAGAACCCGAAGAAG
The DNA here is from genome assembly GCA_025175895.1 of Wurfbainia villosa. Taxonomy (NCBI): domain Eukaryota; kingdom Viridiplantae; phylum Streptophyta; class Magnoliopsida; order Zingiberales; family Zingiberaceae; genus Wurfbainia; species Wurfbainia villosa. The sequence goes on from CM046006.1 coordinate 3,066,452, forward strand.
AAGAAGCTAGCTCATCCTCACAAGAAAGTGAGGATTCGGAGATCGAGGAGTGTTCTACATCCGAGGAGGTGGAAGAAGTAGAAGAAGCCTCCACCTCTAGGATTAAGGGGGAGGAGAGAATTTCCACTCCGGAGCATGATCAAGAGGAAGCATCCACCTCCGGTCGAGAAGATGAAGGAGTCCAAAATTTCACTATCATTGACCTAGGTAACTCAAGCAATTTAGTTAAAAATAAAATTTATATAATTTACTTTGAGTGTAGGGAAGTCGGGCACTATAAGAGCAAGTGCCCTAAGAAGGTTAAGAAGGCTCCACCAGTGCCAAATGTCAAGGATATTGGTGCCCCAACTATTAAGAGCAAGGAGCACGTGGTGTGTTTCAAATGCAACCAAAAGGGGCATTATAGGAGTCAATGCCCTGGGGGGGGAGAAGAAGGGGCAAGAAGGAGCTACTCAAGTAGGGGGAGCTTCCAAAGCAAACCTTATGGTATATTTAATGCACCTTCTATTTCTAGGGTTAAAAAGCATGTTTTTAGTACTCTTGCTATTACTCATGAAAAGCATGCTAGTAAAAATAGGTTTTATTGCTTAGGAGCTAAAAATGTTAACTTTAGAAACAAGGAGAAATTTGAGACTAATGTCCCTAGAAAAATCTACCTAAGGAATCTATTAGGAAGGTAGAAAACCATCTAGGTTTTAATTCAAAGAAATCTAGACATATGCCTAGGAAGGGCAAAAATGAGCAAAGAAACAATGGACTCACCAAATTAGAGAAATTAGAGTCAGAGAACCAAGCCTTGAGGTCAAGGCTTGAAAACTTGAAAAGACTCTTAGGAAGATGCAAAATTCAATTAAAGGGTCAAATAGTCAAAACCTAGGGTGTAAGAGGCAAGAACCATCTAGGAGGCAAGGTTTGGGTCACAAGCCTATGTCCAAGAAGGTAATGCTTACTTATCACAATGTTCCATTTGACTATGGAACTAAACCTAGGTCTAAGAAAGCCAAGGTTAATAGGGAAGTCATCCCTAAGGTTAACCAAGGCAAGTGTCTAGTGGCCAAGGTTTCCATGAAACCTAGGAAGATCACTAAGAAGGTTACTAGGGAGGCAATCCCTAAGGTTAACCATGACAAGACCCAAATGACCAAGGCTACCAAGCCTTGGAGGGTCATTAGGAGGGTATCTAGGAAAGTTATCCCTAAGGAATACCTAGTAAACCCAAGGAGCTCAAATAGATTTTGGGTTCCTAGGAGCGTGATCGATTCACGCTAAATGGGTTAGGATATGTCAACTTTAAATGGATAGGTTGTTAACCTAACCATGGTAAAAGTGGCACTTTAGATCATTTCTAAGGTTATGGGTATCTTGGAAATAAGTTTGATTTGATATCCTAAAGGATTTTAGGATGTGCTAATATCATTTAAGAAGTTTGATAAATTGATCAAATTGGCACAAACTAAGTTTAGAAGTTATGGTGTGTCATTTTGGGTTTTTGGCACACTTAGGGGATAAGTAATAATAATATGGTAAAATAGACTAAATAATAACAAATGACAATTAATATTAAAACTTAGGTATTATTATACCTTTATATTTTATTTGTCATGATTGATTTATCATATGTCATGTCATGACATCATATCTATTTGTATCATTTAAATGTCATGATTATATCTAGGTTATTAAATAATGTCATGTATATTTAGATTTAATCATATGTCATGACATCATGATCATTGGTCATGCTTAATTAATGTTATCATTTATGTCATGACCATTCATGCATTTATGAAAATTGATTTAAGGACAATTGATATGACTTGAAGTCTCATGTATAAGGGAATCAAGTAGTGTTGCCTTAGAAAAATATATGTGACCTTAGTTTAGGATAAACAAAACTCACATCTCACATCAAATTGACATGTGTGTGTATTGATATACTCTAGACACATGTGAAATGTTAGGAAATGAGTTAAGTTCAAGGTGCATAGTTTTTGCATCTAAATGAACTAAAACTCATCTAATATCATGGATGAATCATGAGAAAAGCTTATGTACAAGTCATGTGCATCAAGCCCATAGATCATGATTCAATATAAGGTTTTAAAACTATTTCAAAATCATTTTAAAAAACCTTAGTGAAGTTTATCTTTTGATAGCAATCACCATTGATGATGTTGATACAAAGTGAGCTCAAAACAACGAAGTTTTTTTCATTTTTAAACTTTGTATCAAACTCACTATTTTATGGGTAAATTATTTTTCAAATATTTTTCACCCATTGTATTTGGTATAAGTATTATATGTATGAAGTTTCATGATTTTTCAAAATACGTATAATTACTTATGCATTATCAAAATTCATTTCTGAAAGCTGAAAACTACATTTTGTAGTTATTAGTCGATTGCCATTGTTGGCAGTGGACTGGCGTCAACGGCAGTCGACTGATTACTGTAAGAAGTCGACTGTCAGGCCTGATTTTAGGTAAACAAGGTTTGTTTAGCCTGATTTCAACTATGTTAGGTTACCCTAACTGCTCATAACCCTAGGATATACTTTGGAAAGCATTAAAAATGGTGAAAATCCATTTGATATGGATTAGGAGAGTTGTTTGGGTGTTGTATCAATTTTAAGGTGTGTAAAAGTTCAAGTTTGAACTTTTAACATTAATTTTGATGGTTTAGTGTTCCTATAGGCTTAGAGACTCTCCAAAAACATTGTTGGTGCAATGATCAAGAGGAGCAAGCCTTTAGGGGGAGGTATCCATCATGGGATGATGGATGTGTTTCTTCCTCATGAGGGAGAGAATTTGGGAGAAGTGAGGATTGCCTCTCTTGAGTGATATGTGACTTATCACTAAGAAGAGTGAAGACATTCTAGGTGTTTTTGGACCAATGAGGAGATTGTAAGATCTCATTGGGATATGAGACATTAACACCCTTGGGGAGAACCTTTTTGATGTATGTCAAAAAGGGGGAGAAAGTGAAACTACCAATTTGGAAGAATTGGTAAGGAAATTTGAGTTAGGGTTTAGGCCTGACTCAAAGGTGTTTGATTTTTGTCAAACATTAAAAAGGGAGAGATTGTTGGTGCAATGAGCCCTGTTCACGATTGACCAGACTCGAGTTTGACTCGAGTAGTGTTTTGATGTTTGACATTGATGTTTGACAATGTGTTGGGGAAATTATTGGTGCAATTAACCCAGGTCATGATTGACTGGTTGACGATGGTTTGACCATTGTTTGACTATATGGTTGACTTGGGGTTGACCATATGATGGAGAAGTCCAAGTGGGACACTTGACAATGGGAAAGTCCAAGTCTTGAGTACTTGACATAGAAAGTCCAAGCATGAGTCTTGGCAAGGGAATGTCCAAGCTTGAGTCTTGGCATTTGGAAAGTCCAAGGGTGTAGTCTTGGTCATGTAAGTCCAAGGTTGTAGTCTTGGCGGTGAAAGTACAAGTCATGGATACTTGGCATTTGAGAAGTCCAAGGATTGATATTGGGGGCGTAAAGTCCAAGGGTGGAGTCTTGGAAGCATAAGTCCAATGGTTGGCGGCGTAAAGTCCAAGCGTGGTCTTGACAGTGTAAGTCCAATGTGCCTTGGCAGTGTAGACACCGTTAGCATGATAATAGCCGATGGAAGTACCTGAAGGCTAGCGTATGGATGAACAAGTTATGAATGACTTGGTGGGATCCGATAGGCGTGAGGCTGATGGAGGTGGCTAGAAGGCTTAGATTTAGGCCAAAGGTGGTCTAGCAAGTATGAGGACATCATACTTAAGGTTAAACCTCATGTTTTAGGGTTGTCAGTCAACTGGGGCTTTATATCAGTCGATTGGTCAAGTGTTTTAACACTTAGCAGCCAAGTCGACACTCAGCGATCGGTATTATGACGATCAAGCGATGTAAGTTGTGCGCTCGATCGGCCTTATAGGCTTGCGGTCATGATCTGCGTCGCGAGCAGCGCCGATAGCCGATAGGCGATCGGCATGGCTGACGCGAATGATCGTGATGATGCTAGCAGTCGATTGCCAAGTGATCTGTTGGAGCTTTTCCTGCGTGGATCAAGCCGTTGTCTCATGACAGCACTGTTGGCAGTCGACTGGGGTCTTTTGGCAGTCGACTTCCAAGTGGAAATTCAGGTCGTGCAGAGGCATAAAAAGGAGCTCGACGGGAGAGATTTTTGCAACGATTCTTGAGCGATTTTTAGGCATTTTTGAGGCGATTTGCTGGTGCGAATCAGGGTCTTCAAGCAAGGTTCAAGTAATCAACAAGCAAGCATTCAAAAAAGCATTTATAAAGTTTTCTTTACATAGATTGTTGTATTCATTTTGTATTTTCTTGTTTACTTCTTGTATTACTTTTGTAATCTTTGTAAGAGATTGCTCCGCCTCCGACTTGTTGTCGAGAAGGAGTTTATTGGATTAGTGGTGTGTGTTTGCATCGCTAGGGTTCATTCGAGCCCAATCCATGGAGTAGGAATCCTACGGTTCCTAACCACGTTATATCGGTTTTCTCGTGTACTTGTGCTTGTGTTGTGTATTTGTTTGTATCATTATTATTTCCGCTGCGTATACTAACATTTTGTAACAAACATGATCGAGATCCATCGAACGACGAATACGCTATTCACCCCCCTCTAGCGGGCGCATAGGTCCTAACATCCCCTTCGCGCGATCCAACTTGGCGACGTCATTGCAATGCCTGTCACCGAGCTTCTTCCTCGCTGGTCGCTCTTTACGTGCCTAGCTCGGCCCAAGACTGAGCCACCTCCTCTCCGCTGCGAACGACAACATCGACTGCGAGCCAAGTTGGCGACGTTGTCGCCACACTCGATCTCTTCCACTCGTTGCCACCGCCACCCCTTCGCGCGGCGCCGCGCACCACAATTTCACCATAGTTTGCCCGACGGCGGCGGGCCTTCACCACCATGATTTGGCTCCGATCGACTGCGACTTGTTCAAGACAAATGACCTCACCCCGCAACGTCCGCTATTTCCCTTTGTCCCGCCGCACGCTATGCTCCACTGCCCACGGGCATCACTGCTAGTGGCCAAAGCCTCCTGCCATCCACCGCCGACCGATGCCAAGATCCGACGACGCCTGCTATTCACCGTCAACCTGCCTCGGTGAGATGAATGGGATTAATTATTAACTGCAACTAAGTTAAGTAATAAGGTTAATTGATTAGGATTAATTAAGAGTCTGATTAATTAGTTATTTGAGTAATTAATCCAGGTTTAATAGAGTGATTAGCATTAGATTAGTTAAATTAGCTTTAGGCTAATTAATCAAGAGTTTAATTAATTTAGGGTTAGATTTAATTGACCAGGGTAATTAAATTAATTCGTTAAACTAAATTAGTATAATTGATCTTGCTTAAATTATTTAGGTAAGGAATTTATCTGTCTTTTTTTTTGGATTAATTAATTAATTAAATGAGGTTTGATTAATGTATTAATTGGATTACGATTGCTAATTAAGTTGTTTGGAAAATGTATATGTTAATTAAAGCCTTACCATGAATGGAATAGTAAATACTTAGATTAATGTCAACTAATCAAATAAGAAGACTTATAAATTGATTAGATAATCAATTTAGAGGCTTATTGAGTTATTGGATTAACGATTAATTATAACAGATTTGAAAGCTGAAGTAGATCATCGGATTGGAAAATAGCTAGGACGCTCTACAGTCAAAGGTGGGTGGTTCCTTCTTTGACCTCTTTAGATCTTAGATCTTAGTGCATGATTATTTTGGTTACGTTGATTACTTAGATTATATTATATTTCTACTCTATGTTCTTTCTAGTATTGCTTGACCTTTTTATACTCTACTTGGTTGCTAAGTTGTTTCTCATCATTAATATGTAGTTATTTATTCTAGTGTTTGATGGATATTATTGTTATATGCTTATTTATTGTTTCAGTATAAATTGGTAGATGTTAATGGTATATGCTTATCTATTTATTGTTTCGATTGAGATTGTGAATGGACTAGTAGAAATAGTATGATTAAGATGTGATTTATTCCCTAAAAGGTATATAATGTTTCTCCTATATCGACTGCTAACTATGTCTCCCATTCGTGATTGAGAGAGTTTGCAGTAGAGTTTCTTTACTTCCGAATTATGGTTGCTTTGTATATTTGTGGTCAATCATGTCTCTCATTCATGATTGAGAGAATCTACCATAGAGTTATACTCCTGGACTACTTATTCGGAGTTAGTGATAGTTGGGTTCGTATGTCATTTGTAGGGTTGAGAGAGTCTGTAGTAGAGCTTTATTACTTTTGAATCATGGTTGCATTTGTATACCTGTGGTCGATCATGTCTCTCATTTGTGGTTGAGAGAATTTACTGTAGAGTTATACTCTTGGACTACCCATTGGAAGTTAGTGATAGTTGATTTTGTGTGTCGTCTGTAGCTAGATAACTACCTTACATCTTAACTGCCCACGAGACCCGTTTGTGGTAGCATGTTGTGGCGTGCATGATTGAACTGGTAGAAATAGTATACTTTGGACGAGGTTATTCCTTAGAAGGGAATGTAAGATATTAGTAGATTTATTATCTCTATCAGCCTTGATAGGCGTTTCATGTTAGATGTGTGGGAACCCCAGGCTTAACCATCCTAACGTGCTTATTAGTAGATTGATTATATTTATTGACCTTGATAAACATTTCATGCTAGATGTGTTGGATAACCCTAGGCTTAACAATCTAGAATAATCGACTGCCCACGAGACCCATTCGTGGTAGCATGTTGTTGCGTGCAGTCGATAACTAGATAGTTATATACTCTGACTATCCACGAGACCCATTCGTGGTAGCATGTTGTTGCATGCAGTCAATAGCTAGATAACTATATACTCTGTCTGCCCATGAGACCCATTCGTGGTAGCATGTCGTTGGCCGCAAACATTGAGTCTTTATATTACCTGTCTACCCACGAGTCCCGTTCGTGGTAGCATGTTGTTGCGCGTAGACAGTGCTCTGTATATTGTCTATTTGTCCACGATTCTCGTTCGTGGTAGTATGTTGTTGCCCGCAGATAGAGCCCCTTTTGTATTACCTAAAGAGCCACGAGGCTTTGTCGCAATATCTTGATGTATATTGCTTGCAGGTTTACAATTGGTTGTGTATGTCACAGATGCATTTATTATATTGCTGACCAGGTTAGTTGCAGATTGATATTGGTACTATGAGGTTTGGGGTCACTCAGATTTACTTTGACTTCCATTATGTTTATATTATCATGCACTATCTTTTATATACCCACTCAGTGATTTGTACTCACTCCCTTTTTTCTTTGGCCTCCAGGTTAGCTGATAGAGGACGTGTCCTGTTGACCTATCTTCGTGTCGCTTAAAGAGTCCCTTACCGTGCTAGTCCCACTGCATCGTTAAGATGCCGATTTGTTTTCATTATTATTATCATATTTTGTTTACGTACTTTGAATTTTATTGCAGTTTGATTTTGTGTCATAAATCTATTTTACTTTTAATTGATTTATATTTTAGTAGTACATGCATGCAGTTAATAAAATAATTGTATTTTATATTTCCGATTATTTCAAAGTTTTTACCATATATGATTCTAATAATGTATTTTGGTGTCACTAAGGGGTTCCTTCGTCATTTGGACGACGAATATGCCCTCGGAGCATGACAATATTTATCAACAAAATTTATGAACCATATTTATGATCAAATTCATTTATGGATTTATTTATGAGAATTATTTATAATGACCAATTAAATAAAGATTTAAATATTAAAACTTTAAACAAATTTGATTTAAGGGCTTGATAGCATTTAAACAAGTCCAGCTTAAACAAATTGAATCAAATATAATTCGAGTTTGAACCGAACTTAATTAGAAATTCGATACCAATTAAACAAATCAAGTTTGATTTAAAAAAAAAACAATTCTCATCCTACTAAGGACCTTAATGCTCCTTATCCCGTGATCTATCTCATTTTATTCCTTTCTAATCTCTAGTACTTGACTACGCCAAGTCAAGTTTCACAAATTACTCCATTAAACCTCAACGATTGTCATCCTACTAAATTCAATCGACCTCTATCAATTGTAGATGTCGAATGCATACTGAATTGCAACACAATTTGTATTCATTTCATGAAATTCAAACATAATTTACAATGTTTCCTTGTATGAAAATTTTCGAAGATATTCTAGGATTAAGCTTGCAACTCATTTGCAAACCCACTGTCACACCCTAGAACTTAAATGCATTCTTTTTCTTTGAGATCTAAAACCTGTTAGTCCCAATTGACACAAAATATATCCCTCCCAGGAGGCCATTCTAAACTTCGCCTCTCTGCATTCGAGACCGCATGCCCTCTTTATAAATATTTGCCAAACCAGCACCCCGAGATGCTACAAAGTTATAGAGATCAAAGAAACATGAAAAATAGGTCTCATGCTCAAATTTAGACATGCCTGCAACAACTGCTTTAAGATTTGAGTCTGAAGATCAATGATTCACATAAATAACCGAACAAGAACTGAACAACGAGTGAAGAGCATGCTTGTGCCATTAGAGGTTTGTTTACAACACTGTCAACCGATTTGCAGCATTTTCTTCATGTACATATAAGATCACAGTAATACTGGATAGGCAATTCACTAATACAATTTACAACCTTCCGTGTAATTAATTACTCCGTAGGAGTGTTTTTTATCTTCCTTATACAAAGATCGACGGCGATCGTCCTTAAGGGTGCATAAACCAGAGGGAACCATCAGAAAAAGATTCCTTGGGTAAGACCCATCCCACTTTGTGATATCTGTAATTTGCGACTTAAATTTGAGGCCAGAATCATGCCTATCCATGCTAAGTTCGCCTGAGAATTCCAATTTGAAAGATTTAGGCCTGAAGGCATCCTCTCCATACAAAGCTCGAAATGGGTCTGTCTCACACAGTTCAACCTTGAAGACTTGGTCATATTTAAATCTCACATAAGGTGTATGTTCATTGATAAAGTGAGCAGATAGCATTTCTCTTGACCCACCAAAGTAACACTTATGGACAGGGCAGAAACACGGAGCATAGCAGCATGCTTCTTCATGAGCATATTTCTCTGTATAAGGCATGGTTCTGTTGCAGCCATATTTTTTATTAGTACAAGAGAATTTAATGGACTCTATCACCTTTTCAAGTGTAATACAGCGACTGTGACAAATTGTGGGAGAACACATGTGGCATTTGTTTGAGAGCTTGGAGCAACAAGAAGGACATGCAACATGACCATTTTGGCACTGAAAATATTTGGCAGATGGGCAGATAGCATCATATAATTGCAACATCAACAGTCTAGGGTAACAAATACACAAAAGGCAGCTTGTACTTTCATTCTAAAAGAAAAAAAAAAGATTAGCAACTCCGAGATCAAATCACATATTTCAAATAGTTAAAAACAGCTGCTTCTTTCAATAGTAGAAGATGATGACTAAGTGTGTGGTGGTTATAAATAAGAAATAAAAGGATGTATAAAAACTTGAATCTATAATCTAACAATTTGAATAAGTTTTAAATACTAGCATTTAAGAGAGAGAATGCATAAACTGACATAAATAACAAGCAAGCAATCAACTAAATAGAAATATCCATCAAAGTTCAATTATGTCAATATATGCTGTTGTTGTTGGCTTAAAATTGTCCTGGACAACTAGTTTGTTCAGATAAGAATGTGCTCATTAGGATATAAGAAAAATTTTACACAATTGCAGTAAATTTAATTCACTTTAGCAATTAAAACACAATTCATTACCATAGCAGAGAGGAGAGTACTAAACAGGATGTATACTATTACTAGGAAAGATCAAATAAAAATGTTTCTCTTATCAAAAAAAAAAAAAAAGATAAATTCGACAGATTCAATCCGCAAGCTATTATCTTATAGAGCTTAAAGTTACGATAAGACCCATGAATTTGACACCAAATCAAGGTTTTATTCGTGGTGGAAAAGCAAAATGACTGCACATTAATCTTACAATAGGTCTTTGCTAGTTATGTTAAACGTGTAAGCATGAATATCAGCCGGGCCAAAATTTTGCACTTTTGGTGCAGTTCTGGGTTTGGTCATCTGTATCTTCTTCCTCTTAGTTATTTTTTCATCTGCAGTTCACCAATTTCAATTCACTATCTATTTCTTCTTGATCGTAAACTTTCTGTAACACTTATAAATCAACTATCAGGATCCAACTCATGATCAACAATATTCATATCAACTTGCTTAACTTGAATTGTTCTCGCCACTAAATATATTCTTTTGCTAATTGAGCAACATTGCTACCAAAGTTGGTCTGAAATGATAAGAAATATACATCTAATTGGTATTCCATTAACCTACAAATCAAAAACATGAACCAATGCTAGAATTTTTTCACCAAATAATGATAAGGAAACTATATCATCAAAATTCAAGCCCTCGAATTATTCTTGTTGCAGCGTCGCCCTTTTGATTTGCAGACCTAATTTAAGAAATCAAGGAAACTCACCCTCCTGTCCTCCGCAAAGGTCATTGAAAACAACACGAAACTTGCGAAAGCCGAACCTGAAAAATTGGAGGCTGCAAGGGTTCAAAGCAGATGGTGCAATCGAGAACATCTGGATCGATCCGAACACGGACGCCAGCATTTCTGGAAGACTCCCCTCTTTTATGGAATATGGCCTCATCCTCAGCTCCCTCCCGTCCTACTTCATTCTCGTCGATGGTCGTCCTCTCTTGATCGTCTCCTTCCCCCAATTCAGTGTCCTCTCCCCTCTTACTGCAGGCCTCTTCTTCCCTTCTTCCTACCCTGATCCTCTTCCTTCTCTCGGCGTTACCCTCCTCCAACGAGAATCTCGCCATGCTCTCCTCGCCTTCCACTGCTGCTCGCTCGGCTTCATTTTCCCCAAATTACATTTCATACGAAAGTAAATAAAAGTCGGTAAAATTATTTAACAATTAACTGATAAGAAGTCATTTCTATTTATTTAACATTTAAAAAAATGTAAAATAAATAAACTTAGATGTTAATGAATTTGTTTGCTATAAATAAAGTTTATGAATGATTAGTATTACTTACAAATTTATCACTCTATTTATTATTATTATTATATTTTAATACAATAATCTATAAATTACAAAGTTTATTCTAATTATATTTATTACACTTTTAATTATAAATTTTCTAAGCTTCTTTCCACAACTAAACAACTTGGGTGCCTTGAATCACCAAGTCATTATTACGTGATGATTAATAATTATCGTTAAAAAAATGTGGAACCTCCACATTAGCGGTCTCCCATCGCTGTCCCTACGTGTGGAGAGGGGTAATTTGAAGGGAGTTGCTTCAGAGGCTCATTGGCTCCCATGTTCCCGAATTAAAATTTTCACTAATGAAAGAATTAATCCGGATGGGATGAGTATCCTTAGCACAACCAATTCGTCGTCGTGCTAACAACTTGAGTGATCGCTTGAACAAACTAGTTGTTCAAGCAACACAACTCTTCTAGTTGGTTAGCCGCGGAAAAGACGACGGACGGATCGCCGGTTTTTATGTTTGTCTTTGGGGTCCATGATTATACAAAATATATACTAATTCACACTTGTATAATCAACACATAAAAGAACATGCTAAGATCAGAAAATAAAGTTGTAAAACTTTTATACCTCACGATCTTCTACCGTATGTCCTATCCTCCTTGCGGACGACGTGTGGGAGAAGATCCTCCACGAGTAGAAGCCTTCTAGATCGTGTTCTTCCCTTCCTTGTTCGCTGTGAACAAAGAGAAGAACCAACAAAACTTCTCCTTTCTAGAACCGGCCACCAAGCATGGGAGTTTGATGTAACCGTCGGCCAAGGAACGAATGGATGAAGCGCTGACCACCAATGTAAGGGGAACTGCCGGCCACCTTGGAGAGAATGGAGGAGTGAATGCCGGCCAACCTTGAAGAGAGGTTGCCGCCGGCCAAGGAATAAGAGAGGGACCAAGAGGATGGGCGCCGACCAAGTCTTGATGGAAGAAGATGGGCGCCGACTTCTTGTCACAATGTTGCCGCCCAAGCCTAAGCTTCCAAACCCTAGCCGCCCAACCTAAAACCCTAACTCCAATTGAACCATTACTTGCCGCCCAACCTAATCCCTCTATTTATACAATTGGGCTTAAGCCTCCTTTAATCTCCACCGTTGGTTCTAGGGATTTAATCTCCACCATTGGATCTAGGGTTTTATCCCAACCGTCGGATCTAGGGTTTCATCCCAACCGTCGGATCTAGGATTTCATCCCAACCGTCGGATCTAGGATTTTATCCCAACCGTCGGATCTAGGGATTTAATCTCAACCGTCGATTCTAGGGTTTCATCCTAACCATCGAATCTAGGGATTTAATCCCAACCGTTGGTTCTAGAGTTTCATCCCAACCATCGGATCTAGGGATTTAATCCCAACCGTTGGTTCTAGAGTTTTGTTTTACATCCTTGGATCTAGATTTCATGAGGATTAATTAGGCTACGATAGGGATCATAAGGAGGAGTTGGATCTTAGCCACCCGATGGATCGGAACCACACAAACTTGATCCATCAATGATGTTCCATTCCACTAGAGGATCATCATTGAACTACCTCACCAACCCCCATAAATTAATATGGGCTCCATATATTATTTGTACATTCATCTCCCCGTGTTTAAGATATCGAATGTCCGTCAATTAATTGATTTACTGACCATCAATTAATTAACATCTAACACCTCGAGTAGTACCACTCAACCTTATCATCATGTTGACTAAGTCAACCAGCTGGGTTTACATGATGAACCTTATGAGCTCCTCAAGGGGACATCATCAACCTAGTATATAGGACACAGTTTCCTCCTATAATCAACAGCACACCATGTAAATAATATCATTTTCCAACTTACCGGGCATATTGATTTAATCCATCTAAATCTCACCCTCTGGTAAATCAAAGAAATAAATACTAAGTACATGTGCCCGTTATTATATCGGGATTAAGAGCATGTACAACATAATATCCGAGGTCCGATTCAATTATGTAGTTAGCAATTAATTGAATCACCTCTATGTCCATCCTGCTCAATACACCTAAGTGTACTAGTATAACTCTATGTTCAAGACAAAACAATACCAAGCTACACTACAACCATGCCAATGGTTTGTCCAAAACCATCTTGGTTGTGAGCCTCTACTTATATTTTACAAGGGACTGATAACATGATCTTCTGTGCCACACCAAGCACCATGTTATCTACAATGTAAAATATTAGACAATATGCACACACATATAATAAATATATAAAGTGCAAACAATGATCATGTGATTCTTATTCCAAAATAAAATGTTCATACAAAAAGAGCTAGACTTTCAGTATACATTCCAACAATCTCCCACTTATACTAAAAGACTATGCCGTCCTCACACTGCCATACATCTGATCCCTATGTCCTCCACATGCTTATCAAACACTTTCGCTGGAAGGGCCTTAGTGAATGGATCCACCAGGTTATCCTCTGATGCAATCTTGGCGACAACAACTTCTCCTCGCTTTACGATCTCTCGTATAAGGTGGTACTTGCGCTCTATGTGTTTACTCGCCTTATGGGCTCGTGGTTCCTTCGAGTTTGCAACTGCACCACTGTTATCACAATAAATTGTGATAGTTCTGGGCAAACTAGGAATCACATCCAAGTCCATCAAGAAGTTCCTGAGCCATACAGCTTCCTTGGCTGCCTCAGAGGCTGCCACATACTCAGCTTCCATGGTAGAATCTGCCACACATTTCTGCTTGACACTCCTCCATACTATGGCTCCACCTCCAAAAGTAAACACAAACCCCGAGATAGACTTACTCTTGTCCCTATCTGATTGGAAATCCGAATCCGTGTAACCCACAGGGACCAATTGATCTGCCCGGTAAACTAGTATATAATCTCTAGTCCTTCTCATGTACTTCAATATATGCTTTACCGTAGTCCAATGTCCCTGTCCAGGATTACTCTGATATCTGCTAACCATGCCCACAACAAAGCAGATATCTGGTCTCGTACATAGCATAGCATACATGAGGCTTCCTACTGCCGAAGCATAAGGAACCACCTTCATGTCCTCTATCTCCTTTGATGTTTTGGGACACATCTCTTTAGATAAAGGAACTCCATGCCTAAAAGGTAAAAACCCTTTCTTGGAGTTCTGCATGCTAAAACGAGCAAGGATAGTGTCAATGTATGAAGCTTGAGATAAGCACAACATCCTTTTCTTGCGATCCCTTATTACTTTGATCTCAAGGATGTGTCCCACTTCTCCCAAGTCCTTCATGTCAAACTGTTTGGACAACCCTACCCTTACGTTTGATAACACTCTGATATTGTTGCCAACTAACAAAATGTCATCTACGTATAGTACAAGAAATACCACTACGTTTCCATCACATCTCTTGTATACACAAGGCTCATCCGGACTTTGAATAAATCCATATGACTGGATTACCTCATCAAAGCGGATGTTCCAAGATCTAGAAGCTTGCTTCAATCCATAAATGGACCGATTAAGCTTACATACAAGATGCTCTTTGCCTTTAGCAATGAATCCCTCTGGTTGCCGCATATAGATATTCTCCTCAAGACTTCCGTTAAGGAAAGCTGTCTTGACATCCATCTGCCAAATCTCATAATCCATATGAGCAGCTATAGATAAGAGAATCCGGATAGACTTAAGCATAGCTACGGCAAAAAAGGCCCTCATAATCGATACTCTTCTCGAGTATACCCTTCGCAAATAAGCCTAGCTTGAAGGTCTCAACCTTCCCGCCTACTCCTCTCTTTCTCTTGTAGATCCACTTGCATCCAATGGCTTTACACCATCGGGTGGTTCTACTAGCTCCTAGACTGATTAGAATCCATAGATTCTATCTCTCAATTCATCGCTTTTGCCAAGATACCGTGATTCTATCTTGGAGTGCCTCATCATATGTCCAGGATCAGTTCATGTTCACCAGTGACCAAGTCCAAGATTCTCCCAAGAACATGAATCTCTCTGTCTAACAACCTCCCACTACGACGAGGTGCCCTCGTGACACGCGTATGCGCTGACTTGTGGTATCTCCTCTTGTACCGGTGGTAATCAAGCTCGGACTTCGCCAACTCCTCAAGAACAATCCTACTTGGGCTTGTGGTTCATTACATAATCCTCCTCTAGAAATCTAGGCTGTGCTAACGATCACCCTTCGATCTCTAGGATTATAAAACAAACCACCTTCGCTCCTTAGGTAGCCAACAAACATGCACACTGCATTTAGGTTCCAACTTACCAAAGATCACCTTCAAAGACATGTGCTGGACTCCCCCATATCCGAATATGTCTCAGACCAGGCTTTCGCCCAGTCCACAATTCTACAGGGGTAGAAGGTACTGATTTGAATGGAACCAAATTCAGAGTATACATTGCCGTATCCAGCGCATACCCCCAGAACGAAACTGGCAACTCTGAATAACTCATCATCGATCTAACCATCTCCATAAGAGTCCTATTCCTTCGCTCCACTACACCATTCTGCTGGGGTGTGCCAGGTGCAGACAATTGAGATTGAATCCCAACCTCTGATAAGTAATTCCTAAACTCTCCCAAGAGATACTCGCCACCACGATCAGATCGTAATGTCTTGATACTTTTACCTTGACGGTTCTCCACATCAGCCTTGAATTCTTTGAACCTGTCAAAGCATTTAGACTTGCGGCGCATCAAGTAAATGTATCCATATCTTGAATAATCGTCTATAAAAGAGACGAAATATTCAAAACCACCTCTTGCCTGGATAGACATAGGATCAAGATAAATCGTAATGAACCAATTCTAACACATCTTTGGCTCTATACCCCTTGGCCTTGAAAGGCCTCTTGGTCATTTTACCTTCCAAGCAAGATTCGCAGGTTGGGAGATCCTCCACCACTAATGAACCCAAAGGTCCATCAACTATCAACCTTTGAATTCTGCTTAGGTTAATATGACCAAGCCTTAGATGCCAAAGATATGTTTGGTTCATTTGCGAAGATTCTTTTCTCTTATTAGACTTAGAAGATGAGTTATTGACTTCTATATGTATCGTGGGAGTTTTCGGTTCAAGAGTATATAAATTGCCAACCAATGTACCTGAACAGATAATCTCTCTATTTCTTTTTATAACAACTCTGTCATTAAAAGAAACAGAATATCCATCCATAAACAATTTAGAAACCGAAATCAAATTCTTTCTAAATGTAGGTACATAAAGACAATTTCTCAAAACCAAAACTTTATTTCTATCAAACGATAAATGAACGTCTCCTACTGCAATAGCCGCTACCTTTGTAGCATTGCCCATGTAGACGGTAATTTCCTTCAAAGAAGTCGCGCTTTCGAACCCCGCAAAGAATTGCAGACATGATCAGGCTCGATTCTACACACCAGTACCGTAGATAACACCACTAAACATGTTTCAACGACTAAGGCGTAAGATATACCTTTGTTCTTCTTTAGGTCAAAGTCTTTCTTCCCATGTCCAAATCTGTTACAAGTGAAGTACTTGCCTTCGGCTTCTTCACTCCTCCCTGAGGTCCACCCGCCACCTTTGCTCTACCTTGTTTCTTCTTCTTCTTGCCTTTCGGCATAGAAGTAGAAACCTTCTGAGCAACCATGGCTTCTTGCCTAGCAGCTCGATTCTGGTATCCAAAAAGTTCCTTTTCCCCAGAATCATCCGCAGGCCTAGGAGGACACTCATCGACAGTTAAGACACTATCCATATTTCTTTTCCAATCAATATAATTTGGGTACAGTAAGTTTGTTTCCTTTAGCATCATAGTAAGTGGGTTGAAAGCCATTTGAAAATCCTAAGAATCACAATGATCAAAATATTAGATTTCAAATATTATTGATTCCTCAAAACAATAAAATCCCGAAATCAACCAACACCTCAAATCATCGAGAATATCGCATGCCACGCTGTGTGGACGTATACGAATTCTACATTTGTAAGAGGAGGTTTTACCCATTAATTTTATTATCTTGTCAACCTTACTTTTTGACAAATAAAATTAATAGTTGGTTCCTCTTTGGCCCTACAAATAAAAGCAGTGACTCCGATGGGGAGGATACTTTTATTTGCATCTAAGTGTGCACCATTACACGATACTAAGGGAGTTATTTCAGATTATGTGCCTTACCGCTGTGGAAGTACACATGCTCCTAGATAATTTCCTATAACCATTATTTGACCTAGTGATCCGCAAACAAACCCGTCCGCAGGGAGGAAGGCACTCAGAGCCGACACACAAGTTTGTTGCATCACACGTCAAATTGTAATGGAGGTCGTGGGAATTAATTAAAATTTTCCTCTCCCACTTAGTAAATTGAAATTGAGGAATTTTAAATATACACAACATGCATATAAAACAAATAAGCAATAAATATGGAAAAACCAGAATTTTTCCAACTATTATGACATTGTTCTCCAATACGCATCCCGTCGGGTCGCCACCTCGTCCGCTCCACCTTTTCCCGTGCGCAAGTCACCAAAGAGATCCGAGCCGAGATATAACATTTTAATTTACATCCATCGATCCTATACTCCACGAAGGAGTGTACAAATAATCTAGATCGAAAGTAAACTAAAATGAGCGGCTAAACAATGCCGTATTTAATTACAACAAATTAAATACTAATCTAGCCTCGTCAACCCCGAGGATTCAAATAATATACATACAATCACACACAAAACAATCACATACAACCAAATAGCCATAATAGTCGGATCTTATGCCTACAACCAAAAAGTTAGCCTACACACATCCTACTATGATCCGGCATACTCAATATATGATATGTGCATGAAAGTAACCGAATCCAAAACACACAAAACCGGAAACCGTGGCTCTGATACCACTTGAAGGGAGTTGCTTCGGAGGCTCATTGGCTCCCATATCCCCGGATTAAAATTTTCACTAATGAAAGAATTAATCCGGATGGGATGAGTATCCTTAGCACAACCAATTCGTCGTCGTGCTAACAACTTGAGTGATCGCTTGAACAAACTAGTTGTTCAAGCAACACAACTCTTCTAGTTGGTTAGCCGCGGAAGAGACGACGGACGGATCGCCGGTTTTTGTGTTTGTCTTCGGGGTCCATGATTATACAAAATATATACTAATGCACACTTGTATAATCAACACATAAAAGAACATGCTAAGATCAGAAAATAAAGTTGTAAAACTTTTATACCTCACGATCTTCTACCGTATGTCCTATCCTCCTCGCGGACGACGTGTGGGTGAAGATCCTCCACGAGTAGAAGCCTTCTAGATCGTGTTCTTCCCTTCCTTGTTCGCTGCGAACAAAGAGAAGAACCAACAAAACTTCTCCTTTCTAGAACCAGCCACCAAGAATGGGAGTTTGATGTAACCGCCGGCCAAGGAACGAATGGATGAAGCGCCGACCACCAATGTAAGGGGAACCGCCGGCCACCTTGGAGAGAATGGAGGAGTGAACGCCAGCCAACCTTGAAGAGAGGTTGCCGCCGGCCAAGGAATAAGAGAGGGACCAAGAGGATGGGCGCCGGCCAAGTCTTGATGGAAGAAGATGGGCACCGGCTTCTTGTCACAATGTTGCCGCCCAAGCCTAAGCTTCCAAACCCTAGCCGCCCAACCTAAAACCCTAACTCCAATTGAACCATTACTTGCCGCCCAACCTAAGCCCTCTATTTATAGAATTGGGCTTAAGCCTCCTTTAATCTCCACCGTCGGATCTAGGGATTTAATCTCCACCGTCGGATCTAGGATTTCATCCCAACCGTCGGATCTAGGATTTCATCCCAACCGTCGGATCTAGGGTTTTATCCCAACCGTCGAATCTAGGGATTTAATCCCAACCGTCGATTCTAGGGTTTCATCCTAACCATCGGATCTAGGGATTTAATCCCAACCGTTGGTTCTAGGGTTTCATCCCAACCATCGGATCTAGGGATTTAATCCCAACCGTTGGTTCTAGAGTTTTGTTTTACATCCTTGGATCTAGATTTCATGAGGATTATATTAGGCTACGATAGGGACCATAAGGAGGAGTTGGATCTTGGCCACCCGATGGATCAGAACCACACAAACTTGATCTATCAATGATGTTCCATTCCACTAGAGGATCATCATTGAACTACCTCACCAACCCCCATAAATTAATATGGGCTCCATATATTATTTGTACATTCATCTCCCCGTGTTTAAGATATCGAATGTCCGTCAATTAATTGATTTACTGACCATCAATTAATTAACATCTAACACCTCGAGTAGTACCACTCAACCTTATCATCATGTTGACTAAGTCAACCAGTTGGGTTTACATGATGAACCTTATGAGCTCCTCAAGGGGACATCATCAACCTAGTATATAGGATACGGTTTCCTCCCATAATCAACGACACACCATGTAAATAATATCATTTTCCAACTTACCGGGCATATTGATTTAATCCATCTAAATCTCACCCTCTGGTAAATCAAAGAAATAAATACTAAGTACATGTTCCCGTTATTATATCGGGATTAAGAGCATGTACAACATAATATCCGAGGTCCGATTCAATTATGTAGTCAGCAATTAATTGAATCACTTCTATGTCGGTCCTGCTCAATACACCTAAGTGTACTAGTGTAACTCTATGTTCAAGACAAAACAATACCAAGCTACACTACAACCATGCCAATGATTTGTCCAAAACCATCTTGGTTGTGAGCCTCTACTTATATTTTACAAGGGACTGATAACATGATCTTCTGTGCCACACCAAGCACCATGTTATCTACAATGTAAAATATTAGACAATATGCACACACATATAATAAATATATAAAGTGCAAACAATGATCATGTGATTCTTATTCCAAAATAAAATGTTCATACAAAAAGAGCTAGGCTTTCATTATACATTCCAACATAATTATCGTCAAAAGAGTTTATTACATGTAGTTTTACTTTAAATAACAAAAAATTATTTTTATGATTCGAATTTGTAACATTGATTGTTCCGTCAAAATTACCCATCTAAATATATACAATAAAAAAAATAAAAGTAAGATAATCCATGGACACTTAAGACTTTAAGAGAGAGATACACGATGATACATCACATGTTTGAGTAGTGTAGGCTCAAACAAGCACATGGTGTAAGCATGTCAGATTGAAAATGCAAATCAAGAACATCCATCTTTGGTTCCAAGGTAAAACTTGCATAGCTAGCCAAGGAGGAGGTGCGTTTGGTTCAAGATTTTCATGAATAACTTTAGTTATCCATCTAAGGTCATCCATAATGATCTTGTTTGGTTCAAGGAATAAGTGATTCCCAAATAATAAAGTATATCCATCACATCAACAAATGAGGCACGTAACTCGTAATCACATTACCTAGGGAAGGGTAAGGCTTTGCTTGATTCTGGGGTTAACAAATAATTTTTTTTCAAAATTATCGCTCAAATTTTATTAAATCTCAATTTCGTCCTAATATAATCAAAATCTTAGTCGATCGTCCACCACTATCATCGTCAACTGCTCGTCGCCACTGGCCGTCGTGGCCACTGTTGATCGTCGCCGTCATCGCCGGTCGTCGGCCTCCGGTTGCCGACGCCAGTCGTCGATCGCCGATTACTGGCTACCGATCATCGATTATCGCCCACCATCCATTGGACATTAGAGTTGAACCAAGGATAATATAGTAAAATATTAAATTAGATTATACACTAAAATCTCCAAACAAATAAATTTTTATTGTATTATTTATGATTGAACCAAACAATATAAGTTATATCTCATTCCCCATAATCTTAGTTATGGGATTACCTGGCAATCACATAACCAAGATTATATTTGATAACTTGGACCAAACGCACCAATGTAAAATTGACATAGCTAGCCGAGGACGAGAGTGTGTGATTGTTCCTTGAAATTTTAAAAAATTAATAGTATAGATAATATATGTATTAATTTGTTCTTCTAATATTTATCATTTCATCTTGGAACTATTTAGGTATGAGAATATTATTAAGAGTATTGAGAATATAATCAAAATTTCACATTGATAAGATATGAAAAAGATCATGTAACCCTTAGAGGCACGGTGCAATGACAAAAGCGGAAGGACATCCCATAGGAGAACATAGTTCGATCCTCTGCTGAAACAATGTTCGACGGTGAATTTAGAAAAAATCCATTCAAACAGCTTGGGCCCAGGAGTTTGCTCGACGGAAGGAGTACGACTTTGACATTGAACCATCTTTTAGGGATGACATGACTGTGGAGTCTGAGTCTAATTGTGAAAAAGCTGCGAGCACTTCTTTGATTTACCCTTGGTGGTCGATGGAGACCACTGAGCTTCGACCTTACCTAGCTCAGCTGATGGTGAGACATTCTGAAGGTCCATGAGATAGGGTCGGTCACCCTAGGAATTAGTCAGACCGAAGGTTGGGATACCCTGGTGCCAACCAAAAAAAGAAAAAGATCATGTACTTATAAGATGAAAACATATCTCCATTGGTACGAGACCTTTTAGGCAGACCCCAAAAATAAAATCATGAGGACTTAGATCCAAAGTGGACAATATCATATCATTGTAGAAATGCATGAATCTTATAGACACTAACAATTGGTATCAGAGTCATGGTCCATGTCAAGCCATGCTCCTCGAACGAAAGAAGTGGAGCTCCCATGTGTGGATCAAGAGAAACAGACACCAGACAGGAAGTCCAGTTGGATCAGGAAGACTAGACAATTGACAGAAAGTCCAGTTGGGTCAGGAAGATCGGATAATTAGCAGAAAGTCCAGCTGAGTCAGAAGGACTAGACAATTGACAGAAAACCCAACTAGATCAAGAGGACCAGATAGTTGGCAGGAAGACATGGTGGGTTAAGGATCATACATCAAACAGAGAAAGTCCTTTGAGGACGGATAGGCTTGAGGGGGAGATTGTTGGGAGTATTGGGAATATAATCAAAGTCCAACATTGGTAAGACATCGAAAAGATCATGTGATTATAAGATGAAAATATATCTCCATTGGTATGAGACCTTTTGGATAAAATTCAAAAATAAAATCATGAGGACTTATGTCCAAAGTAGACAATATTATACCATTATGGAGATGTGTGAATCTTATAGGCACTAACAAATATGGTCACCCCCTACTTGAAAATCACCTCTCCTTATATTTGAAAATTCTAGTTATGCCACACTAAAACATTATGTTTTTTTTTAGCAATATAAGCCTGACAAACACAATGAATAGTCATGTGCTTGTTCGAAGAAATGGGGTTGAAAAGAAAACAAATCAAAACCATACATAGACCAATAGGTAGGGGTGACAATGTTCGAGAAAGGGGAGGAATCTCAAAATTAAATTTTCTTTATTACTTTTAAAAAAATTTCTTTATCTTTTAAAATCAAAGTAAATTGCAGTAGAAATAAATAAAACAATAAAGGTTTTTATTTGGTTCACAATCTAAGCTGAAATATTACTCCAAGGTCCACAATCCTCTTTAGGCTATCTTGTTACGTAATTCACTAAGATCCTTCCATTTCAAAAACTTTCTACTTTAGAGGATATTTATTTACAAAGATTTGAGGGTAAGATAACACCCTATCTTTCCTCATAAATAAAAGTATAAGCACTAATTAAAATAAATAATTATACTGACACATTAGATGGAAGATGAAGCTTGAAGTGTTTGTGGAGTGATGGA
The DNA here is from genome assembly GCA_025175895.1 of Wurfbainia villosa. Classification (NCBI taxonomy): domain Eukaryota; kingdom Viridiplantae; phylum Streptophyta; class Magnoliopsida; order Zingiberales; family Zingiberaceae; genus Wurfbainia; species Wurfbainia villosa. The sequence continues at coordinate 3,089,236 of CM046006.1, forward strand.
ATGCACAATAAAGCTTTTGCAGACTGCGAACAAGGATGGAGCACTTGAGGATGATCGAGAATATTGAATTTTGAAGCCGCATCAACCCTACTTTTATAAACCTTTTCCAGGTGCTTGGATCACTTCCTAGTCGTCTCCACATTGACCTATCGAAATGACAACTTGGCCTTTCCGAAGACATGCATGCATGTAAGAGATTCTGCCTGAGTGCATGCTTGCTTGTTGCTCTTCCCGAGAGCATGCATACAACTTTTCCCAATCAACTCTTTTCGAGTCACACATGTGACTCTTCTCGAGTCATGCCCCGAGGGTGATCATTCTTCCCAAGTTATGTATGTAACTCTTCTTGAGTCATGCATGCACCCTTTTATGAGGGTGACTCTTCCCAAATCATGTATATGACTCTTTTCAAATGCATATATGCGACTCTTTCCAAGTCATGCATTCAACTCTTTCTGAGTCCATGCATGAGACTCTTCTTGGAATAGTCCAGTCTTATCAATATATGACAAAGAAGGAATATGTTGGAGCATATGGAGGTTCTATGTATATTTATCCCATAGGTGGCAGATAGGCTTGGTTGGTAGAGGAATCAAAGGTCCAATATAAGGGCTAACTAAGATAATAAAAAATTGACAACTATCTAATGTGTATTATCTTTGACAGACTTGCGGTTGTATCGAATCCATCGTCGATGAATGAGGGCTACAATTCTAACCACATCAATTATATCAAAAATAAAAGTTTACCTTTCAACTCCACAAGTAACTTTGGAAGCTTGAGATGGAGGATAATGGAATGAAAGATTGAATTGGCATCAGTAACAACACTGAATATTACACCATGGAGAACGTAGTAGTACTGTTGTCAGTGATGAACTGCAAATGGTTTTTCACCTCTTGGTTTGGAAGAGGTTTAGGACATGAAACATATGAACTTGGATTAACACTGTTACCAATGGTTGCCACATGTTACCAATGGTTGCCCAAGAGGGAACATTTTGGGAAAGGTTGCCAAAGCAACCTTTTGGCCCCTTTATAAGGAAAAGGGTCTTGGCTTCTCAAGTGTATCAATCAAGAAAGACTACTCCTTTTTCTCTCTCGATTGGGAAGTGCAAGCTTTCTCTACGGGAAATCACCATCGGATCCCGAGGGTGTTTGGAGCGAGGAACTACAAAGAAGACTCTAGTAGCCTTCTTTCCGATCCTATGAGATTCCGCAACACACGAGGTAATTACCTCTCTCTGTCAGAAATTTAATGAACATTGGTATCAGAGCACGGTTCCTCCCTCCAAAATGTCGTCGGATGATCTCTATGCGTAAGAACTTGCTTCAATGGAAAGAAATGATTTTGAACCAACGGAGATCTCTGCCGATGACGATAGCAGTCCTCCTACATAGTTTTCTGTGGCGCCATTTAGATATCGGCGACTGATGACTGCAAGGGATTATGTTGCCGCACTGTGCACTTCTCCCTCGACTCACAGCGGCGCTTCATGTGAATTGGATGGAGATATGGCCGCTCGCAACATTGACAACAACGCGCACAGGCACGTCGCCCGAGGTAGAATTGTCGCCGCGTGATGGCGCCGTCCCGAGGCGGATAGTCGCCACGACGAAGATGCGCCGCGTTGTCCGAGGTGGCCTTGCTGCTCACGATGATACGCACGGTGTGCGTTCGTGGTCAGGCGACCTTTGCTGCCCGAGACGACGTGCACGGGCACATCGTCCGAGGCGGTTTTGCCACCAACGACGACGCACGTGGATGCGCCATCCCAGGCTTTGCCATTCGAGACGACGTGCCCGCGCATGCTGTTCGAGGCAGGCGACACAACGCCCGCGACAGCCTTGTCGCCCTCGATAGCGTGCTCGGCCATGCTGTCCGAGGCGGGTGGCACACCGCCCGAGGCAAATTTGCCGCCAACAACGCCTGTGGCGACCTCTCCCCCCCCCGCCCCGTGGCAGCGCGCTCGGGCACGTTGTCCAAGGTAGCCGACACACCGCCCGAGGCGAATTTGCTGCCAGCGACAGCATGCTCGAGCGTGTTGTTCAAGGCGAGCAACACACTGTCCAAGACGGTTTTGTTGTCCGAAACAACGCAGGTTGGCGCTTCAGTGGGCGCCTCAACAAGTGTGTCGTCCAAGGTAGCAACGACATCAATGGGCACCTTAACAGATGCGTTGTCCAAGGTGACAATGTGCATGCTTTCCAAAGCCATGCAGACTTCTTTGCCGCTCATCGTCCTGTAAAACAAACGCAGGCTGGCACCATGTACGTGACCTCACGAGAAGTCATGGCCACGTAGGGATTGTTGACCCTGCCTTTCACCGCCACCAAAATGAGAATTTGGCGGTACGGCGAGTCCGGCGTCACATATGGCATGTTCCCCGGAGCCGGGCTATGGCTCCCACTCGCCTCCAGATGATTGCTTTAGTTCTTATGATGTTATCGCAATTTTAGACATGTTTTTTTAATAAGTACTGTATTAGCTTCAAGATGTAGAGGCACAAGAAGAGAGTTATGATGTTAGAAGAACTTCTTCAAATAGAAGTGAATCAAGAACTCAACAATATCGAATAAGATGAGTGTTATTATGTCAGTAAGGTAAGTATTAGCATTGGAAGCTGGAGATGGGGGCGTAAAGGGTACATAAGGACAGGAAGAAATGAAGCCTGCTCTATTGCTTGACGATATCAGGATGATGCAGCTAAAGTCGACCCATCTTATAACTCAAAGGAAGAGCCTAAAGGCATCACAGTTAGAAGGGCAAAAGAAACGAGATGGAACCACTAAGGGCACAGTTGAAGGTCATACAAGTATTTCTTGAAACTCCATTTTCTACATTATTAATTTTAATGGGAAGATAGGATATGACATTTATAGATAAAGAGGAGAGTTGCGCTGCATGATTTGTTTATGTTGATGATAGTGATGAAAATTCCAACATTTGATTTTAATGAAAAAGGATGAGCAAAACTAAGGAGTTTATGAAAGTGCTTCTGCGATATCACGGCTCGAGGAGAGATTTCAAGACTTCATCAGGTAGCTGGACGTGGAGCAGTGATATGACTTCCATAGGGTCGCGGTTGGACAATGCGAGATCCAAACACCCACCGATTTTGTGGTCAAAAGAACACAGTAGAGAGGGTGGCTATCGAGGGTAAAAATATCATTGATCCTTCATTATATTTATAAAATAGAGAATAGTTGGTCGGATTTAGGGAGGGTTGCGGTGTCAAGGCGATTTGCTTTGACAAGATTGCTCCGTGTGAGATGGCCCTTGTAAAAGGATGAGACCATGTATACTGTGTGGCATGTATTTTTCGGTGGGCAACATACAATGAAATACATACTTGTCTTCAGTGTAACCATCCCGTTGATTTTCTGAATGTTCATCGCTTGCTTGATGGCAGCATTCACGATTACATGTTCAAAAAGAGTGTCTATCTCCTCCTGAGGTCACATTGGTTTGCAATTCTGATTGTAAATATTCAAGATGTAGAGCCACAAGAAGAGAGTTATGATGAGTTAGAAGAACTTCTTCAAATAGAAGTCAATCAAGAACTCAACGATATCGAACAAGATGAAAGTTATTACGTCAGTAATGTGAGTATTAGCATTGGAAGCTGGAGATGAGGGTGTAATGGGTACATAAGAAGAAGAAGAAAAGAAGCTAGCTCTATTGCTCAATAACATAAGGATGATGCATTTGAAGTTGACCCATCTTATAGCTCGAAGGAAGCGCCTAAAGGCATCATAGGTAGAAGGACAAAATGAACAATGAAATGAGGCGGAACCAATAAGGCCACGGTTGAAGGACTTGCAAGTATTTCTTTAAACTCCATCTTCCTCATTATTAATTTTAATGGGTAGATAGGATATGACTTTTATAGATAAAGAGGAGAGTTGCGCCGCTTGATTTGTTTCCATTGATGATGTTGATGAAAATTTTGACATTTGATTTTAATGAAAATGAATGAGCAAAAGTGAGGTGTTTCTGAAAGGGCTTCGGCAGTATCCCAACTTGTGGAGAGATTCCACGATTTCGTCGGGCAGCTGGACATGGAGCAGTGATAGTACTTCCACAAGGTCACAGCTGGACAACATGAGATCTTGACACCAACAGATTTTGTGGTCAAAAGAACATGCTAGAGAGGGCAGTGACCATGGGAAAAAATATCATAGATCCTATATTTATAAAATAGAGAAGATTTTGTCAGTTCTGGGGAATGTTGTGGCATCTACATGATTTGCTTGGACAAGATTGCTTTGCATGAGATGTCCCTAATAAAAGGATGCAAACACACGTACTATGTGACATGCATTTTGTGGTGGGCAACATACAATGAAATACATATTTGTTCTCAGTTTAAGCATCCCATTGAGTTTCCAAAGGTTCATCGCTTGCTCGATGGTAGCATTCATGATTATATGTTCGAAGAGAGTGTCTGTTTCCTTCTAAGGGCACATTGATTTGCAATTCCGATTGTAAATATTCAAGACGTAGAGTAACATGAAAAGAGTTATGATGAGTTAGAAGAACTTCTTAAAAAAGAAGTCATTCAAGAACTCGACAATATCGAACAAGATGAAAGTTATTACATAATTAAGGTGAGTATTAGTATTGTAATCAAGAGATGGGGGTGTAATGGGTACATAAGGTTAGGAATAAAAGAAGCCCGCTCTTTTGCACACCGATATCAAGACAATGCAGTTGAAGCTGACTCGTCTTACAACTCGAAGGAGGCGCTTAAAGGCGTCACAGGTAGAAGGGAAAAATGAGCAATGAAATGAGACGGACCTAATATGGTCATGGTAGAAGGTCATGCAAGTATTTCTTGAAACTTCATCTTCCTCATTATTAATTTTAATGGGAAGATAGGATATGACATTTATAGATAAAAAGGAGAGTTGCGATGCTTGATTTATTTTCGTTGATGATGGTGATGAAAATGCAAAATTTTGATTTTAATGAAAAAGAATGAGCAAAACTGAGGAGTTTCTGAAAGGCCTTCCTTAGTATCACGGCTCAGGAAGAGATTTCAAGACTTCATCGGGCAGCTGGTCGTTGAGCAGTGATAGGACTTCAACAAGGTCACGACTGGACAACGCGAGATCTATACATCCATCGATTTTGTTGTAAAAAAAAACACGGTAGAGAAGGCTGCAATCGAGGGAAAAAATTTCATAGATCTATCATTATATTTATAAAATAGAGAAGAGTTGGTCGGATAGTCGGAGGGTTGTGGCATCTCCGTGATTTGCTTGGATAATGTTGCTCTGCAAGAGATGGACCTTGTAAAAGGATGAGAACATGCATACTGTGTGACATGCATTTTGTAGTGGGAACCATACAATGAAATACATACTTGTCCTCTGTGTAAGCATCCTGTTGAGTTTCTTATTGTTCATCGCTCGCTCGATGGTAGCATTCAAGATTAAGATGTTCGAAGAGAATGTCTGACTCTTTCTGAGGGAACTTTGGTTTGCAATTCTGATTGTAAATATTTAAGTCGTAGAGCCACAAGAAGAGAGTTTGATGAGTTAGAAGAACTTCTTCAAACATAAGTCAATCAAGAACTCGACGATAACGAACAAGATGAAAGTTTTTACATCAATAAGGTGAGTATTTGCATTGGAAGAAGGAGATGGGGGCATAATGAGTACATAAGGAGAGGAAGAAAAGAAATCAGGATGATGCAGTTGAAGTCGACCCATCTTACTGCTCGAAGAAGGGGCCTAAAGGCGTCATAGGCAGAAGGGAAAAATGAGCAATGTAACGAGAGGGAACCAATAAGGCCACGATTGAAGGTCTTGCAAATATTTCTTTAAACTTCATCTTCCTCATCATTATTTTTAATGGGAAGATAGGATATGACATTTATAGATAAAGAGGAGAGTTGCGCTGCTTGCTTTCTTTCCGTGGATGATGGTGATGAAAATTCCGACATTTGATTTTAATGAAAAATATGAAGCAAAACTGAGGAGTTTTTGAAAGGGCTTCAGCAGGATCGCGGTTCGGGGAGAGATTCTGAGAATTCGTCGAGCCACTGGGTGTGGAGCAGTGATAGGACGTCCACAAGGTCACAACAAGACAATGCAAGATCCATACATCCACAAACTTTGTGGTCAAAAGAACATGACAGCGAGGGCGGAGACCGAGGGAAAAAATAACATAGATCAATCGTTATATTTATAAAATATAGAAGAGTTTGTTGGATCGGGGGAGGGTTGTGGTATCTGCTTGATTTGCTTGGACAAGATTGCTCTACATGAAATAACCCTTGTAAAAGGATGTGAACACGCGAACTGTGAGACTTGCATTTTGCGATGGGCAACATACAATAAAATACATACTTGTCCTCAGCATAAGTATCCCATTGAGTTTCTGAATGTTCATCACTCATTCAACGACATCATTCATGATTACATGTTCAAAGAGAGAGTCTGTCTCCTTCTGTGGTCACATTGGTTTGCAATTCCGATGAAAATATTCAAGATGTAGAGCCACAAGAAGAGAGTTATGATGAGTTAGAAGAACTTCTTCAAACAGAAGTGAATCAAGAACTCGACGATATCGAACAAGATGAAAGTTATTACGTCAGTAAAGTAAGCATTAACATTGGAAGCTGGAGATGGGAGTGTAATTGGTACATAAGGACAGGAAGAAATGAAGCCTGCTCTATTTCTCAACGATATCAAGACGATGCAGCTGAAGTCGACCCATCTTATAGCCCAAAGGAAGAGCCTAAAGGCATCATAGGTAGAAGGGAAAAATGAGCATTGAAACGAGATGGAACCACTAAGGTCACGGTTGAAGGTCTTACAAGTATTTCTTGAAACTCCATCTTCATTATTAATATTAATGGGAAGATAGGATATGACATTTATAGATAAAGAGGAGAGTTTCGTTGCTTGATTTTTTATGTTGATCATAGTGATGAAAATTTCGACATTTAATGAAAAAGAATGAGCAAAACTAAGTAGTTTCTTAAAGGGCTTCCGCAGTATGACGACTTGAGGAGAGATTTCAAGACTTCATCAGGCAACTGGACATGGAGAAGAGATATGACTTCCATAGGGTCATGGTTGGACAACGCGAGATCGAAACACCCATCGATTTTGTGGTCAAAATAACACAACAGAGAGGGCGGCTACCGAGGGTAAAAATATCATTGATCCTTCATTATATTTATAAAATAGAGAAGAGTTGGTCGGATTGAGGGAGGGTTGCTGCATCTAGGCGATTTGCTTGGACAAAATTGCTCTGTGTGAGATGAACCTTATAAAAGGAAAAGACCCCATGTACTGTGTGACATGCATTTTGTGCTGGGCAACAAACAATAAAATACATACTTGTCCTCGGTGCAACCATCCCATTGAGTTTCTGAATATTCATCGCTTTTGATGGTTGCATTCACGTTACATGTTCGAAGAGAGTGTCTGTCTCCTTCTGAGGTCACATTGGTTTGCATTTCCGATTGTAAATATTCAAGATGTAGAGCCACAAGAAGAGAGTTATGATGAATTAGAATAACTTCTTCAAATATGAGTGAATCAAGAACTCTACGATATCGAACAAGATGAAAGTTATTACGTCAGTAAGGTAAGTATTAGCATTGGAAGATAGAGATGGGGGTGTAAAGGGTACATAAGGACAAGAAGAAATGAAGCTTGCTCTATTGCTCGATGATATCAGGACGATGCAACTGAAGTCAACCCAACTTATAGCTCAAAAGAAGAGCCTAAAGGCATCACAGTTAGAAGGGCAAAATGAACAATGAAACGAGATGGAACCACTAAGGCCATGGTTGAAGGTCATACAAGTATTTCCTGAAACTCCATCTTCTACATTATTAATTTTAAGGGGAAGATAGGATATGACATTTATAGATAAAGAGGAGAGTTGCATCGCTTGATTTGTTTCTGTTGATGATAGTGATAAAAATTCTGACATTTGATTTTAATGAAAAAGGATGAGCAAAACTAAGGAGTTTCTGAAAGGGCTTCCACAGTATCATGGCTCGAGGAGAGATTTCAAGACTTCGTCAGGCAGTTGGATGTGGAGTAGTGATATGACTTCCACATGGTCACTATTGGACAATGCGAGATCCAAACGCCCACCGATTTTGTGGTCAAAAGAACACAACAGAGAGGGGAGTTATCGAGGGTAAAAATATCATTGATCCTTCATTATATTTATAAAATAGAGAAGAGTTGGTCGGATTTAGGGAGGGTTGCGGTGTCAAGGCAATTTGCTTGGACAAGATTGCTCCGCGTCAGATGGCCCTTGTAAAAGGATGAGACCACGTGTACTGTGTGACATGCATTTTTTGGTGGGCAACATACAATGAAATACATACTTGTCCTCAGTGTAACCATCCCGTTGATTTTCTGAATGTTCATTGCTCGCTCGATGGCAGCATTCATGATTACATGTTCGAATAGAGTGTCTATCTCCTCTTGAGGTCACATTGGTTTGAAATTCTGATTGTAAATTTTCAAGATGTAGAGCCACAAGAAGAGAGTTATGATGAGTTAGAAGAACTTCTTCTAATAGAAGTCAATCAAGAACTCAACGATATCGAAGAAGATGAAAGTTGTTACGTCAGTAAAGTGAGTATTTGCATTGGAAGCTAGAGATGGGGTTGTAATGGGTACATAAGAATAGAAAGAAAAGAAGTCGGCTCTATTGCTCAATGACATCAGGACGATGCATTTGAAGTCGACCCATCTTATAGCTCGAAAGAAGCGCCTAAAGGCGCCACAGGTAGAAGGGCAAAATGAGCAATGAAATGAGATGGAACCAATAAGTCCATGGTTTAAGGTCTTGCAAGTATTTCTTTAAACTCCATCTTCCTCATTATTAATTTTAATGGGTAGATAGGATATGACATTTATAGATAAAGAGGAGAGTTGTGCCGCTTGATTTGTTTCCATTGATGATGGTGATGAAAATTTTGACATTTGATTTTAATGAAAATGAATGAGCAAAAGTGAGGTGTTTCTAAAAGGGCTTCGGCAGTATCACGGCTTGTGGAGAGATTTCAAGACTTCGTCGGGCAGCTGGATGTGGATGTGGAGCAGTGATAGGACTTCCATAGGGTCACAGCTGGACAACATGAGATCCTTACACCAATAGATTTTGTGGTCAAAAGAACGTGCCAGAGAGGGCAGAGACCGAGGGAACAAATATCATAGATCCTATATTTATAAAATAGAGAAGATTTGGTCGGATCAGAGGAAGGTTGTGGCATCTACGCAATTTGCTTGGACAAGATTGCTTTGCATGAGATGACACTAGTAAAAGGATGCGAACACACGTACTATGTGACATGCATTTTGCAGTGGGAAACATACAATGAAATACATAATTGTTCTTAGTGTAAGCATCCCGTTGAGTTTCTGAAGGTTCATCGCTCGTGCGATGGTAGCATTCACGATTATATGTTCGAAGAGAGTGTTTGTCTCCTTCTGAGGGCACATTGATTTGCAATTCCGATTCTAAATATTCAAGACATAAAGCAACATGAAGAGAGTGACGACGCATTAGAAGAACTTCTTCAAATAGAAGTCAATCAAGAACTCGAGAATATCGAACAAGATGAAATTTGTTACATCATTAATGTGAGTATTAGTATTGTAATCAAGAGATGGGGGTGTAATGGGTATATATGTTCAGGAAGAAAACAAGCTCGCTCTATTGCACAATGATATCAAGATGATGTAGTTGAAGTCGACCTGTCTTACAACTCGAAGGAGGTGCATAAAGGCATCACAGGTAGAAGGGGAAAACGAGCAATGAAATGAGACAGAACTAATTAGGACACGGTAGAAAGTCTTGCAAGTATTTCTTGAAACTCCATCTTCCTCATTATTAATTTTAATGAGAAGATAGGATATGACTTTTATAGATAAAAAGGAGAGTTGCGATGCTTGATTTGTTTCCGTTGATGATGGAGATGAAAATGTCGACATATTATTTTAATGAAAAAGAATGAGCAAAACTGAGGAGTTTCTGAAATGCCTTACCCAGTATCACGGCTCGGGGAGATATTTCAATACTCTGTCGAGCATCTAGATGTTGAGCAGTGATAGGACTTCAATAGGGTCACGGCTGGACAACGTGAGATCTAGACATCCATCAATTTTGTTGTAAAAAAAACACGACATAAAAGCTGTGAACGAGGGAAAAAATTTCAAAGATCCATCGTTATATCTATAAAATAGAGAAGAGTTGGTCGGATAGTCGGAGGGTTGTGGCGTCTCCGTGATTTTCTTGGACAATATTGCTCTACATGAGATGACCCTTGTAAAAGGATGTGAACATGTATACTGTGTGACATGCGTTTTGCGGTGGGCAACATACAATGAAATACATACTTGTCCTCAGTGTAAGCATCCCGTTGAGTTTCTTATTGTTCATAGCTCGCTCGATGGTAGAATTCAAGATTAGATGTTTGAAGATAGTGTCTATCTCCTCCTGAGGGCACATTGGTTTGCAATTCTGATTGTAAATATTCAAGTCATGGAGCCACCAGAAGAGAGTTATGATGAGTTAGAAGAACTTCTTCAAATAGAAGTCAATCAAGAACTCGACGATATCGAATAAGATGAACATTATTACGTCGAAAAGGTGAGTATTTGCATTGGAAGCAGAAGATGGGGGTGTAATGAGTACATAAGGAGAGGAAGAAAAGAAACCCATTGTATTGCTTACTGATATCAGGATGATGCAGTTGAAGTCGACCCATCTTACATCTTGAAGGAGGCACCTAAAGGTGTCATAGGTAGAAGGGCAAAATGAGGAATGTAAGAAGACGAAACCAATAAGGCCATGGTTGAAGGTCTTGCATGTATTTCTTGAAACTCCATCTTCCTCATCATTATTTTTAATGAGAAGATTGGATATGACATTTATAAATAAAGAGGAGAGTTGCACCGCTTGATTTGTTTCCTTGGATGATGGTGATGAAAATTCCGACATTTGATTTTAATGAAAAATAAGGAGCAAAACTTAGGAGTTTCTGAAAGGGCTTCCACAGGATCACGGCTCGGGGAGAGATTACGAGAATTCGTCAAGCAACTGGGTGTGGAGCAGTGATAGGACTTCAACAAGGTCACAGCTAGACAACACAAGATCCATACATCTACCAATTTTGTGGTCAAAAGAACACGACAGAGAGGGCGGAGACCGTGGGAAAAAATATCATAGATCAATCGTTATATTTATAAAATATAGAATAGTTTGTCGGATCGGGGGACGGTTGTGGCGTCTTCTCGATTTGCTTGAACAAGATTTCTTTGGATGAGATAACCCTTGTAAAAGGATGCGAACATGCGAACTGTGTGACATGCATTTTATGGTGGGCAACATAAAATGAAATACATACTTGTCCTCTGCATAAGCATCGCATTGAGTTTCTGAATGTTCGTCACTCGTTTGACAGCAACATTCACTATTACATGTTCGAAGAGAGTGTTTATCTCCTTCTGAGGTCACATTGGTTTGCAATTCCGATTGTAAATATTCAAGAGCCACAAGAAGAGAGTTCTGATGAATTAGAAGAACTCGATGATATCGAACAAGATTAAAGTTATTACGTCAGTAAGGTAAGTATTAGCATTGGAAGTGGGAGATGGGGGTGTAATGGGTACATAAGGACAGGATGGAATGCAACCTTCTCTATTGCTCAACGATATCAGGATGATGCAGTTGAAGTCGACCAATCTTAGAGCTCAAAGGAAGAGCCTAAAGGAATCACAGGTAGAAGGGCAAAAAGAGCATTGAAACGAGATGGAACCACTATGGCCACGATTGAAGATCTTACAAGTATTTCTTGAAACTCCTTCTTCTTCATTATTAATTTTAATGGGAAGATAGGATATGACATTTATAGATAAAGAGGAGAGTTGCGTCGCTTGATTGTTTCTGTTGATCATAGTGATGAAAATTCTGACATTTTATTTTAATGGAAAAGAATGAGAAAAACTAAGTAGTTTCTGAAAGGGTTGCCGCTGTATCATGACTCGAGGATAGATTTCAAGACTTCGTCAGGCAGCTGGACGTGGAGCAGTGATATGACTTCCACAGGGTCACGGTTGGACAATGCGAGATCCAAACACCCACCAATTTTGTGGTCAAAAGAACACAGCAGAGAGGGCAGCTACCGAAGGTAAAAATATCATTGATCCATCATTATATTTATAAAATATAGAAGAGTTGGTCGGATTGAGGGAGAGTTGTGGTATATAGGCAATTTGCTTGGACAAGATTGCTCTGTGTGAGATGGCCCTTATAAAAGGATGAGACCCTGCGTATAGTGTGACATGTATTTTGTTGTAGGCAACATACAATAAAATACATACTTGTCCTCGGTGTATCTATCCCATTGAGTTTCTGAGTGTTCATCGCTCCCTCGATGGCAGCATTCACGTTAAATGTTCGAAGAGAGTGTCTGTCTCTTTCTGAGGTCACATTGTTTTGCAATTCTGATTGCAAATATTCAAGATGTAGAGCCACAAGACGAGAGTTATGATGAGTTAGAAGAACTTATTCAAATAGAAGTCAATCAAGAACTCAACGATACCGAACAAGATGAAAGTTATTACGTCAGTAATGTGAGTATTAGCATTGGAAGCTGGAGATGGGGGTGTAATGGGTACATAAGGACAGAATGAAAAGAAGCCAGCTCTATTGCTCAATGACATCAGGATGATGCAATTGAAGTCGACCCATCTTATAGCTCGAAGGAAGCACCAAAATGCGTCACAGGTAGAAGGGCAAAATGAGCAATGAAATGAGACGGAACCAATAAGGCCACGGTTTAAGGTCTTGCAAGTATTTCTTTAAACTCCATCTTCTTCATTATTAATTTTAATGGGTAGATAGGATATGACTTTTATAGATAAAGAGAAGATTTGTGTCGCTTGATTTGTTTCCATTGATGATGGTTATGAAAATTTCGACATTTTATTATAATGGAAATGAATGAGCAAAAGTGAGGTGTTTTTGAAAGGGCTTCGGCAGTATCACGACTCGTGGAGAGATTTCAAGATATCGTGGGGTAGCTGGACGTGGAGCAGTGATATGACTTTCACAGGGTCGCAGGTGGACAACATGAGATCTTGACACCAATAGATTTTGCGAACAAAAGAACGTGCCAGAGAGGCCGGCGACTGAGGGAAAAAATATCATCGATTCTATATTTATAAAATAGAGAAGATTGGCCGGATCGGGGGAAGATTGTAGCGTCTACGCGATTTTCTTGGACAAGATTGCTTTACATGAGATGGTCGTAGTAAAAGGATGCGAACACATGTCCTATGTGACATGCATTTTGCGGTGGGCAACTTACAATGAAATATATATTTGTTCTGAGTGTAAGCATCCCGTTGAGTTTTTGAAAGTTCATTGCTCGCTCGATGGTAGTATTCACGATTATATGTTCGAAGATAGTGTCTGGCTCTTTCTGAGGGCACATTGATTTGCAATTCCGATTGTAAATATTCAAGACATAGAGTCACATGAAGAGAGTTATGATGAGTTAGAAGAACTTCTTCAAACAGAAGTCAATCAATTACTCGACAATATCGAACAAGATGAAAGTTACTATGTAATTAAGGTGAGTATTTGTAATGTAATCAAGAGATGGGGGTGTAATGGGTACATAAGGTCAGGAAAAAAAGAAGCCCTCTCTATTGCACAATGATATCAGGACGATGCAGATGAAGTCGACCAGTCTTACAACTCGAAGGAGGCGCTTAAAAGCGTCACAGGTAGAAGGGAAAAATGAGCAATGAAATGAGATGAAACTAATAAGGCCATGGTAAAAGGTCATGCAAGTATTTCTTGAAACTCCATCTTTCTCATTATTAATTTTAATGGGAAGATAAGATTTGACATTTATAGATAAAAAGGAGAGTTGTGATGCTTGATTTGTTTTCGTTGATGATGGTGATGAAAATGCCGACATTTGATTTTAATGAAAAAGAATGAGCAAAAGTAAGGAGTTTCTAAAAGGCCTTCCCCAGTATCATGGCTTGGGAAAAAATTTCATAGATCCATCGTTATATTTATAAAATAGGGAAGAGTTGGTTGGATAGTCGGAGGTTTGTGGTGTCTCCCTGATTTGCTTAGACAAGTGAGATGGCCCTTGTAAAAGGATGCGAAGTTACATACTGTGTGACATGCATTTTGTGGTGGGCAACATACAATGAAATACAAACTTGTCCTCAGTGTAAGAATCCCGTTGAGGTTCTTAATGTTCATCACTCACTCGATGGTAGCATTCAAGATTAGATGTTCGAAGAGAGTGTCTATCTACTTCTAAGGGCTCATTCATTTGTAATTCTGATTGAAAATATTCAAGTCATGAACCATAAGAAGAGAGTTATGATGAGTTAGAATAACTTCTTCAAATAGAAGTCAATTAAGAACTCGATGATATTGAACAAGATGAAAGTTATTACATCAGTAAGGTGAGTATTTGCATTGGAAGCAGGAGATGGGGGTGTAATGGGTACCTAAGGAGAGGAAGAAAAGAAATCGCTCTATTTCTTAATGATATCAGAACGATGTAGTTGCAGTCGACCCGTCTTACAGCTCGAAGGAGGCACCTAAAGGCCACATAGGTAGAAGGGCAAAATGAGCAATGTAACGAGACGGAACCAATAAAGCCACAGTTGAAGGTCTTGCAAGTATTTCTTGAAACTCCATCTTCCTCATCATTATTTTTAATGGAAAGATAGGATACGACATTTACAGATAAAGAGGAGAGTTGCACCGCTTCATTTATTTCCGTGGATGATGGTGATGAAAATTCCGACATTTGATTTTAATGAAAAATAAGGAGAAAAATTGAGGAGTTTCTGAAAGAGCTTTCGCAGGATCATAGCTCGGGGTGAGATTCTGAGAATTCGTCGAGCCGCTGGGTGTGGAGTAGTGATAGGACTTCCATAAGTTCATAGCTAGATAATGCGAGATCCATACATCCACCAATTTTTTGGTCAAAAGAACATGACAGAGAGGGTGGAGACCGAGGGAAAAAATATCATAGATCAATCGTTATATTTATAAAATATAGAAGAGTTTGTCGAATAGGGGAAGGGTTGTGGCGTCTGCACGATTTGCTTGGACAAGATTGCTCTGCATGAGATAACCCTTGTAAAAGGATGCAAACACGCGAACTGTGTGACATGAATTTTGTGATGGGCAACATACAATAAAATACATACTTGTCCTTAGCATAAGCATCCCATTGAGTTTCTGAATGTTCGTCACTCGTTCGACGTCAGCATTCACGATTACATGTTTAAAGATTGTGTTTGTCTCCTTCTGATGTCACATTGGTTTTCATTTCCGATTGTAAAAATTCAAGTTGTAGAGCCACAAGAAGAGTGTTATGATGAGTTAGAAGAATTTCTTCACACAGAAGTGAATCAATAACTCGACGATATAGAACAAGATAAAAGTTATTACGTCAGTAAGGTGAGTATTAGCATTGGAAGCAAGAGATGGGGGTGTAAAAAGTACATAAGGTTCGAAGAAAATGAAGCCTGCTTTTTTACTCAACGATATCAGGATGATGCAGTTGAAGTCGACCCATCTTATAGCTCAAAAAAAGAGCCTAAAGGCATCACAGGTAGAAGGGAAAAACGAGCAATGAAACAAGATGGAACCACTGAGGCCACGGTTGAAGGTCTTACAAGTATTTCTTGAAACTCCATCTTTTACATTATTAATTTTAATGGGAAGATAGGATATGACATTTATAGATAAAGAGAAGAGTTGCGCCGCATGATTTGTTTCTGTTGATGATAGTTATGAAAATTTCGACATTTGAATTTAATGAAAAAAAATGAGCAATACTAAGGAGTTTCTGAAAGGGCTTCCGCAGTATCACGGCTCGAGGAGAGATTTCGTCAAGCAATTGGACTTGGTGCAGTGATGCTCTTTGCTCCTAATAGGGACTCCGACATCCTTTGTCTTGTCCTTTACTTTTGGTGCTAGGGCTTTCTCCTTAGCCAATTTTGACCATTTTTTCTTGTAATGCCCTTTCTCCCTACATTCAAAGCAAATTATGTGATCCTTATTTTTATTAATTGCATTTGTGTTACCTAGGGAGGTGGTAGGCGTCAGAGTTGATTCTTTATCCCTCCCGAAGGTCGAAGCTTCTTCTTCTTGCTCCGACTTTGGTGATTTATCCTCTGATCCAGATGTTGAGCATCTCTCAACTTTTGAGTCCTCACTTTCTTGTGAGGATGAGCTTTCTTCTCCTTGGGCTTGAGAGGAGAAACACTCTTCTTCGGTCTCCTTCTCCAATTGAGCTGGTTCGGTATTTTTGTGGAATTTTACCAACTTATTCTATAGGTCCTTAGCATCCCGATATTCACCTAGCTTGCACAAAATATTGTTAGGTATTAATTTTTCTAACAATTTTGTTACCTTAACCTCAGTCTTGAATTCTTTGCGTTGCTCTTGGGTCCATCTTGATTTTTTTATCGGCTTGTTTTCTTCATCCCTAGGTACCTCAAAATCGTTTTCCATTATTAACATGATATCGAAATCAGTTTTGAAAAATACCTCCATTCTTCTCTTCCACCACAAGAAATCTCCTTCAATCTTTGGTGGGTGAATGTTGATGTCGGTCATTTGGTGTGCTTATCCTGGCGATGAGTCTGACGATAAGAGCCTTTATCTAATACCACTTGTTGGGGATCAATGGCCTGACTAGAAGGGGGGTGAATAACGTGATTGTTGCTCGGTTGAAATTCGTTCATTCTTGACTACAACAAGGCTAGCACCGCTGAATACAAATACGAATATGAATACACAACCACAACACACAAATATAATGTGGTTCGGAACCTTAGGGTTCCTACTCCACGGGGCGAGTTCAATGAGCTCTAGTGATGCACACACCACTAACAAATCTCCTTCTTGACAATAAATCGGAGGTGGAGAAACCTCGTACAAGCAATTACAAAAGTAATACAAAACATAAAAGAAAATACAAAGACAATAATGAAATATAAGTAAAGAAAACTTTACAACAATTGCTTTGAACACTTGCTTGTTGCTTGCTCTTGAAGGTTTGGAATGCAACAATAATTTCCCTTCAAAATCTCCCCAAAAATTGTTGCAAAATCCTCCAACTCAAGCTCCTTTTATAGCCTGCATTGAGTTGATTTCACGCCCAGGAGTTGACTGCCATAAGGCTCCAGTCGACTGCTCCTGTAGCTGTTGTCTCACAACGGCCTAATCCACGTTGACATTCCACCAGCGGATACCTGACACCGCAATGATCGCCATTATCATCGATCATTGTCAAACCGTAGTCAATGATCAGTCGGAAATAGAATGTTCTGTGCTCGCGATAAACACCAACAGTCGATTGCCCTCCATGGCCCTCAACCATGAGGTTTAACCCAAGTATGATTTCCTCATATTTGCTAGACCACCCTTAGCCTAGACCTAAGCCTTCTAGCCACCTCCGCTAGCCTCATACCTATTTGATCCCTCCCAGTCATCCATGACTTATTCATCCATACGCGGATCCCTCCAAGTCATCCATGACTTGTTCATCTATATGCTAGCCTCCAGGTGCTTCCATCGACTATTGTCATGTTATCGGTATCTACACTGCCAAGGTACATATGGACTTACGCTCCCAAGACTGCTGCTTGGACTTACGCCGCCAAACCACCCCTTGGATTTCCCAAATGCCAAGTACCTATGACTTGGACTTTCACTACCAAGGCTACACACTTGGACTTACGTGGTCAAGGCTACACACTTGGACTTCCTCTTGCCAACTCCATGTTGGACTTTCACCACCAAGGCTACACACTTGGACTTTCCCTTGCCATGCCCCATGCTTGGACTTTCCAATTGGCAAACCCCATGCTTGGACTTTCAATGCCAAGTACAAAAGACTTGGAGTTTCCATGACAATTACATTGTCATATGTTTTTCCAAACATCAAAATACCACTTGAGTCAAACTCGAACCTAGGCCGATTGCACCAACATAAGCTTCCCGTTGAGTTTCTTATTGTTCATCGTTCGCTCAATGATAGCATTCAAGATTAGATGTTCGAAGAGAATGTCTGTCTCCTTTTGAGGGCACATTGGTTTGCAATTTTGATTGTAAATATTCAAGTCGTGGAGCCACAAGAAGAGAGTTATGATGAGTTAGAAGAACTTCTTCAAACAGAAGTCAATCAAGAACTCAACGATATTGAACAAGATGAAAGTTATTACATCAATAAGGTGAGTATTTGCATTGGAAGCAGAAGATGGGGGTGTAATGAGTACATAAAGAGAGAAAGAAAAGAAACCCACTGTATTGCTTAATAATATCAGGATGAAGCAGTCGAAATTGGCCTATCTTACAGCTCGAAGGAGGCACCTAAAGTCATCATAGGCAGAAGGGAAAAATGAGCAATGTAATGAGACGGAACCAATAAGGCCAAGGTTGAAGGTCTTGCAAGTATTTCTTGAAACTCCATCTTCCTCATCATAATTTTTAATGGGAAGATAGGATATGACATTTATAGATAAAGAGGAGAATTGCACCCCTTGTTTTGTTTCCGTGGATGATGGCGATGAAAATTCTGACATTTGATTTTAATGAAAAATACGGAGCAAAACTGAGGAGTTTCTGAAAGGCCTTCCGCAAGATCACGACTCGGGGAGAGATTCTGAGAATTCGTCGAGCCACTGGGTGTAGAGAAGTGATAGGACTTTCACAAGGTCACAGCAAGACAATGCGAGATCCATACATCCACCAACTTTGTGGTCAAAAGAACACGACAGAGAGGGCGGAGACCGACGGAAAAAATATCATAGATCAATAGTTATATTTATAAAATATAGAAGAGTTTGTCGGATCGGGGGAGGGTTGTGGCATCTGCTTGATTTGCTTGGAGAAGATTGCTCTGCATGAGATAACCCCTGCAAAACGATGTGAACACGCGAACTATGTGACATGCATTTTGCGGTGGGATACATATAATGAAATACATGTCTTCAGCATAAGCATCCCATTGAGTTTTTGAATGTTCATCACTCGTTTAATGGCAGCATTCACAATTACATGTTCAAAGAGAGTGTCTGTCTTGTTGGTGCAATTGGCCCATGTCACAATTGACCAGACTCGAGTTTGACTCGAGTGATATTTTGATGTTTGACATAGGATGTTTGACATAGTATGTTTGACAAAGTGAGTTGCCATTGATGTTTGACATTAATATCGGTTAATATGTTAGGGAGATTGTTGGAGCAATCGACCCGGGTCATGATTGACCGAACTCGAGTTTGACTCGAGGGAAACTTTAATGGTTGACTAGGGTTGACCATGTGGTTATTGGGAAAGTCCAAGTCTTGAGTACTTGGCATGGGAAGTCCAAGCATGGGTCTTGGCAAATGGAAAGTCCAACATGGGTTGGCAAGGAAAAGTCCAAGTATGGGTCTTGGCATGAAAAGTCCAACATAGGTTGGAAAGGGAAAGTCCAAGTTTGAGTCTTGACATTTGAGAAGTCCAAGGGGATTGATATTGGCGGCGTAAAGTCCAAGCGGGAGTCTTGGCAGCATAAGTCCAATGGTTGGCGGCGTAAAGTCCAAGCGGAGTCTTGGCGGCGTAAGTCCAATGTGCCTTGGCGGTGTAGACATCATTAGCGTGACAAAGCCGATGGAAGCATCTGAAGGTTAGCGCGATGGATGAACAAGTCATGGATGACTTGGAGGGATCCAAGAGGCGTGAGACTGATGGAGGTGGCTAGAAGGCTTAGGTCTAGGCTAAGGGTTGTCTACCAAGTATGGGGGAACCATACTTGGGTTTAAACCTCTTGTTTGAGGTTGGCAGTCGACTGTCATTATGGCCGGTTCGACTGTCGTGAGTCGACTAGAGTTCGACTGCCAGTTTAGAGCTAAAATTGCTCCGGCGATCATTTACTCATTGGAGCGAGTCGATCGATGTCGGCGCCGATGATCGCTAAGGGACAACGATCATTGCTAGTTTAGTCGCGAGCACAGAATGCTCCATAGCCGACTGGGCAGTCGACTATGCGACTGGCAGTCGACATCCAAGAGATCCGTTGGAGTTTTCCAGCGTGGATCGACCCGTTGTCTCACGACAACAGTGGCATCAGTCGACTGGTGCCTTATGGCAGTCGACTGATCGGTGGAAATCTAGCCCGACGCAAGATATAAAGGCAGCTCGGATGGAGGGTTTTAGCAGCGATTTTCTTGGGCGAAATTGAAGGGGAGAGTTGGTGCTTTCTAGTCCTTCAAAGCTAGTTCAAGGCAATCAAAGATCAAGCAATCAAAAGCTCTTGTAAAGTGTTTTTTTTCTTTACTTGCATTGTATTTCATTATCGTATTTGCTTGCATCTATTTGTTTATTGTTGTAAACAATTGTAAGAGGTTTCTCCGCCTCTGACGTGTTGTCAAGAAGGAGTTATTGCATAGTGGTATGTTTGTGGCATCGTTAGGGTTCGTACGAACCCAATCCGTGGAGTATGAACCATTCGGTTCCGAACCACATTATATCCTTGTGTTTGTGTGGTTGTGTTTTCGTTATTGCTTTATTATCTTTGTTTCTGCTGCGCTAACGAAAATTATAGACAAGCACGCGAACAATTTCCATCACGCAACGAATCGACGTTATTCACCCCCCCTTTAGCTTCCAATCGATCCCCTACAAGTGGTATCAGAGCGAGACCGCTCTTCAAGTTTAACAACAAAGGGAGCACGCTAGAGGGTGAAGATGGATTTCCAAGAAAGTTTGGGTGACGACGTCAACATTCCACCGTCCTTCGACCGCGAAGATTTCGCGTATTGGAAAGGTAGAATGATGCACTTTTTAATGTGTGACTTTGACAATTGGATTAGTGTCTTAGTAGGCTTTGACACTCCAAAAGACGACGAAGGAAGAAAAATCAAGAAGAAGAATTGGAGCCAAGACCAACTACGATATTACAATATCAATAATAAGGTAATGGGTATTTTGCTTAATGTAACCCCTAATGACATTTTGATCAAGATAGAGGATTGTAAAGACGCCAAGGAGCTATGGAGCAAATTGGCGAAACATTATGAAAACCCATCACCGGTCCAAGAAGATGAGTGCTTATCGGCTCAAGAGGAGGAGACCGAAGATGAAGAGAGTTCATCATCCTCACGAGCAAGTGAGGAGTCAGAAGTTGAAGATGAGTCAACTTCCGGATCGATGGAAGAGGAGATGGAAGAAGTCGAAGAAACCTCCACCTTTAGGATTGAGGGGGAGGAAAGAATTTCCACTCCAAAGCAACAAGAAGAAGCTTCCACATCCGGTCAAGATGAAGAAGCTCCAACTCTGGCACCTACCACCACCATAGGTAACTCAAACACCGTAATTCAAAATAAAAATAATATTATGTGTTTTGAGTGTAGGGAATTTAGGCACTATAAGAGCAAGTGCCCAAAGAAAGTAAGAAAAGCTCCACCGGCGCCAAAGGTCAAAGATGTCAGTCCCTCAATGCAAAAGAGCAAGGAGCAAGTGATTTGCTTCAAATGCCGACTACCGGGACATTACCGGAGTCAATGCCCAAAGGGGAAGAAGAAGGAGCATTACAAGTAGGGGGAGTTTCTATAGCTAACCCTAAGGTATATTTAAACAATGCTTGTTCTTTAAATTCTAGTCAAAAGCATGCTAGGAATAATTTTAATAGTCTTGCTATTTATCATAAAGAGCATGCTAGAAAAAGAGAATATTGCTTAGGAGCTAAGAAAGTCAATCTTAAGAAGAAGGAGAAATTTGGGACTAATGTTCCTAGAAATATTTCACCTAAGGACAATCCTAGGTCAAACAATTCTAGACAAATTCTACCTAGGGAGACCATTAGAAAGGTAAAAGAGCATCTAGGTCTCAACCCTAAATGGACTAGGCATATGCCTAGGAAGTCCCATGCCCAAGAATCTAATCAAAAAACAATTGGGGAATTAGAGTTAGAAAATCAAGCCTTGAGGTCAAGGTTTGAGAAATTGGAAAAGACCCTTAGGAATATACAAAATCAATTTCAAGGGTCTAATGGTCAAAGTCAAGGGTCCAAATCTCAAAGTCAACACTTAGGACCTAAAAGACAAAAGTCAACCAAGGGCAAGAAAGGTTTAGGTCACAAACCTAAGCCTAAGGTGACTTATAATAGTGTTGCATTTGATTATGGAACACAAACTAGGTCTAGGAAGACAAAGGTTACTAGGGAAGTTATCCCTAAGAGTAATCATGGTAAGTGCCTAGTGGCTAGGGTTTCGAAGAAACCTAGGGTGGCCACTAAGAAGGTTACTAGGGAGGCAATCCCTAAGGTTAACCTAGGCAAGACCACAATGACCAAGGCTACCAAGCCTACCAAGCCTAGGAGGGTCATTAGAAAGGTTTCTAGGGAGGTTATCCCTAAGGAATACCTAGTAAACCCTAGGAGCTCAAATAGGTTTTGGGTTCCTAAGAGTGTGATTGATTCACGCTAGATGGGTTTAGGGTGTGCCAACCTTGATTGGATGGGTAGTTAACTCAACCATGGTAAAGGTGACACTTTAGGTTATTTTCAAGGTTATGGATACCTTGGAAATAGATATGATATTAAATCCTAAAAGATTTTAGGATGTGCCAATATCATTTAAGAAGTGTGAAAAATAATTTAAATTGACACAATTTAGGTTTAGAGGTTTGTGTGTCATTTTGGGTTTTTGGCACACTTGAGAGAATTTAGGTTTTATGGAAAATTATAATTAATTATAACAAATGGCAACTAATATTAAAATTTAGGTATTCTCATACCTATGTATTTTATTTGTCATGTCTTGTTTGCCATATAACATACCATGACATCATGCTTATTTTTTTTAATCACTTTATATGTCATGATCATGTTTAGGATTAAGGACTAAATGTCATGTGTTTTTAGATTATATCTTATGTCATGACATCATGATCATTGGCCATGCTTAATTATTGCTATCATTATGCCATGATCATTTCATGCATTTAAATTGACTAAAATTGATTTAAGGATAATGGCATGACTTGGAGTCTCATTTATAAGGGAATCAAGTAGAGTTGCCTTAGAGAAATGCATGAAACCCTAGATTAGGGAGAACAAAACTTACATCTCACATCACATTGACATGTATGTGTATTTATACACCCTAGATACATGTGAGATGCTAGGATATGAGTTAAGTTCAAGGTGCATAGTTTTTGCATCTAGATGAACTAAAACTCATCTTAATTCAAAGATGGATCATTGGAAAAGTGTGTGTACAAGTCATGTACATAGAGCCCAAGGAATATGATCCAAAATAAGGTTTTGAAAACATTTTAAAATCATTTTGAAAAACCTTGGTGAAGTCTATCTTTTGATAGCAATCACCATTGATAGAATTGATACAAAATAGGGCCAAAACATTGAAAATTTCAATGGTTTTGAGTTTTGTATCAAACTCACTATTTTATGGGTAAAATAATTTTCAAATATTTTTCACCCATTGTATTGCTTATAAGTAGTGTACGTATGAATTTTTAAAATACGTAGAATTACTTATGATTTTTCAAAATTCGATTACTTACGATAGCGATCTGATGTAAAGCGATTCGACTAATTAATAAGCTATAAGTAGTTATTGTGATTTCGGGAAAAAAAAATTTGTTTAGCCCGTGTTCAGCTATGGTTAAGGTTCCTAATCACTCCTAGCCCTAGGATATGCTTTGGGAAGCATTATAAAGGGTGAAAAATCCATTGGATATGGATTAGGAGAGGTGTTAGGTCGATGTATCAAATTTAAGGTGTGGAAAGTTCAAGTTTGAACTTTGAATCTTATTTTTGATGGTTTAGAGTTCTTATTGGCTTAGGAACCTCCCAAGGATATTGTTGGTTCAATGGTCAAGGGGGAGCAAGCCTTTAGGGGGAGGTATCTATCATGGGATGATGGATGTGTTTTTCTTCTTGAAGGGGGAGAACTTATTGGGAGAGTGTCATCAATTGGGAAAATTGATGGGTTTTTGATACCCAATTTGGAAATTGGGAGAGTGAATAGGATTGCCTCTCTTGAGTGATATGAGACTTATCACTAGGAAGATGGTAGACATCCTAGGTATTTTTGGACCAAGGGGGAGATTATAAGATCTCATTGGGACATGAGACATTGACCTCCTTGGAGAGAACCTTTTTGATGTATGTCAAAAAGGGGGAGAACTTAAGATTACCAATTTGGGAAATTGGTAAGGGAATTTGAGTTAGGGGCCTAACTCAAGGTTGTTTTTGTCAAACATCAAAAAGGGGGAGATTGTTAGTGCAATCGGCCCAGGTCACGATTGACCAGACTCGAGTTTGACTCGAGTGATGTTTTGATGTTTGACATAGGATGTTTGACATAGTATGTTTGACATAGTATGTTTGATAAAGTGAGTTGACATTAATGTTTGACATTAATGTCGGTTAATATGTTAGGGAGATTGTTGGAGCAATCGACCCGGGTCATGATTGATCGAACTCGAGTTTGACTCAAGGGAGACTTTAATGGTTGACTAGGGTTGACCATGTGGTTATTGGGAAAGTCCAAGTCTTGAGTACTTGGCATGGGAAGTCCAAGCATGGGTCTTGGCAAATGGAAAGTCCAACATGGGTTGACAAGGAAAAGTCCAAACATGGGTCTTGGCATGGAAAGTCCAACATAGGTTGGCAAGGGAAAGTCCAAGCTTGAGTCTTGGCATTTGAGAAGTCCAAGGGGATTGATATTGGTGGCATAAAGTCCAAGCGGGAGTCTTAGTAGCATAAGTCCAATGGTTGGCGGCGTAAAGTCCAAGCGGAGTCTTGGCGGCATAAGTCCAATGTGTCTTGGTGGTGTAGACACCGTTAGCATGACATAGACGATGGAAACACCTAAAGGCTAGCGCGATGGATGAACAAGTCATGGATGACTTGGAGGGATCCAAGAGGCGTGAGGCTGATGGAGGTGGCTAGAAGACTTAGGTCTAGGCTAAGGGTGGTCTAGCAAGTATGGGGGAACCATACTTGGGTTTAAACCTCATGTTTGAGGTTGGCAGTCAACTGGCATTATGGCCGGTTCGACTGCCGTGAGTTGACTAGAGTTCGACTACCGATTTAGAGCTAAAATTTCTGAATGCTCCGTAGCCGACTGGGCAGTCGACTGCCAATGTTGGCAGTCGATTGCCAAGAGATCCATTGGAGTTTTTCCAGCGTGGATTGACCCGTTGTCTCATGATAACAGTGGAATCAGTCGACTGGTGCCTTATGGCAGTCGAATGATCGGCGGAAATCCAGCCCGACGCAAGATATAAAGGCAGCTCGGATGGAGGGTTTTAGTAGCGATTTTCTTGGGCGAAATTGAAGGGGAGAGTTGGTGCTTTCCAGTCCTTCAAAGCTAGTTCAAGGCAATCAAAGATCAAGCAATCAAAAGATCTTGTAAAGTTTTTTTTTCTTTACTTGCATTGTATTTCATTATCATATTTGCTTGCATCTATTTGTTTATTGTTGTAAACAATTGTAAAAGATTTCTCCACCTCCGACGTGTTGTCGAGAAGGAGTTATTGCATAGTGGTGTGTTTGTGGCATCGCTACGGTTCGTACGAACCCAATCCGTGGAGTAGGAACCGTTCGGTTTCGAACCACGTTATATCCTTGTGTTTGTGTGGTTGTGTTTTCGTTATTGCTTTATTATCTTTGTTTCCGCTGCGCTAAAGAAAATTGTAGACAAGCACGCGAACAATTTCCATCACACGACGAATCGATGCTATTCACCCCCCCCTCTAGCTTCCAATCGATCCCCTACATGTCTCCATATGAGGTCACATTGGTTCGCAATTCCAATTGTAAATATTCAAGATGTAGAGACACAAGATGAGAGTTATGATGAGTTAGAAGAACTTCTTCAAACAAAAGTGAATCAAAAACTCGACGATATCGAACAAGATGAAAGTTATTACATCAGTAAGGTAAGTATTTGCAATGGAAGCAAGAGATGGGGGTGTAATGGGTACATAAGGACAAGAAGGAATGAAGCCTGCTCTATTTCTCAACGATATCAGGATGATGCAGCTGAAGTCGAGCCATCTTATAGCTCAAAGGAAGAGCCTAAAGGCATCACAGGTAGAAGTGCAAAATGACCATTGAAATGAGACAGAACCACTAAGGCCACGATTAAAGGTCTTACAAGTATTTCTTGACACTCCATCTTCTTCATTATTAATATTAATGGGAAGATAGGATATGACATTTATAGATAAAGAGGAGAGTTGCACCGCTTGATTGTTTCAGTTGATCATAGTGATAAAAATTCCGACATTTGATTTTAATGAAAATGAATGAGCAAAACAAAGTAGTTTCTGAAAGGGATTCCATAGTATCACGACTTGAGGTGAGATTTAAAGACTTCGTTAGGCAGCTGGACGTGGAGAAGTGATATGGCTTCCACAGGGTCACGGTTCGGTTGGACAACGCGAGATCCAAACACCCATCAATTTTGTGGTCAAAAGAACACAACTGATAGGGCGGCTACCAAGGGTAAAAATATCATTGATCCTTCATATATTTATAAAATAGAGAAGAGTTGGTCATATTGAGGGAGGGTTGCGACATCTAGGTGATTTGCTTGGACAAGATTGCTCTGTGTGAGATGACCCTTGTAAAAGGATGAGACCTCACGTACTGTGTGACATGAATTTTGCAATGGGCAACATACAATAAAATACATATTTGTCCTCGGTGCAACCATCCCATTGTGTTTCTGAATGTTCATCGCTCGCTCGATGACAGCATTCACATTACATGTTCGAAGAGAGTGTTTGTCTCCTTCTGAGGTCACATTGGTTTGCATTTCCGATTGTAAATATTCAAGATGAAGAGTCACAAGAAGAGAGTTATGATGAGTCAGAAGAACTTCTTCAAACAGAAGTGAATCAAGAACTCGACAATATCGAATAAGATGAAAGTTATTACGTCAGTAAAGTAAGTATTAGCATTGGAAGCAGGAGATGGGGGTGTAACCGGTACATAAGGACAGGAAGAAATGAAGCTTGCTCTATTGCTCAATGATATTAGGATGATGCAGCTGAAGTCGACCCATCTTATAGCTCAAAGGAAGAGCCTAAAGGCATCACAGTTGAAGGGCAAAATGAACAATGAAACGAGATGGAACCACTAAGGCCACTGTTGAAGGTCATACAAGTATTTCTTGAAACTCCATCTTCTACATTATTAATTTTAATGGGAAGATAGGATATGATATTTATAGATAAAGAGGAGAGTTGCGCCGCTTGATTTGTTTATGTTGATGATAGTGATGAAAATTCTGACATTTGATTTTAATGAAAAAGGGCGAGCAAAACTAAGGAGTTTTTGAAAGGGCTTCTGCAGTATCATGGCTCAAAGGAGTGATTTCAAGACTTCGTCAGGCAGCTGGATGTGGAGCAGTGATATGACTTCCATAGGGTCACGATTGGACAACGCGAGATCCAAACACCCACCGATTTTGTGGTTAAAATAACACATCAGAGAAGGCGACTACCGAGGGTAAAAATATCATTGATCCTTCATTATATTTATAAAATAGAGAAGAGTTGGTCGGATTTAAAGAAGGTTGCGGTGTCTAGGCGATTTGCTTGGACAAGATTGCTCTGCGTGAGATGGCCCTAAGGATGTGGTCATGTGTACTGTGTGGCATGCATTTTTTGGTGGGCAACATACAATGAATTACATACTTGTCCTCAGTGTAACCATCCCATTGATTTTCTGAATGTTCATCGCTCGCTCGATGGCAGCATTCACGATTACATGTTCGAAGAGAGTGTCTGTCTCCTCCTAAGGTCACATTGGTTTGAAATTCTGATTGTAAATATTCAAGATGTAGAGCCACAAAAAGAGAATTAAGATGAGTTAGACGAACTTCTTCAAATAGAAGTCAATCGAGAACTCAACGATATCGAACAAGATGAAAGATATTACATCAGTAATGTGAGTATTAGCATTGGAAGCTAGAGATGGGTGTGTAATGGGTACACAAGGACAGGAAGAAAAGAAACCAGCTCTATTGCTCAATGACATCAGGACGATGCAGTTGAAGTCGACTCATCTTATAGCTCGAAATGAAATGAGTTGAAACCAATAAGGCCCCGATTGAAGGTCTTGCAAGTATTTCTTTAAACTCCATCTTCCTCATAATTAATTTTAAAGGGTAGATAGGATATGACATTTATAGATAAACAGAAGAGTTGTGCCACTTGATTTGTTTCCATTGATGATGGTGATGAAAATTTCGACATTTGATTTTAATGAAAATGAGTGAGCAAAAATGAGTTGTTTCTGAAAGGGCTTCGGCAGTATCACGGCTCATGGAGAGATTTCAAGACTTCGTCAGGCAGCTGGACGTGGAGCAGTGATAGGACTTCGATAGGGTCATGGCTGGACAACGTGAGATCATTACACCAACAAATTTTGTGGTCAAAAGAATGTGCCAAATAGGGCGGCGACCGAGGGAAAAAATATCATAGATCCTATATTTATAAAATAGAGAAGATTTGGTCGGATCGGGGGAAGGTTGTGGCATCTACGTGATTTGCTTGGACAAGATTGCTTTGCATGAGATGACCCTAGTAAAAGGATGCAAACACACGTACTATGTGACATGCATTTTGCGGTGGGTGACATATAATGAAATACATATTTGTTCTCAGTGTAAGCATCCCGTTGAATTTCTGAAGGTTCATCACTCACTCGATTGTAGCATTCATGATTATATGTTCAAAGAGAGTGTCTATCTCCTTCTGAGGGTATATTGGCTTGCAATTCTGATTGTAAATATTCAAGACATAGAGCAACATGAAGAGAGTGACGATGCATTAGAAGAACTTCTTCAAACATAAGTCAATCAAGAACTCAACAATATCAAACAAGATGAAATTTATTATGTCATTAAGGTAAGTATTCGTATTGTAATCAAGAGATGGGGGTGTAATGGGTACATAAGTTCAAAAGCTCACTCTATTGCACAACGATATCAGAACGATACATTTGAAGTTGACCCATCTTACAAGTCAAAGGAGGTGCATAAATGTGCCACAGGTGAAGGGAAAAACGAGCAATAAAATTAGGCAGAACTAATAAGGCCACGGTAGAAGGTCATGCAAGTATTTCTTGAAACTCCATCTTCCTCATTATTAATTTTAATCGAAAGATAGGATATGACATTTATAGATAAAAAGGAGAGTTGCAATGCTTGATTTGTTTCCGTTGATGATGGTGATGAAACTGCCGACATTTTATTTTAATGAAAAAGAATGAGCAAAACTTATAAGTTTCTGAAAGGCCTTCCCCAGTATCATGGCACGGGGAGAGATTTCAAGACTCTGTCGAGCAGCTGGGCATTGAGTAGTGATAGGACTTCAATAGGGTCATGGCTGGACAACACGAGATCCAGACATCCATCGATTTTGTTGTAAAAAAACATGACAGAGAAGGCTACGACCGAGGGAAAAAATTTCATAGATCCATCGTTATATCTATAAAATAAAGAAGAGTTAGTTGGATAGTCAGAGGGATTATGGCATCTCCGTAATTTTCTTGGACAATATTGCTCTGTATGAGATGGCCCTTGTAAAAGGATGCGAACATGCATACTGTGTGACATGCATTTTGCGGTGGGCAACATACAATAAAATACATATTTGTCCTCAATGTAAGCATCCCGTTGAGTTTCTTATTGTTCATCGCTCGCTCAATGGTAGCATTCAAGAGTAGATGTTCGAAGAGAATGTCTGTCTCCTTCTGAGGGCACGTTGGTTTCCAATTCTGATTGTAAATATTAAAGTCGTGGAGCCACCGAAAGAGAGGTATGATGAGTTAGAAGAACTTCTTCAAACAGAAGTCAATCAAGAACTCGACGATATCAAGCAAGATGAAAGTTGTTATGTCAGTAAGGTGAGTATTTGCATTGGAAGCAGGAGATGGGGTTGTAATGAGTACATAAGGAGAGGAAGAAAAGAAACTCGTTGTATTGCTTACCGATATCAAGATGATGCAGTTTAAGCCGACCCATCTTACAGCTCGAAGGAGATGCCTAAAGGCATCATAGGTAGAAGGGAAAAATGAGGAATGTAACGAGATGGAACCAATAAAGCCACGGTTGAAGGTCTTGCATGTATTTCTTGAAACTCCATCTTCCTCATCATTATTTTTTATGGGAAGATAGGATATGACATTTATATATAAAGAGGAGAGTTGCGCCGCTTAATTTGTTTCCGTGTATGACAGTGATGAAAATTCCGACATTTTATTTTAATGAAAAATATGGAGCAAAACTGAGGAGTTTCTGAAAGGGCAAGCAGAATCATGACTCGGGGAGAGATTCTGAGAATTCATCCAGCCACTGGGTGTGGAGCAGTGATAGGACTTCCACAAGGTCACAGTAGAACAACGCGAGATCTATACATCCACCAATTTTGGGGTCAAAAGAACAAGACAAATAGGGAAGAGACAGAGGGAAAAAATATCATAGATCAATCGTTATATTTATAAAATATAGAAAAGTTTGTCGAATCGGGGAAGGGTTGTGGCATCTGTGTGATTTGCTTGGACAAGATTGCTCGGCATGAGATAACCCTTGTAAAAGGATGCGAACATGCGAACTGTGTGACATGCATTTTGTGGTGGGCAACATAATATGAAACACATACTTGTCCTCAGAATAAGCATCCCATTGAGTTTCTGAATGTTCATCACTCGTTCAACGACAGCATTCACGATTACATGTTCGAAGAGAGTGTCTGTCTCCTTCTAAGGTCACATTGGTTTGCAATTCCGATTGTAAATATTCAAGATGTAGAGCCACAAGAAGAGAGTTATGATGAGTTAGAAGAACTTCTTCAAACAGAAGTAAATCAAGAACTCGACGATATCCAACAAGATGAAAGTTATTATGTCAGTAAGGTAAGTATTAGCATTGGAAGCAGGAGATGGGTGTGTAATGGGTACATAAGGATAGAAAAAAATGAAGCCTACTCTATTTCTCAATGATATTAGGACGATGCAGCTGAAGTCGACCCATCTTATAGATCAAAGGAAGAGCCTAAAGGAATCACAGGTAGAAGGGCAAAACGAGCATTGAAACGAGATGGAACCACTAAGGCCACGGTTGAATGTCTTACAAGTCTTTCTTGAAACTCCATCTTCTTCATTATTAATTTTAATTGGAAGATTGGATATGACATTTATAGATAAAGAGGAGAGTTGCGATGCTTGATTGTTTCTGTTGATGATAGTGATGAAAATTCTGACATTTTATTTTAATGAAAAAGAATGAGCAAAACTAAGGAGTTTCTGAAAGGGCTTCCGTAGTATCACAGCTCGAGGAGAGATTTCAAGACTTCATGGGGCAGCTAGACATAGAGCAGTGATATGACTTCCACAGGGTCATGGTTGGACAACACGAGATCCAAACACTCACTAATTTTGTGGTCAAAAGAACACAGTAGAGAGGGCAGCTACCGAGGGTAAAAATATCATTGATCCTTCATTATATTTATAAAATAGAGAAGAGTTGGTCGGATTGAGGGAGGTTTGCGGCATCTAGGAGATTTGCTTAGACAAGATTGCTCTGTGTGAGATGACCCTTGTAAAAGGATGAGACCCCGCGTACTGTGTGACATGCATTTTGCGGTGGGCAACATACAATAAAATACATACTTGTCCTCGGTGTATCCATCCCATTGAGTTTCTAAATGTTCATCGCTTGCTCGATGGCAGCATTCACGCTAAATGTTCGAAGAGAGTGTCTGTCTCTTTTTTGAGGTCACATTGGTTTGCAATTCTGATTGTAAATATTCAAGGTGTAGCGCCACAAGAAGAGAGTTATGATGAGTTAGAAGAACTTCTTCAAATAGAAGTCAATCAATAACTCAACTATATCAAACAAGATGAAAGTTATTACGTAAGTAATGTGAGTATTAGCATTGGAAGCTGAAGATTGGGGTGTAATGGGTACATAAGGACAGAAAGAAAAGAAGCCAACTCTATTGCTCAACGACATCAAAACGATGCAGTTGAAGTCGACCCATCTTATAGCTCGAAGGAAGCACCTAAAGGAGTCACAGGTAGATGGGCAAAATGAGCAATGAAATGAGACGAAACCAATAAGGCCATGGTTGAAGGTCTTGCAAGTATTTCTTTAAGCTCCATCTTTCTCATTATTAATTTTAATGGGTAGATAGGATATGACATTTATAGATAAAGAGGATAGTTGTGTCGCTTGATTTGTTTCCATTGATGATGGTGATGAAAATTTCGACATTTGATTTTAATGAAAATGAATTAGCAAAACTGAGGAGTTTCTCAAAGGGTTTCGGCAGTATCACGGCTCGTGGAGAGATTTCAAGACATCGTCGGGTAGCTAGACATGGAGTAGTTATAGGATTTCCACAGGGACACAGCTGGACAATGTGAGATCTTGATTCCAAAAGATTTTGTGTAAGATATGAAAAAAAAATATTATATGGATTAATCCTTTAATTAATTGGATTTAATTAGTGGGTTAATTGAGTTTAATTAGTGGTTAGGTTGATTAACTAATTGGGCTTAATAAAGGAATGGGTTAAGAAGTGGGCTTGAGCTAAAACAGTTGGGCTGAGTCCATTGGGCCCAAATCTCTGGGCTTGAAATTGGCTGAACCGGATTAGGCTAAATCAAATTGGATTGAGTTTGGGTTGAACCTGAACTAGTTTGGGTTAGCCGAACAACCTTTAAAGGATCGAACGAATCGAACAGGGCATTCATCGCGATCGGCTTTCTTCTTCCTCTCCTCATCGCAATCGGCGATTTTTTTCTCCATCTTCCTCCTTCCTCCGTGAGCGACTGCGGTTGGCACCTCGGGTGGGAGATCCGGTCGGAGGAGGGACGCCGAGCAGGCTAGAGTCGAGGGGGGAAGTTAGTTGAGGAGCTGAGATTCTGGCTGTGAGATTCTTATGGAGCTGGAATCCATTGTGGGCAGTGATCGTTTCATTGGAAAACAACGGACGAGACCAACAGGCTAGCAGGAGGAGGAGCCAGCTGGCCATTCATGGGTCGATGATTTCGGATCGAGGGGGAGGGAAGTTGTGACTGCGGTGGGAGCTACTGTCGGCCTCTCTCTGCCGACAACAAGGGGAGCTCAGATTGGCGTCGTCGATGTCACAGCTGAGCATCTTTGGTATTGCCATTTCCCCTTAGCTTAGTTCTTGATCTTGCTTCGGGTGACTGGATTTTTGGTCCTCTGTTCGTGATCGTCGCAGCGACCAGTTATGATCGGGAGTTTTCCGGGGTTCGGTGACGATCGGGGAGCTACAACCACTCAACTCTGCAGTAGCTTCACCGGTGAAGAAAGATCTCTGCGTTTCGATTTTTGGGTTTCGGTGTGATTTCCCTCTATAGAGCTGCACTCACCGACTCGTGGAACCTACCCTATATTCGTAATCAGTAACATTGTCGCTGTGAGCAGCGTCGATGGAGGTGATGGGATCTTGGATTCTTGGTAATGTGTTGTCTATCTTGTGGACATTTTTCAGATTATGTTCTGTTAATGGTTGTTTTGCGTTGAGTCTGAACTTGGATTACAATCACCTTGCAAGCTAACGATCCTATATTTCGGTGTGTGTATGAGTTGTGTGTAACATAGCTTCATGTGTTCAACCTCTGCTGATCTGAAAATGCAGGCTGCATTTGGGTGAACAAATTAGGGGAATGACAATGGAATTTGGTTTTGGATCAACCGAGAGTGGTGCTTTGCCCATTGGAGTTATGTGGACTAAAGGGGGGGGGGTATGTTTCGGATAACCTATGGTTGATTGAACGGGGGAAGGTAAGTTTTGATTCTAAATGTTATGTTATAGGTTATGTTTTAGCTATGTAACAAATGTACAGGGCTTTGATTTAGGATTGTCTTGTGGACGTGAGGACAAATGATGTTTTCAGAGGAGTCTTCGTATCAGGTGGGTAATATCTACTTGGTCCGGTAGTTTTGATCAAATTCCAGTGCATGAAATTGGATATATGTTTATACCTGTTTACCTTAAATCCACTCATGTTTAATCACATGCTTGTACTGCCTTTGACCTTTGAGATATATTGTTGTTATTTCATTGATTATCTATCATGGATATGAACTACAAACCCTATTATGTGTTAGCCGATAGATGTTCAGTAAGTACATGTGGTTAGGTTTATCATTATGACCTCAGATTGGGTTACTACGTTACATCACTAGGGTTAGGTGATGGATTGGATTATGGAGTCGATTGTTATATCATACCCGTATTAGTGGTGCATCTATGGTGGATCTAGTTATCTGTGCATAGATAAGGGTGTGGTTGTCAGTATGTGGCCATGGACTAGAGGTCCTAGCGTGATGGTATATCCATTATGGATCGTATATCTGTGTATGGTTATATGGATTGTCGATAGTATCTCGCTACTGACTAGAGGTCTTAGCATGGTTGATTGTCAGATGTGTATGACTCTTTGTGCGATAGAGAGAGTCTTGTGGATTGTAGTCCTTGAATAGTTAACTTTTGGTTGACCAAGACTCCCCGTGGGATAGGGAGTGTGGCGAGGATACATGTATGGAGCTATGCATCATTACATTGCATGCATGTTGTTGACTGGGTCTCCCTTGTGGTTGAGACGGGTTGTCAGTCATCCTGCCTCCCCGGCCACTCGGGGTAGTGGTAGCAGGGTTGAGGGCAGAGCATTGGATGTACCATGCTCGGCCACTATATATACGGTGGTAGCTGGAGATGCGCACCTGGCCACTGAGCAGAGTGGTGTTAGCACTCACCCACTATAGATGATGGTTGTGTGACGTGCATTGTCCTGTGTGCAGAACTTGTCTACTCATGGGTAGTGACGGAGCGACCAGTAGCAGGAACCCCCAGGGAGTAGTTAGCTCTTTATGATTATATGCTACTCATTCATACTACCCAACTCGGTCACTCGAGAGTAGTGGCAGCTGGAGTCGGGCTAGTCGTCATGTCATGCCACCCGGGCCATACTAGGGTCGTGGTTGGACGGGTCCGCAGACATGGCCATGCATATGCATTGCTGATATATATGTATGCATGTATTTGATATATGTTTACATATGCCTGTGAGATGCTGCATTTGTTTGCTGCATATGTTTGTACATCATGATACATGTCATTTGCATATTATATATTGTTGTGTGTTGAGCATGATATATGTGTTGGTCTAGACTGTTGTATGCATTTGATTAGCGTCATGTCATAGTGTGATATGGACCGGGATGTTATTACATGTGATTATATACTGTTTATATGTCTGAGTGTTGGTCAGGTATGGGATTGACTTTGTACGTTATATGGGTTATGTTATTGTATATCTGTTCAGGATGATATAGCTTATGGTGTTGCGCATCAGTGCACGTTGGTACATTACTTCATGTTCAGTTGATCAGTTTAGTATATACATTGAGTATGACTATACTGTGGTTACTTGTTACTAGATTTGGATAGAAATGTATGTCTATTGGACTCATGCTGTATACCTGTAGATCTTCACATGTATACTTGTAGATCTCTATATCCTTATATGTTGTTCATGCACTTTCTACATATTACCCCTGAGTTTATACTCACCACCCCTGGACCCTGGGTTTCCTGTCGCCCAGATAACAGGTAGAAGATTCCTTGGACGTTCGAAGCTCCACCAGCTGATCCCATCTCACACCCAACAATTGGGGTTTTCCATGTATTTGCTTCCGCTGTTGTTTTGTATTATGGCTATGTATAATCAGTGTTGTATTTGGCTGTTGCTTTGCATGTTGTTTTTGTGTAGTATGTTAAAGTTGCACCGGTGCACACCTTTTGTGTTGTTGTGGATGTATTGTTTGCTATTGTTCATATATATGTCATGTTGTTGTGGGCCTACGAGCCTTGTATTAACCCGATATGTTACCACATACAGGGGAGATGTCGTCCGTTTGCTTTTCGGTACGACATACTCTCAGGGCGTGACATTTTGTGCTCAAAAGAACATGCCAGAGAGGGTGGCGGCCAAGGGAAAAATATCATAGATTATATATTTATAAAATAGAGAAGATTTGGTCAGATCGAGGGAAGGCTATGGCGCCTACGCGATTTGCTTGGACAAGATTGCTTTGCATGAGATGGCCGTAGTAAAAGGATGCGAACACATGTACTATGTGACATGCATTTTGAGATGGGCAACATATAATGAAATACATATTTGTTCTCAGTGTAAGAATCCCATTGAGTTTCTGAAGGTTCATCGCTCACTCGATGGTAGCATTCACGATTATATGTTTAAAGAGAGTGTCTGTCTCCTTCTGAGGGCACATTGATTTGCAATTCCGATTGTAAATATTCAAGATATTGAGTCACATGAAGAGAGTTATGATGAGTTAGAAGAACTTCTTCAAATAGAAGTCAATCAATTACTCGACAATATCGTACAAGATGAAAGTTATTACGTAATTAAGGTGAGTATTTGTATTGTAATCAAGAGATTGGGGTGTAATGGGTACATAAGGTCAGGAAGAAAAGAAGCCTGCTCTATTGCACAATGATATCAGGACGATGCAGTTGAAGTCAACCCATCTTACAACTCGAAGGAGGAGCTTAAAGGCATCACAAGTAGAAGGGAAAAACGAGCAATGGAATGAGACGGAACTAATAAGGTCACGGTAGAAGGTCATGCACGTATTTCTTGAAACTCCATCTTCCTCATTATTAATTTTAATGGGAAGATGAGATATGAAATTTATAGATAAAAAGGAGAGTTACGATGCTTGATTTGTTTCCGTTGATGATGGTGATGAAAATGCCGACATTTGATTTTAATGAAAAAGAATGAGCAAAATTGAGGAGTTTCTAAAAGGCCTTCACTAGTATCACTGCTCGGGGAGATATTTCAAGACTTCGTCGGGCAGCTAGACATTGAGCAATGATAGGACCTCAATAGGGTCACTGCAGGACAATGCGAGATCCAGACATCCATCAATTTTGTTGTCAAAAGAACACGGCAGAGAAGGTTGCGACCAAGGGAAAAAATTTCATAGATCCATCGTTATATTTATAAAATAGAGAAGAGTTGGTCGAATAGTCGGAGGGTTGTGGCGTCTCCATGATTTGCTTGGACAAGATTTCTCTACATGAGATGACCCTTGTAAAAGGATGCGAAGACGCATACTATGTGACATGCATTTTGCGGTGGGAAACTTACAATGAAATACATACTTGTCCTCAGTGTAAGAATTCCGTTGAGGTTATTAATGTTTATCGCTCACTCGATGGTAGCATTAAAGATTAAATGTTCGAAGAGAGTGTCTGTCTCCTTGTGAGGGCTCATTGGTTTTGAATTTTGATTGAAAATATTCAAGTCGTGAGCCACAAGAAGAGAGTTATGATGAGTTAGAAGAACTTCTTCAAACATAATTCAATTAAGAACTCGACGATATCGAACAAGATGAAAGTTATTACGTGAGTAAGGTGAGTATTTGCATTGAAGCGGGAGATGGGGTGTAATGGGTACATAAGGAGTGGAAGAAATGAAACCCGCTCTATTACTTAATGATATCAAGACAATGCAGTTGAAGTCAACCCGTCTTACAGCTTGAAGGAGGCACCTAAAGGCATCATAGGTAGAAGGGTAAAATGGCAATGTAACGAGACGAAACCAATAGGTCCACGATTGAAGGTCTTGCAAGTATTTCTTGAAACTCCATCTTCCTCATCATTATTTTTAATGGGAAGATAGGATATGACATTTATAGATAAAGAGGAGAGTTGGGCCACTTGATTTGTTTCCGTGGATGATGGTGATGAAAATTCAGGCATTTGATTTTAATGAAAAATAAGGAGCAAAACTGAGGAGTTTCTGAAAGAGCTTCCACAGGATCATGGCTTGGGGAGATATTCTGAGAATTCGTCGAGTCGCTGGGTGTGGAGTAGTGATAGGACTTCCAAAAGGTCACCGCTAGACAACGCGAGATCCATACACCCACCAATTTTGTGGTCAAAAGAACACGACAGAGAGGGCAAAAATCGAGGGAAAAAATATCATAGATTAATCATTATATTTATAAAATATAGAAGAGTTTGTCGAATCGGGGAAGGGTTGTGGTGTCTGCACAATTTGCTTGGACAAGATTGCTCTGCATGAGATAACCCTTGTAAAAGGATGCGAACACGCAAACTGTGTGACATGCATTTTGCGGTGGGCAACATACAATAAAATAGATACTTGTCCTCAGCGTAAGCATCCCATTGAGTTTCTGAATGTTCATCACTCGTCCGACGGCAGCATTCACAATTACATGTTTGAAGAGAGTTTTTGTAGAAAAGGTGGATGTAATTTGACCAAATGATGAAATGTTTTTTCTCAAAGATTGATAATTGCACATCATATCATGAATTCAAATGCAAATTAATTATCGAACTCCCTCTACACTAATTTAGTATAAGGAAGACTCAGGTCATCTCGCATAAGGAATGCAATGAGAATGATAATCTTAGGATCAGTGTTATTGCTATGAGTTTTTTTATTATAATTGGGGGCTTTGGGTTTTGAGATTCTAAATCTATGCGTGCAACAAAATTAAAGAAAACATAAGCAATGCAATTCAAACAAATGTTAAAATGTTATGAAAGACACAACTTCAACATTGGAATGAAATAAAGCTTGCAGAAAATTATGCAAACATCTTATATGTAGTAAAGTAAAAAAAGACAATAATGTAAGGGGAATTAAATCAAACACTTGACATCCACATTAAGATAAGGGATCTCTCCCTCCGGTGATGATGGATGATGACAATATAACAAGGGTGAGGACCCTCTGATCCCTTAAGGTGGATGATATGAATTGTCAATGTGGATTAAGTCGATCAAGCTAGGAACCCCTTAGCTTGATGACGAAGTTGTTCATGGTGCCTAGGACTCCGAAGCATGTGCACAACGGATAGAGGATGTGGTGGAAAACTTTGAACCCCTAAGCTCCCATGAATCGTCAAGGAAGAGGACGTCAGTGGTAGACAAGATTATCGGTAGTGGATGATGATGCGACTGCAAGAAAGAGATTAACCCTTTAACCTTTTGATGTGCTGGCAATGATGGAGATGATTGGAGGGACCCTTGCAATGATGGGATGGCTTGGATGGACCCTCTACCATTCGGGAGAGGTGGTGAAGGTGTGGCTAGGGTAGGAGAAGAAGACCCCACAAAAGAGCCCTTGGAAAGCTTTTATAGCCATCCCAAATGGAGCTTCACCTTGCACCACGACTTGGCCATGGTGGCCTCTAGAGTGTCATCCAGGCTATGGCAACAAGAACCATGACCATGGAATGGTCCACAGCCTAGTTGTGGTTCTTACTGTAGTGTTGTTCCTTCATTTTTGCAATGCCCATAGCTTAGAATACGGTTGGAGCATGTTGGTGTCACAGTTTGGTCATGTTTCCTTGATAAATATGTCCTAAAACTCATCGATTTGCTTCTCAAATCCCTACCAAATAAAGTATGCATCAAGATAATCAATTTAGAAGATATTTGCATCAAAGCACTAAAATAACCCAATGCTTATAAAACATGATAAATAAGATGAATTAACTATAGAGTGGATTAAAACATCAAAGAATGAATAAAACATAACAATCAAAATGTGAGATATCAAGGATGCAATAGGAAGCACAATCATTTTATTATTTAAGTTTACAGTATTGTATGACTGATAAAAATTCTACTGATTATATAATATATTTTTGAAAGAAAGAAATTATGTTGCAAAGTAAATTTTTGTTACTAGTTTGAATTGTTTTCTCTTACTAAGTGAATTATTATTTTGCTTAAGTTTGGTGTTGATGCTTATATGTGATATTATAATTGTTTTAGTTTTCATTTTGCAATTGTTTTCATGTGATATTATAATTGTGTGTGGTATTTGTATATGGTAATATAACCTTGTGTGATATTTGTATGTTATATTATAATTGTATGGTGTTGATAACTATTTGAGTTTTGATTTTATAATTATTTATATTTGATATTATAATTGTATGGTGTTGATAATTGTATGTGACTAACTGCAATGTACGGTGTGTGTTGCGAATGCTCTTAATTGCAGTGTGTGGTCCAAATGCACTTCACTGCAACAACAGCGTGCTGTAAATACTCTTAACTATCGCAAGCGGTGCGTGCTATTGATGTCTTACGACTTTTAAACAACTTAGAGTTGTACAGTGTGTGATGCACACCATGGATAAA
The DNA here is from genome assembly GCA_025175895.1 of Wurfbainia villosa. Lineage (NCBI taxonomy): Eukaryota > Viridiplantae > Streptophyta > Magnoliopsida > Zingiberales > Zingiberaceae > Wurfbainia > Wurfbainia villosa. The sequence goes on from CM046006.1 coordinate 3,129,550, forward strand.
ATAATTGCACACTATCAATACTTATATTTGTTGCAGTGGAATAAAGGACCTACCATAAAATAATAGAAAGTGCTCATATTCTCTCTTTTTGTCTCAATAATCTTGTGTTTTGATTCGTTCTATCTTATAATTCTCTTTTATGTTTAATTTTCATTTTAGAAGAGAAAAGATAGCGAATTTTGAGGACACATCATAAGTTATAAAATAGGAATTTAGGTTTTGGACCATTTCAAATGTTGACACAAACAAGCAAAATGAAAGAGATGGGTTATTCAACCTCCACCCCATCTAGCCTTAGCTATCAATACAACCATAATTCATAGGTAAGGGGTAGGCAAAATGAAAGAGATAGGCCATTAATGTGGTGTACCAACCCCATTTACCTAAGGTAACTGTACTAGGAAAGCACATTTGGTTTCCCTTTGTATCAAGATTTTCCTTCACAAAACTCAAGAAACATGTTGTAGATGTCCGATTTGATAATATCCCATGCGTTGATGAGAAAAGTAGTGTTACCACCAATTCTCCCGCTCCTATTTTCAAATCTGAATATTGTGTTGCATCTAGCTAGTTGTAGGAGACTACTAATTCATGTGTGCCAAAAATATAATTCACTCATTCCAATTACTTTTATTAGTCAGTTTTATAGAGAGAAGTAAATTGTGATAACTAAACAATCTTTAGATGAACAGACCATATTTTTGAAATTGAATTTCAAAAAATTGTTTTTTTTTTGTTTTTGCTTTCATATGATAAGAATTTGTTCGAGTATCAATTCGACTATAAATATTATAACAAAATACTCTCTCTTCACTTTGATTGGGGTGGAGAATTGAAGCACTTCATCACTATCTCAACTCCTCAGGCATTCTTCATCGAGTCTCTTATCCTCACACTTCTTAACAAAAGGGATCCGTAGAAAGGGAATATTGTCATATAATCGAAACTACCTTATTCCTTCTCAACCATGCATCAGTTCCACTTAAATTTTGGGATGATGTTATCTAAACTGCAGTTTATTTTATCAATCGTCTACCCATCCCATTGCTTCAACAAAAATATCCTATGGAAAAACTCTTTAATCAACCTCTCAAATTCATCTTACATATCTTTGGTTGCGTATATTATCCATGGTTATAACCCTACTCTAAACTCAAACTTAATCCTCGTTCTCAATAATGTTTCCTTGGTTATAGTAATTTGCACCATCAGTATCGTTGTCTACATATACTGATAGGATGCATATACATATCTCAACATGTTATATTTGATGAATTTATGTTTCCATTTGCAGCCACAATAATAGCTCCATCCTCAGGAAATGATGGTACCTTTATAATATCAACCAATATAACATTAAAATTTTCGCAAGTCATTTTCTTGATGAGACATGCTGAAATGACTAGAAGGGATGACATTTTAGGTCCTACTCTAGAACTCTAAAAACTCTTCTATATCATTGGATTCACCCCAAGTGTCTACTCCTACAAAAGTAACATGCACTGACAATATTAGAATGGACAACATTCAAAAATCTATTCCGAGTCTAATCTCGGAATCCTCACCAGTTAAAGATAATATGTTTTCTAGCTTTGGATCCTTAGATAATGCAAGTCCATCGTCAAAATCAACATATCAATCTACTTCCCTCATCACCAACAAAGAGTGATTCAGATGACAATGCGCCTCGTCACATACTTTCCTTGAGCGACATCTATGCATGATGTTCCCCAATGACAACCCAATATCCTCTTCCTGAAGCTCTAGTGGTCTCTTCAAAATTTGTTGAACCAACTTATCTTTCACAAGCAAACAAGGATTCGAATTGGTGTAATGTAATGGATACATAATTCGATGCGCTTTTTTGCAATGGAACATGGAGCCTAGTTCTGCGTGATCCCTCCATGAATGTAGTGGGCTCTAAATGGATATTTTGCCTTAAACATCAGGCTAATAGTTCTCTTGAATGATACAAAGTATGACTAGTAGCGAAAGGATTTAGTCAACAATCAGGTGTTGGACTTCAATGACACCTTTAGCCCAATTATCAAAATCACATTTGTCAGATTATTATTATCAAGAGTTGTAAGTTCAAATTGACCTATTCGACAAATAGACATTTCTAATGCATTTCTTCATGGTCATATTGAGAAAACTATATTTATAGAGCAACCACCTGGGTTCATCCATCCATAATTTCCAAATCATGTTTATCAAATCAAGAAATCTATATATGGTCTTCGGTAAGCTCCTCGTGCATGGTTTTATTGCTTATCTAACTAGTTACAAGCTCAAGGATTTTCAGGATAAAAAATCGACTCTTCCTTATTTTATAAATATAATGATGGATCTATGATATTTTTTCTTATTTATGTGGATGACATCTAAATAATCAGAAATCATCACAAGGGCATCATAAATTTATTAAGTCTTCTCAATCAAGAATTTCCTATATGAGATTTGGGTAATGCTCGATTTTTTTTTTTTTGTATTGAACTTATCCCACATAATGAAAGTTGTCTTCTCTCTCAAAGCAAATATATTACTAGCCTTCTTCAAAGACTTAAAATGGATGGAGTACGTCCTATTTTCACACCAATTGCTATATATAACTACACTACATCCTCATCCTCATCCTCTCCTACTATGTCTTATCCTCAAATTTATCGAAGTATTGTTGGAGCCCTACAATATATTACTATCACACGACCTGATATTATGTTTGCTATAAATCGTGTTTGTCAATTTATGCATGCTCCTACTGAATAAAATTGGAAATGTGAAAAGAATTTTGCACTATCTCTAAGGTACTATTTTATATGATCTTCTACTATATCATCATTCATCGGGAGATTTACATGCCTATAGTGATGTGGATCGGGAAAGTTCTCTTGAAGATAGACATTCTACCAATAGATATGTAATATTTCTTGGACGAAATCTTATCTCATGGAATTAAAAAAACAACCCACAGTTTTACGTTCAAGTACTAAGGCTGAACATAAAGTTATAGCTAATACAACAACTGAAATTATTTGATTTTAATCACTTCTTTCTGAATTATATCTTGTGTCAAAGACAACACCAAAAATTTAATGTGATAACATTGGAGCAACATATCTTACAGCAAATATGATCTTTCATGCTCGTACAAAATTTGTGAAAATTAATTTCATTTTTTTTGAGATTGTGTTATAACTAAACAATTATCTATCTCTTATATACTACCATCCAATATAACGTCAAAATTCCCGCAGGCTATGTTCCCGACGAGACATGCTGAAATGATTAGAAGGAATGACATCTTAGGTCTTGCTCTGGAACTCTCCGAAAACTCTTTTATACTATTGGATTCACCCCAAGTGTCTACTCCCACAAAAGTAACATGTACTGCAATATTAGAAGGGACAACATTCAAAAATCTATTCCGTGTCCAATCACAGAATCCCTACCAGTCAAAGATAATATGCTTTCTAGCTCAGAATCCTCAAATAATGCAAGTTCGCCGTCAAAATCAACATGTCAATCTACTTCCTCATCACCAACAAAGAGTGATTCGAATGATGATGTGCCTCATCACATTCTTTCCTTGAGCGACATCTATGTACGATGTCCACCAATGACAACTGAACATCCTCTTTCTTGAAACTCTAGTGGCCTCCTCAAAATTTGTTGAACTAACTTGTTTTTCACAAGCAAACAAGGATTCGAATTGGCGTAATACTATTACTACAGAATTTGATGTGTTTCTTTGCAATGGAACATGAAGCCTTGTTCAATGCACTCCCTCTATGATGTAGTGGGCTCTGAGTGGGTATTTCACCTTAAATATCGAGCTGATGGTTCTCTTGAATGATACAAAGCATGACTAGTAGAGAAAGAATTTAGTCAACAATCAGGTATTAACTTCAATGACACCTTTAGCCTAGTTATCAAAATCACATTTGTCAGATTATTATTATCAATAGTTGTAAGTTCAAATTAACCTACTCAACAACTAGACGTTTCTAATGCATTTCTTCATGGTCATATTGAGGAAACTATATTTATGGAGTAACCACCTAGGTTCATCCATCCATAATTTTCAACTCATGTTTATCAAGTCAAGAAATCTATATATAATCTTCGGCAAGCTCCTTGTGCATGGTTTCATCGCTTATCTAACTAGTTACAAGCTAAAGGATTTTCAAGATAAAAACTCGACTCTTCCCTATTTTATAAATATAACGATGGATGTATGATATTTTTCTTTATTTATGTGGATGACATCTTAATAACCGAAATGATCAAAAGGACTTCATAAATTTATTAAGTCTTCTCAATTAAGAATTTCCTATTCGAGATTTGGGAAATGCTCGATTTTTTTTTGTATTGAACTTATCCCATATGTTAAAGGTTGTTTTCTCTCTCAAAGTAAATACATTGTTGAGTTTATTCAAAGACCTAAAATGCATGGAGCACATCCAGTTTAATTTCCACACAAATTGCTAAAATTAACTACACTATACCCTCATCCTCTCCTACTATGTCTGATCCTCAGATTTATCAAATATTATTAGAACCCTATAATATGTTACTATCACACAATCTGATATTACGTTTACTATAAATCATGTTTGTCAGTTTATGCATACTCTCATTGAACAAAATTGAGAATGTGTGAAAAGAATTCTACGCTATCTCAAAGGTATTATTCTATATGGTTTTCTACTATATCATCATTCATCGTGAGATGCACATGTCTATAGTGAAGTGGATTGAGCAAGTTCTCTTGAAAATAGACGTTCTACTAGTAGATATACAATATTTTTTGAACAAAACCTTATCTCATGAAATTCAAAAAAGTAACTCACAGTTTCACATTCAAGTACTAAGGTTGAATATAAAATTATAGCTAATACAACATCTGAAATTATTTGACTTCAATCACTTCATTCTGAATTACATCTTGTGGCAAAGACGACATAAAAAATTTAGTGTGATAATATTGGAGCAACATATCTTATAGCAAATCCAACTTTTCATGCTCGTATAAAATATATGGAAATTAATTTTATTTTTGTTCGAGAGTGTGTTACAACTAAATAATTATGTCTTTTGTATATTTACAGAAGATCAAATTGTCGATATTTTTACTGAGTCATTATCCAAACAATGCTACATTAAGCGAACAATCAAACTCAATGTGTGAGAAATCTCCCGTTGATTTTGTCAGAGGATAAACCAATTAAGATTTGGTTAAATCAAATCAATTCAATTTGAATAAACCTTTTTATAGCTATCTAGAATCTTTCAATTAATTAGAAATTTTCAATTGACTTGGCAATATATAATATCTAGTTTATGGACAAATAGATCAATGAAAAAAAAAAGCTTTCAATTATTTCTACCGTTCATATTATTCTAACAGTAACAATATTGTGGTGATAGTGTTTATTCGTGATTATCATCTGACTAAGAATTGTTCGGGATCAAAGTTTACGACGTCGGAGCGAAATCAAATATATTTCTATATATATATGTTTTCACGGTAAAATCAGCACCGAAAACAAATACCCATTATTTCTAACAATATTTTATTTTATTAGAAGTTTGGACACAACGTCCAAATTATTCAATCGGGAATGGATTATAATATTAATGATTAATTTTTAATATACGCATTAATTATATTGATTTAGCCACTGTACATGGCCTTGTAGTCAGTCCAGAGTTGGTCTACCGTCTTCCCCAGCAGCTGCTGGAAGAAGTCATCGCTGTAGTCGTCCCTCATCTTCGCGTTCAGCTGCGCCACGAAGCCGACCATCAGCCCCTCGCAGTAGTCCAGGAACCGGGCCGTCACGTCGTACCCCTGGTCCCACCGGTCCCCTCCGCCGGGCCCAACCCAGTGCCCCGGAGCGTACCCGGCCTTGAGCCGCACGAAGTCGGCGATCCCCTCGATGAGGCCTCCGTTGGCGGTGTTGCGCCCGTTCCACTGCCACGAGTGCGTCACCTCGTGGTACAGCACGCCGGTGATCTCCGTCCGCACGTCGCCGCTGTAGCCCCCGACGTACTCGGCGTTGAGGTGGATCTCGTCGTTGGAGTTGTAGGCGGGAACGTTGTTGGCTATGGACTCGTCGACGATGAGCGCGATGCGCTGAACTGGCCTGCGGTCGGCCTCGGTGGGTTGCTGAAAAATGGACCAGCAGAAGGAGGAGGCGTCGGCCAGCACCTGCTTGCTGTAGTCGACGCCGATCTCGGAGTCGAACCGGGCGCCTCCCGGGGTGCCGCCAGCGTTGTTGGTCGCCGTGTAGTCGACGGCGGCTGCGGAAGAGAAGAGCAGGGAAGCAAGGAGCAAAGCTACCGAGGACGAGGAGATTTCCATTCTGATCGCTGATAGGAAGTGGATCAAAGATTTTGTCCTACTTATATAGCAAAGGACGCCCGGCTTCGTTTGGCCATGTTTTCTTTTGAAGAATTAGGATTGACTTTGAAACGAATTTTAATCTTTGACTGAACATTTGAGGTCATTGCCGATTTGATTTAAAAATATGAAACTCTGGTCAAAATTGTTTCGATTGCAAATCTTGTGGAATTGATAATTAAGCTTGAATTTTATACACGCAAACTAGCTTACACTATTAGCTTAACATATTGACACCTGTTCACTGTTTGTTCTCTTTAATCGTCGTGTATCTCTTCCACACTTTCTAACAACCATCTTTGCTACTTATCGATCCATTTGTCCTCGTCCTCGCTATCTTCTTCTCCTTTGGTTCAATCATTGACTAGAAGAAGAAAGTAGACAACAAAAGACATCTACTTTGATTTCATGCATTGACTAGAAGAAGAAAATTATGAAATTAATTAAATTAGAAGAAATAATTATTTCAAAATTCAATTCGAGCAAAGGGAAAATTTTATGCTACTTTCTTTTTAAAATTCTTTATATATATATCTTAATCTTCAATCCAACTAATCCCTGCGAGAGATCGACTCGGTTCCACGGACCTTCGGAACATCTCGTCAACAGCTGAACCGGATAAGATCAGAGTTCAAGTGATCTCCATCCACTATCAAAGATAAATCAAAGAAGCACTTACAGTTTTTTTATATTTCAGCCCGGACTGCATAGTCGCACCGTCCTTGAACGACTGCTCAATGCCGAAATCATACTCCGTCCATCAAATAAACTCCCGAGCCTCAAGATCGTCTAAATATATTTTTTTTTAAATTCGACGTCCAATGATATTATAGTAGATAATTGAACTATATTTTTTTATAAAATATTTCTTCATTTTTACCGTGACAATGTGCCCGTGTGAATAAAATTCTTAGATTTTATAGTATATATTGTAAGAAGTATTTAAATGGTTAGAAGTTCAAACTATTTAAATTATTAAGTAAATTGGCGATGGGACAACACCTTTTGACTAAAAATAAAAGGGAGAATTCTTAAATTAACTGCCACCTTTTGAACACCTTTTGACCTTTCGAGTGGCAGGTCCTCGAGTGGCAATCTCCCTAGTGGGCAATTCTTGGGTGGCAACTTCTAGCAAGACTAGTTCCGAGGTGATGGTTTCCTAAGTGGTGGGTTTCCGAGTGGTAGCCTCCCGAGTGGTTGGTTCCTAGGTGGCCCCTTCCCAAATGCTCTAATGGATAAGTCTTGAGACATTTTGAATTCCTCTAATTCAACAGTCTATCCCCTTGAGTGTGTTAGTATTTGATTCGATGAACCTTAGATCAAGGCCTTGTATTTCTCCGACTTCACAATCCCTAGTCATTAATTATGGGTCTCTATTTCTCCTTTTTGTTGAATTTAAGCCCGAGTGGGCCCCTTATTCTTGGGTCTGGCCTATTCGTCTATCTCAGTCCTATCATTAGCTACCCCCTCCGAAGGAATCATATCATTAACTAGATTTGACATTATCAAGAGGGTGGCAATGGGATAGGCTCTAGGGCCCACGTCGCAATCCTCCTAGGGTTCCATATCCCATAATAGCTTTAAAAATGTCCACTCATTTACCCTTGACTTAAGTTGCACCTCCTCTTCGTCCTAACACTTGAGGGCTTCTATAGAAAAGGAGTGTCGCTCACTCTTCCATTTACCTCGGGTGATCTTCTCCCTTCCAGTGTTCGTTTTCTCTAGCTTAAGTAAGTAGCCCTCTTCCCCTCTTATTCTCATTTTCCATGGACTCTTCTTCTAGGAAACCCTCCAGGGTTGTGGATCCCTAATATGAGACCTTGGCCTCTACTCTAACCTCTGCTCATTCCTTCTGTACCAAGTCACCCCACTGTATCCTAGAAGCCCTCCCTTCACTTTTCCCTTTGCCCAAGGATTGACCTCACCGTCCTCCCCCTAATTGTCATTGCTTCTTCGTTGGCCAGCTTGAAAGAGTCCTTTGTTTATCAATTCCTGCCATCTACCTTCAAATCTTAAAATTTTACATAATAACTCTAAATTAGTTAGCTCCTAATTCTTTCTATATTCTTGTCGATACTGTCATTGTCTTTGAACATCTTAAGCTTTCTCTCTCCCCCTTTATTTCATAGTCTGTTTCAGTTTAAGATGGTGGAACTGAGCGTATTCTACTTCACGGGTTGACCTGACTGTCTATTCTTGAGGGGAATGCCTTCTTCTCATAAAGGCTAGAAAAGTCTTTACTTCTTTGTCCAATACCCGCTCCTTTGCCCTTTTCCGTGTCGTGGAAGATTGACCTTCCTGACTTACCTCCCCTGAAAGAGGCTCGTCCAAAATGCTCCTTCAAGGCCACGAGACGCATGCTTTGTGACCATCAGTACAATCTTCGAGTGTTGTTGGATGAGCAACTATTGAGTCATGTCAAATTATTTCCCTTTACATGTAACAACCCTACCCTAATAGGTATCATGACCCTTCTCGAGAGTTTATATTGCAATGTTATTTACAAATGTTGATGTGACTCTTACTTTGCAGACAACATAATGCTAGAAGCCATGATGGAGGCATTGGCCAAGGCAGAGAAGGAAAGGGGAAAAGGCAAAACCAAGTCTCTACATCCCCCAAGTTGGCCCGCTCCGAGCCCTTCTCCCTAAATTGAGCCTCCGCAACCCTCCTCTCGAGTCGTTCCTCCTTCCCAGGTGCACACTTCCCCTCGCTCAGCTCCAAAAACACAAGGAAAATGGAAAAGAGTTGACATAGCGACTGCAACTCCTACTACAGGGAAGGAGAAGGTTCCAACCTCTTCACCAATGGTCACCCCCCCCCCCCTCTTCCCCTTCCATCGCTTCAGGTTCATTTGATGACATGGCCCTTATTCGGTGTCGAGGACCTTAGCTTTTGGGGCTTTCTCCCTCGCCTCTAGATAAGGCTCCTTCAGCTCCTGTAGTTCTTTCATCACCTAAAGGGCAAGCTATATCCCCTCTCCTCCTCCCTCTTCCAAACCCCTACCTTCCCTCTCAGCTCCTTTGCCTTCTTATTCTAAGGACTTTGTATCTATCCCTTCTTCTTCCATCGCCGTCCATAGTTCTCTTCCTACAAGTGTCCCTCTTTCCTCCCTAATTGAGCCTCCCATTTCTATACCGCTTTCCATAGGAGAGCCTTGGGTGTCCTCTCTGTTGGGTTCCTCCCTGGTGTCCCTTAACTCTATTCTTTGGGCCCACTCATTGGAAGAGATAAAAATTCTGAAATAGGTCGAGCTGTAAACTCCTCTCGAGTACCTGCATCATGACCTGACCTCGGTAAGCCCACAACCTTCTTAGAGACTTTTTAAAGTTATATATTGTTATATCTTGAGTCCAACTCGGCTTTTATTTGTGCAACCAACCACCTAGTATGATGAGGTCATCCACTGATTGTCAGATTATCAAGCATATTTGGAAGCCTATCATACTGCATCTCAAGCTAAGCTGAGTCAAATGACTCAGTAGCTCTTGGATTCCTCTCGGCATGAAGTGGAATTGAATTCGACCGTGGAAGGATTATGCCAAACCTACTTGGAACTACGAAAATAGTAGCAGGGCTACGTGACATGAGGGACGAGACTGATAGCGACGGAGGCCTTTCTTGTAGAACTGCAAGGACAAGGAGAGATGCAACATCGACATGATTCCTTGGCAATGGAGTTGGCACAAATGTCAACCTCTTCGACAAGAATCAGAAACTGCGAGGTTAAAAGATGAGCTGGAGGTGGCCCAACTGACTGAGTAACTTGCATCTGAGGTGGATCACCAGATTAGAGTGGAGGAGGATAAGGAGCGGGCTCTCTCCTTTGTATAGTACACAAGAGGCCCTGTTGAGTCACCTAAGCGCAGTCCATGACTCCATTCAACTCCAACAAACCACTTCCAGACTCTCTTAGGGCATGACAAATCTCTCGGATTGTCTTCACTCCCTGCGACTAGATTATCAGATAGATCTCGAGGCACTATGCTAGGGGTTATGCAGACTTAATTAGGCTCTAATTTTGCAAAAGGAGCCAGAGAAGGTCCACTATCGAGCCAAGGAGTAGAAAATGATAAAGAACTTAACTCCCATATATATATATATATGCTCACTTTTCTTGTCCTTTTAGCATTTCAAATTATCTAGGTTAGTCCCTCGGCTATAAAGAAAACAACCAAGAAAGTGGTTCTAAGCCAGCTTAGGATAGATGTCCTTATAGTATGGCTTCTCATAGAAAATCGAAAACCAATAAGATGACCACCTCTTCTTCTCTAACTCCTTTCATTTTGGCTTTAGAAGAGCAGCTCGTGTCTTCCCCTTCTGAACCATATGAGTGTCCTTTTGTCATGCTAATGAATCCTTGTTCATACATGGGAGAAAGAGGGACTCAGACCCTTCCTTATTGTCCTCATTGTTCTGGTTGCCTCTCCGCTCATCTTGGAGACACTACCCCAGTGGGAAATCCCCTATCTTGTCTTCAAGGATTTCCTTTGAAAATTCTATCTATAGGCCTTCTTCTCTGGAGATCCAAGTTGATGTCATTGAGACATCTTCCTTAGCCCTCGTGCGGGCATTTCTGAGAAGAACTTAATCATTAATCTTCTTATTCACTTTACAAGATCTGGCGCACCATAGGGACGATGATATTGTTCCCTTCGGGGGTTTGACTTCCCTTGTGCACACCTTGAAATGGGATATTTTGGGGAGGCTAATAGAGATATGTGTAAAGAGGTTAAAGTACTCTCGAGGTGAGGTAACCCAATGCGGGTCAGAGTTATTCCCATAAAAGCAACTAGCCTTCCATGTTTCACCCACCTGTGTTGACTTAGTTGGATGAGGGTGACTCTAAAGGGGGGGTGGTCGAGAAACAAGCTAAAGCCCCCTTGGTCTAAGAGCCTAGGAGACCTCCATCCCCTAGACATAACATTTATCTTCAGTTTTTCCCTCCCTCACAGTCGACGACATGGATGCGCACTTATGGGATAGGGTCATACTATTGTACTAGCTTCCTTAAGGCTACTTCACTTGTATTCTCCCTAGTAATGTATCATAATTACTTGATGGAATAAATTAGGGATCTTCCTTTTAAATCTAGCTACAACCCTCTTCTAATCGCCTTCTTCAAATTATGTCCTACTATTTGCTTCATATGTAGTGCATGCTAATTCTCCTTCAGTACAAGCAGGTAGTGGTTCCTTTTGGGGAAGCTATTTCTCAAAGTAAATATATGGCCCCTACTTTTGTTTATAGGATATATACATTCAAGTCCTTTTGTCAAGGGATTTTTATGAACAAGAGGAGCATAACTTGATAATAATGCTAAAACAGACACTCGTATGAAACATATACCTAAGTTATTGATCATGAATCAAGGAAGGATCTTTGCTGATATACATGCTGAGAACCTCTTGAGGAAATATCATTTCACTTGACCCGATCTTAGGGCTTATGAACTGCCTTAACAAATAAAGAGACAATTCACTCAAGGGCTTCCGAACTGCCTCGATTAAGCCAGAAGAAGGTCAACTTTAGGGCTTATGACTAGCCTGACCGAATAGAAGGAGATGACATGATTCGAGGACTTATGAAACCATCTTGGGAGGATACAATGGAAATCGGCTCGAGGGTCAGTGATATTCCTTGCCCAAATGACATATGAATAAACCCTTAGCAGATTTAAGAGTTGCCTCAAATAGATATAATAAACGTGGAGTTCATCTCACCGTTGCGCTCAGATCTAGATCTTACGTGCAACTTAGCTAGGTTAATCAGAAACTTTGTCGAATCACTCTGTTGGAGTCGAGGGATTATGAATCACCTCGTCCTGGCCCTTCTTTGCTTCACCCTTTCTCGCGTCACCTCCACTCGAGAGAATAATATCACACTACAGTAGACACGATGGCTTATGGACTGCCTCGGGTGAACTAAGGTGCTAACGTTGCTAGAGAACTTCGACCAAGGCGAGGGCTTACGAATAGCCTCGACAGGGTCTTGACTTGCTTCACTCCTACTCGCGTCCCCTCCATTTGCGGGAATAAGATCACGCTACGGCAGATGCGAGGGCTTATGAAACTGCCTCAGCCGAATGAGGTTTTTACGTTGCCAGATTACTTCGACCAAGGCGAGGGCTTACAAATAGCCTCGACATGATTCCAACTTGCTTAACTCCTCCCCATGTCACCTCCACTCGGGGGAATAAGATTACGTTGTGGCAAATGTGAGGTCTTATGAACTGCCTCATCCGAATCGAGGTCTTTACATCGCTAGATTACTTCGACCAAGGTGAGGGCTTACGAATTATCTCGATTGGGTCCTGACTTGCTTCACTCCTCCCCATGTCACCTCCACTCGAGGGAATAAGATCACACTGCAGCAGACGCGAGGGCTTATGAACTGCCTTGGACGAACCGAGGTGTTTACGCTGCCAGATTACTTTGACCAAGGCAAGGGCTTACGAATATCCTCAATAGTGTCCCGACTTGCTTCACTCCTCTCCGCATCACCTGCACTTGGGGGAATAAGATCACGTTGTGGCAAACGCGAGGGCTTACAAATTGCCTCGGTCAAACCGAGATGTTTATGTTGGATCGAAGTGAATCGCTAGAGTGGGGGTGAATAGCGATAAACCTTTTCTTTCGTTCGAATTCATTTCAAAACAATTAAATGCAGCGGAAAATAAAATTAAACACAAGAGAGACAAATGAATTTTTACTTGGTTCGTAGCCTTCGGCTACTACTTCAAGGCCCTAGCGGTCCTTGACCACGCACAGAGGGCAAAACACTAAAGAACTCCTCCACGTTGGAGGTAGGAGTTAATCGAATATAGGAAAGCACTAAAAGCTTGAGGTAGAGGGACACTCCCCCTCTCCTTATTACGATACAACTCCGAGATAATAAAAAGATGAACTGAATTAAAGCTTATACCGACAAAGAAAAATATAAACAATTTAAACCTAGGGCGTCGGAGAAGTAGAACTTCATTGTCGGAGAGTTGTAGCGTTGCGGAGGCTTTTGGAAGCTTAGAATTTATGAGAAAACCCTAGGATAGGCCCTCCTTTTATAGCCTTTGAGCCCCTTTTCGAGAGGAACTTCAGCCAATCAAATTTGAGCACCACTCCCCTTGGAATGAGGTGATAAGTCTTGACTCCTCGAAGCTGATCCTTGACCATCAGTTGACTGATGGCAGCATCAATCAAATGCTGATCGTAGGTAGTCGACTGATGGATGACAGTCGAGTCCTCCAAGCTGGCAGTCGATTGATGCTAGCTGAAATCAAAAGTTAGCTAAACAAAAACATTATTTCGACAGCCTCCGACCGTCCGATCTCGACCTAGATCACCGATGGGATGTCTTGGGTCGGATCTACGCTTAAGACTATCCCCATAAGGAGGATACGACCTCACTTATGCTCGCACACACGAGCTTACCTCGATACTTACTGTGTCACTTTCGCTTCCGGTCTTCCACTCGATTCGTTCGGCTTTCTCCGAAATCACTCGAGTGTCGCTCGACCACCACGACTTCCTCCGGGTGTCGCTAGCCTTCAACTCCAGCTTTAGCACTTTTCTGTACGCTCGATTCAGCTCGTGAAATAATGATATGAGCTTAACTTTGTATCGTTTGCTATAATCAAAACTCAGATTCGACTTAGGTGCCTACTGCACCAACAATCTCCCCCTTTTTGATTTATGGCAAACCCACACACAAAGTTAAGAAAATAATATGCATGAAGAATTAAGATATGCATGAGACACATGAATAATAAAGATTAGTAGGAGTAGTAAGGATTTTCTTCAAGTACTCCCCCTTGAGGAAACCTCCACCTTGACCGAGGGTGAGTCTTGAAAGAAGACCTTAATCTTCCCCCTTGAGGGTTTCTATTTAGGAAGAGTTTAAGTAATTGACATTACTTAAAGTTGGCCTTAGTAATATGTTTAAGTTAAGAGAACTTCTTAACTTGACCTTTTCTCCCCCTTTCTTAAGTAAAACATTAATGTTTGGCCATAAGTTTAAGTTAAGAACCTTCTAAACTTAACCTTTACTTCCTTTTTGTTAAAAACAAGTTAAATAAATTTTCAATAAGTTAAGACAAAACTTAAAGTTAAGTAAACATTTACTTAACTTTTGGCCATCTAAATAAATATGAAGTGAGAGTTAAGTTATCAAAAATTTTGATCCCTTAACTTTGGTCTTTTTCTCCCCCTTTTGCCATATATAGAAAAGAGTGGGGGTGTGTGAAAAACAAAAATAAGCATTAAATTTAAAGTCCAAGCATGTTCCATATTATTTTGAAAATAATATACTGAAAATAAGCTCATCTATAAAATGTTCGACTCATATTTGACTTGATTGATATGAAAGATCAACCAGTCCTGGTTAGAGTCGATTAATATGTATGATTATACTCCGTGGTTCATGGCGATGCACTAGCTCTACATCTGGAACCAGGAGTAAGGTCCTAACATCTCACGCCCATCTACGTGGCTAAGTACACAAATACATTAGTCTTATGTGTTGTGAGATGTATTGGCTCCTTAAATCTATAGGTGCAGGATATCTAAGGTATGTCCTATGCTAGTTCCATGAAAATGAAAAGTAAGAAATAGTAGTAAAAAAATATAATTTGTAAGTTCCTATTCTACTACGTATATGCCCAATTTTCGTCTTAATAGACTGAACTCGGCTTCAGGTAGGGGTTTAGTAAATAGGTTTGCCAAGTTAGACTTCGATTCGACGTATTCGAGTTGTATGGCTCCGTTGGCCACATGTTTTCGAATGAAATGGTGTTTGACCTCTATATGTTTGGTCATAGAGTGACATATCGGATTCTTAGTAAGGTTAATTGAGCTAATGTTATCTACGTGAAGTTTAGTGTCTGTAAAGTCTAACTTAAAGTCTCGGAGAGTGTGCTTCATCCAAAGAAGCTGAGTGACACACTCACCCATCGCGATGTATTCGGCTTCGGTGGTAGATAAGGCAACACAGTGTTGCTTCCTACTGCACCAACTCACTAGACTCGAGCCGAGAAGTTGACAACAATCACTCGTGCTCTTTCTATCCAGCTTACTACCGGCATAGTCCGAATCAGAGTAGCCGGTTAGTTCGAACTCGGTAGATCTAGGGTACCAAATACCAACATTAAGTGTACCCTTTAGATATCTAAGGATACGCTTGACTAGAGTTAAGTGAGACTCCTTGGCACAGGTTTGAAACCTTGCGCACATACTTACTGCAAATAAGATATCAGATCGGCTTGCAGTTAAGTAAAGGAGACTCCCTATTACACTCCTATAGTATTTTAAATCAATTGAGTTTCCGATTACATCTTCTTCTATATTCACATTAGTTGTCATTGGGGTATTAATAATTTTAGCGTCTTGCATTCCAAAGCGTTTAATTAATTCCCTAGTATATTTGCATTGATGTAGGTATATTCCATCTTTAGTTTGTTTAATTTGTAGACCTAAGAAGAAACTCAACTCGCCTACTAAATTCATTTTAAATTCACTTTCCATAAGTGAAATGAATTCATTCAGTAGGATCGAGTTGGTGGTTCCGAAAATAATATCATCTACGTAGATTTGGGCTATGAATATGTCTTTACCTACAGTTTTTATGAAAAGAGTTGGGTCAACTACACCTTGGTTAAACCCTTTTGATTTAAGATAAACCGAAAGTCTTTCGTACCAAGCTCGAGGAGCTTGTTTAAGTCCATAGAGAGTTTTCTTTAACCTAAGGACATGGTCGGGTTTATCTATGCTTTCGAAACCGGGGGGTTGACTAACATGAACTTCCTCTTTAATATATCCATTCAAAAATGCTGACTTCACATCCATTTGAAACAACTTAAATCCTCGATGTGCAACATATGCTAATAACATTCGAATGGACTCTAATCTAGCTATTGGGGCATAGGTCTCGTCGTAATTTAAACCTTCGACTTAACTAAACCCTTTTGCGACTAGTCTAGCTTTATTTCTAACTACTTCACCTTTATCATCAAGTTTATTCCTAAACACTCACCTTGTTCCAATGATTGTTTTATCTTTAGGTGGTGGTACTAATTCTCATACTTCATTCCTAGTGAATTGGGCCAGCTCTTCTTACATTGCAATAATCCAATCGGGATCAAGAAGAGCTTGATCAATAGTTTTGGGTTCAATTTTGGAAATCAAAGAGATTTGACTAAGGTTTTTGTATGAGGCTCTAGTTCGAACTCCTAGGCTTGGATCACCTATCACTTGGTCGATAGGATGATTCGTTTGAGTCCTAGTTGGATTTGGATTTGAGTCTACCAATTGGTCAATAGGATGACTCGTTTGAGTCCTAGTTTGGTAAGAGTCATCTACCACTTGGTTGATAGACTGACTTGGTTGACTTAGGTTAGGATTAACACTAGACTTGATCTCTAGATCGGAGTTGAGTCTGATATGAATCAGCTCGCTAATTGGGGTTGTCAGGGGTTTTGTAGGTTCGTGTCCTTCATCAAATACTACATTGATAGTCTCCTCAACTCTAAGGGTGTCATGATTGTATACTCTATACGCTCTACTCGTAGTCGAGTATCCTAGAAAGATTTCGGTCAAGGTTTTGGATGTAAATTTCTCTAGGTAATCCTTAGTGTTTAAGATATGTATCTTACACCCAAATACCCTAAAGTACTTGATGTTAGGTATTTTATCATGATAAATCTTGTATGAGGTCTTAAGGTGTCTCTTTACCATAAGGATCCTATTTTAGACATAGTATGTCGTACTCACGGCTTCCGCCCAAAACCTATCGGGTAGGTTATACTTATTTAACATTGTCCTAGCGGCTTCCTGTAGGGTTCTATTCTTACGTTCTACTAGGTCATTCTGTTGTGGGGTTCTAGGGCAAGAGAACTCATGGTGGTATCCATTTAGGTTACAGAATTCTATAAACCTGTGGTTCTCGAATTCACCACCATGATCAGTCCTAAGTCTTTTGATTTTAATGCTTTGTTGATTTTCTATTAGTTTAAATAGGTTGATTAATTAAACTAGGGTGTCACTTTTATGTTTGATGAACCTAACCCAAGTAAATCTAGAGTAGTCATCAATTATGACTAAACAGAATTTACTTCCATTAAGTGACTTAGCTCCGTGTGAATCAAATAGATCTATGTGTAGGAGCTCAAGAACACTTTTGGTTTGTTCTTGATTAGTTAGTTGATGTTGTGCCCTAGCTTGTTTACCTTGTTGACAAGCATTACATATTTTGTTATCCAAGTTATTGAGGTTAGGCAAACCTCTGACTAAGTCACTTTGACTAATCTTGTGGATGAGTCTTGGGTGTGAGTGATTGAGTCATCGGTGCCATAACCATGATTCCTCTTGTCGTGTCATAAGACACTTAGTTGAGGAGTTAGTTAAGTTAATAGTGTAAATATTATTATTTCTGGTTCCCTTAAGGATTGTTTTAGAAGTTTCATTTGTATTAATTACGCATTCATTTTTTAGAAATATGACCTTATAGTTATTATCACATAATTGGCTTACACTAAGTAAATTATATTGAAATTTTTCTACCAATAAGACATTTTGAATAATAAAGTTAGAGTTGAGCTCAATATCACCTGATCCGATGATTTTGAGCTTGTCGTTGTTTCCGAAGGCTATTGATCCTTGTCATTTGAATCGAAGCTTCGAAAACTTGAGTTGATCCCCGGTCATGTGTCGGGAGCAACCACTGTCTAACATCCATTGATCCTACACGCAAGGTAGTTGGATCGGATATTGGATTTATTAAAGATTGGTTGAAGTTTATTAACCTAAATCATCTCACCCATGTCTACATGATCAAACATGTTAACCCTATATGTTCTTGTGAGATGACTTCCAATTTTACTTGATTTAAATTTTATGAATTGAACACTTGTCAACCTTGCATTAGATTCGGATTTGACCTTAGGCTCATCAGTCACGTTTTCAAGATCATGGCTTCCAGGTCGTGGCGAGGCACAGAGGCCTTCTTTGATCGGAGCAACGATCACTTCCTTAGACAAAGTCATTTTCAAGAAAATAGAAACTTGACTTACCTAAGACCACTTCCTGGTCTAACTAGTCTAGGATACGATGAGGTAGCTTTAGCTAGTTCCGCTCGGTCAAGTGCACCGAACTAGATACGCCTTATCTAGCCCGAATACACAAGACTCCGTTTTCCTAGCGTACTATCATCTCGCCGCGTTCTGGTACTATGTTATCAAGTATTGATGAGTTATAGTCCTATCTAGCCATTCTAAAAAGAAAAATCAAACTAAATAAAGAACCTAAGCATGTAATTTCTAAGTTAAAATACAAACAAGTTTTGTACTAGCTCCCCCTGGACCGTTGAATCGGTTCGGTCTCTCCACATAGTGGATTTGGTCCTTGGGAACCCAATACTGGTTCGATCCTAAGTTTGAAATCAAGGCGGTCTTAGGGACCCATGCTTGGACACATTTTTTATGTCAACTCACAATTGACATATACGACTTGTTGGTGGTATTTGAGCTAAACCCTAGTTTGGCCTTGTTGTACACGGCCCTTTGCGATCCAAGTAGGAGGTCAAGTCCTTTGGATCCCAAAGTAAACCTTTCCAACATGTTCCTAAGATCTTCGACTTGACTCTTCAAGAGTGAGTTCTCAACTTCGAGCTTTTCAACCCGAGTTGAGTCCTCCTCTCGAACTCGATTAGTCGAAGAGGTTAGGGAGACCTCGTGTTTGAGGAGTTTAACTTCCTCAACCAGGGTCTCGACCTTGGACTCGGACTTAGCTAATTTCCTAGTTAAGAACTTAATTTCACTATAAAGCGTACTAATAAGGGATCGACTTACCTTGAGTGTATCTTTTGAACCGGATGCGTATCCGTGGCTTGTCTTGAATAGCGCTTCGCAGTCCGACTCATCTTCAGTTTCCGATTCGTGTTCCAGTTCCGACTCCATCTCCGATTCCACTGGTTTAGCCATGAGGACACGATCATCATCTTCTTCCTCGGATGCTTCTTCCCATGTAGCGTTGAGTGCCTTTTTGTATTTTGGTGCTTTGCTCTTGAGTTTTGGCCATTCGGACTTGATGTGTCCAAACCTGTTGCATTCGTAACATCTAATATTCGAACTTTTAGGCTTACCTTCGTTGGGTCGAGTGACGGTTCATTTTCGGCCCTTGACTATCCTCCGAACTAAGTTGACTAGTTCGGCCTCCATTTCCGGGTCGACCTCCGAATCGGACTCATCCTCTTCTTCCTTCGGGGGTGGCTTGCTTGCGGTTTTCTTCCTCGAACCTGCAAAAAGTGCTATATCCTTCTCGGGTTCCGAGTTAGACTGCTCATGAAGTTCGAAATCGGAAAATAACTCATCTAACCTAAGTTTCGAAAGATCCTTGGAGACCTTGTAGGCATCGACCATGGATGCCCACAAGGTAGTCCTCGAAAAAGAGTTAAGAACATACCTTATAAGGTCGCGGTTTTCAACCTTTTGCCCGATCGCGTGTAGGTTATTGACTATGTCTTGAACGCGAGCGTGAAGTTGCGTCGTCGTTTTGTGTTCCTGCATTTTTAGATTATATAATTTATTAAACAAAAGATCGCGCTTACATACCTTGGCTTCGTCAGTTCCTTCGTGTAGCTCCACTAGTTTTGTCCAAAGGTCCTTTGCGCTGATGAAGGGGCCGACGCGATTAAGCTCCTCCTTGGACAAGCCGCATTGGAGGATTTGAGTTGCCTTGGCGTCGGCTTCGACTTGTCTTTTTGTCGCAATGGTCCATTGGTCATAATCCAAGGATTCACCCACTTCGTTAGTCGGAAGTGTGAATCTCGTTTGGATTATGATCCACATCTCGATTTGAGTTTTAAGAAAGCATTCCATCCGACCCTTCCAATAACGGAAGTCATATCCGTTGTAAAACGGAGGTCGGACAGTGCTAAAACCCTCAAGATGGGCCATTGATACAAAAGAAACAAGAAAATGAAGACGAGAAACCTAACAACGACACAAACACACGAAATGTACCAAGACTCGCGTCTTGGATTAGTAGTGCGGGAGAAAAACTAACCAAATGAAATAATTCGAAATAAACAGAATAAAAAAAGGAAAAAAAAATCTGTAAAATGCTAGATCGGTGGTTTCACCAAATCTTAGCATCCCCGGCTCTGATACCAATTGTTGGATCGAAGCGGATCGCTAGAGGGGGGGTGAATAGCGATAAACCTTTTCTTTCGTTCGAATTCGTTTCAAAACAATTAAATGCAGCGGAAAATAAAATTAAACACAAGAGAGACAAATAAATTTTTACTTGGTTTGTAGCCTTCGGCTACTACTCCAAGGCCCTAGCGGTCCTTGACCACGCACAGAGGGCAAAACACTAAAGAACTCCTCGTTAGAGGTAGGAGTTAATCGAATACAGAAAAGCACTAAAAGCTTGAGGTAGAGGGACACTCCCCCTCTCCTCATTACGATAAAACTCCGAGACAATAAAAAGATGAACTGAATTAAAGTTTATACCGACAAAGAAAAATATAAACAATTTAAACCTAGGGCGTCGGAGAAGTAGAACTTCATTGTCGGAGAGTTGTAGCGTTGCGGAGGCTTTTAGAAGCTTAGAATTTATGAGAAAACCCTAGGATATGCCCTCCTTTTATAGCCTTTGAGCCCCTTTTCGAGAGGAACTTCAGCCAATCAAATTTGAGCACCACTCCCCTTGGAATGAGGTGATAAGCCTTGACTCCTCGAAGTTGATCCTTGACCATCAGTCGATTGATGGCCATCATCAGTCGACTGATGGCAGCATCAGTCAAATGCTGACCGTAGGTAGTCGACTGATGGACGGCAGTCGAGTCCTCCAAGCTGGCAGTCGATTGATGCTAGCTGAAATCAAAAGTTAGCTAAACAAAAATATTATTTCGACAGCCTCCGACCATCCGATCTCGACATAGATCACCGATGGGATGTCTTGGGTTGGATCTACGCTTAAGACTATCCCCATAAAGAGGATACGACCTCACTTACGCTCGCACACACGAGCTTACCTCGATACTTACTGTGTCGCTTTCGCTTCCGACCTTCCACTCGATTCGTTCGACTTTCTACGAAATCACTCGAGTGTCGCCCGACCACCACGGCTTCCTCCGGGTGTCGCTAGCCTTCAGCTCCAGCTTTAGCACTTTTCTGCACACTCGATTCAGCTCGTGAGATAACGATATGAGCTTAACTTTGTATCGTTTGCTATAATCAAAACTCAGGTTCGACTTATGTGCCTACTGCACCAACAGTTTATGCCGCCAGATTGCTTCGACCAAGGCGAGGGCTTACAAATTGCCTCGATAAGGTCCCAGATTGCTTCACTCCTCCCCATGTCACCTCCACTCGAGGGAATAAAATCACACTACAGTAGATGCGAGGGCTTACGAACTGCCTCGCCCGAACCAGGGTGTTTACGTCGTCAGATTACTTCGACCAACGCGAGAGATTACAAATAGCTTCGATAAGGTCCCGATTTGCTTCACTCCTCCCCACATCACTTCCACTCGGGAGAATAAGATCATGTTGCGGCAGATGCGAGGGCTTACGAACTGTCTCGGCTGAACCGAGGTGTTTACGCCTCCAAATTGCTTCGACCAAGGCGAGGGCTTATGAATAGCCTCAACAGGATCCCAACTTGCTTTAGTACTCCTCCCCGCATCACTTTCACTCGGGGGAATAAGATCACGCTACGGTAGATGCAAGGGCTTACAAACTGTCTCGATTGAACCAAGGTGCTTACGACGCCAGATTGCTTCCACTAAGGCGAGGGCTAATGAATAGCCTCGACAAGGGTCCCGACTTGCTTCACTCCTCACCTCCACTCGGGGGAATAAGATCACACTGCGGCAAATGTGAGGGCTTACGAACTGTATCAGTCGCACCAAGGTGTTTACGCCGCGATTTGCTTCGACCAAGGCGAAGGCTTACAAATTGCCTTGACAAGATCCCGACTGAGACTCCACAACAATAATAGCATAAAGGCGTTGTATATAACTCTCACATCCGCAGAGAAGACCATATTTCCAGTATGATACGCATAGATAGTCTATAGCGCATTAAGCTCGAAGTTGCTATTCCCGGGTCGTTGGCTCTTCTCCTATTGCAACAGCAATAGCACCAAGGTAATTCACCAATATAAGACCTGAACCAAGGAATGTCATGTTCCTAACACCGACTTTTGTTGCCAAGGTTGAAATCTGAAACTTGTGGTCTCCCTCGACATCTAGAAGATCTTTAGTTATAGCAATGACCAAAGCAAATACTATGAGGCATGTTGTGATGAAAATTACAGGTGAACATTGCAATTATGAGAAATACTGGAAATAATATATTGTGCCTAGAAATAGCCCCAAACAATAAAGACAAGTAATGAATGAACCCAAGTTCCATGCAACAATCATAAGAGTTTGATAACATTTAAACAAATTTGATTAAGCTTGATTTGAATTTGAACTGAGTTTGATTTAGTAGTTTGATATCAATTAAATAATTCAAGTTCAATTTAAACTCAAATTCAAAAAAAAAAAAACTAAGTCAAGTTTGAACAACTGTTTTCAATAACTTGATTAATTTTAAACTTGATTTGGTTCAACTTGATTATCTTATCAAATAAATCTGAACACTATAAAATTTAGTTTGACTCGGTTATCTCATGATGAAAGGGAATTAATTGAGAAGTTGAATTTTCAAATAGTAGTAATTCATGTTGAATGATTCAAATATACTATGAGTTGTTTGCTTTTTAGAACTAAATTAAAATAAGCCATAAATGAATAAGTCATAGGTTATAGACGGAGTGGTTAGCACCTAATAATGTTGATTTTCTTTTTTGAGTCTCTTCGTGCAACATAATTAGTCTCTTTTTTTCATATTGCTTCGTCTAGATCCTTAAGTTGTCTTCACTCCTAATGGATCAAATCAAACATTCAATGGATGTATAGTAATTCAATTTGTTGCTACTATTCATTTTGTTTGTTTACTTGACTTGTAGTGTGTATCTTGTAACGATGTTCATTCATTCTCACGTGTATAAATTGAATGAATAAGCTAAATTGATTTTTTTTAGGTTGAAATTGAAATACCTTGTAAAAAAACTTTTGTTTTCAAGTAGATAGTAATTGACAAAATATTGCCAACAAAGAATTGTAGACCAACAATACTACAATAGATGATGTGTACAGTGTAGACAACATATACTTATTTACTATTTTCTTGATTATAAATTGCAACTATTTTTTTTTTTTAAATAAGTGGTATATCTTTTGGTCCAGTGAAACGCTCACACATTATATTGAAAATGAGGCAACTTTTGTAATAGGAGTGTTACTACTCATAAATAGGTTTTTATATGTGTTAAATGAGATTACAGTGATGTTGATGTAGGGGTGACCATGGTTCCGAAATGGTCGGTTTCGATTTTGGAACTGTGAGTTTCGGTTTATCATTTAATGGAATCGGAACCGAACTGCTCATCAACGATTTCGGTTCCGATTTCTTACGGTTCAATTTTGATTTTGGAACCGTTGATTCTGGTTCATCATCCACCGAAATTGGAACTGAACCGTTAACCGACGACTTCAGTTCTTTACGATACAATTTCAGTTCGAACCGTTTAGAACCGAAATTTAAATTATCTAATTTTAAATCTCATTTCTTTAATAGGCGATTTAAATATATTATTTTTAAATTCATTAATTCGGTCAATTTATTTTAATTTAAATTATATTTAAATTTAAAATTTATATGTGGAGATTTTAAATTTTAAAATTTGAATGTTTAAATTTTTTTGCACATGATGCAATGATACAAAATATAAATTTAAAATGATTTTAATTTTGATTTTTATTCATATTTATTATTATAATTATGACACACTAATAAATATTTGAATTTTTAATGAGTTTAGTTTTTTTCAAAAGTAAATATCAATTTTTTAAAAAAATCAATTCGATTTCGATATTCGAGATTCGATTGATTTTTGATTTCGGTTTGATTTCGATTCGATTCTGATTCAAAAAATTTAAGAACCGGAACCGAACCATATGTCTCCGGTTCCGATTCCGATTCCGATTTCGGAACCGAAACCGAAAAAGCAATTTCGATTCGGTTTTTGGGCCATCGATTCTGATTCGATTTACGATTCGAATCGAATCATAGTCACCCCTATGTTGATGACCTATCTGTGAGCTTATTGAAGTATTATTAGCGTTAGGTTGGTTGACATGTGGTAATTGTTCTATCACTAGGAGAGGGGCTTTTGAAGTTGGAGCTCTTCAATGACCCCGAAGGGATTTATTCCGACCAGTGAATGGTGAAAATTTTCCGTGGGATTGGATTGTCCATCCTTAGGATTAATCGATTTTGGTCGGATAAATTTTGCATGGCATATCAAGTACACCCCTTATTTTTGCAACTTGCTTACTCTTTTGACTTTTAAATTAATTATATTTATCGCTATGCTCTTTCTACTTAAACGTTCGTGGCTAGCCCTACAGAGAGAGGAGGAGGGAGATATTATTTTATACAATTCATTTAAGTACTTATATTATTCATCGTCCGATTATTTACATATTATAATTCTAAATGAAATTTGACTTTACAATCATATCATCCATATAAAATTATTTAATATCGAAATCGTCCTACAAATGGTACAGTAAATGATTGGATTCAATTTTGAATTCTGATATTTATACAAAAAGTTTAAATTATAATTTGTATGTTTTTTTGCACTTTTATATTTAGAAAAAATAAAACAATTATAAATATTTTAAGGTGTCCTATAAAAAAATATAAGTCATCAAAAGGACCTGAATCCTACTTCAAGCGCCAGAATATAAAATTTATAAAATAAAATAAAAATAAAAATAAAGCCATATTATTGAGGTTCAAAAAAGTTTTAAAATTAAAAATTGATGTTGGTGTTTTGATTATTTAAAATTATAGATTATATATATTTTTTCCTTGAAATTCGATAATAATAAATATTTTTATCATAGTGGTTACGGGGAAAGGGAATTAATTGAGAAGTTGAATTTTCAAATAATAGTAGTTCATGTTGAATGATTCAAATATACAATGAGTTGTTTACTTTTTAGAACTAAATTAAATTAAGCCATACATGAATAAGTCATAGGTTAATGACGGAGTGGTTAGCACCTAATAATGCTGATTTTCTTTTCGATTCTCTTCGCACAACATAAGTCTCTTTTTTTTCATATCGCTTCGTCTAGATCCTAGAATTGTCTTCATCCCTAATTGATCAAATCAAACATTCGATTGATGTACAATAATTATATTCATTTTGTTGCTAGTATTCATTTTGTATGTTTACTTACTTGACTTGTAGTGTGTATTTTGTCATGTTGTTTGATTCATTCTCACGTGTATAAATTGAATGAATAAACTAAATTGATTTTTTTGGAGGCTGAAATTGAAATACCTTGTAAAAAAAACTTTTGTCATTAAATAGATAGTAAATGACAAAATATTATCAACAAAGAATTGTACACCAACAATACTACAATAGATGATGTACACAGTGTAGACAACAACGTATACTTATTTACTCTTTTATTGATAATAAATTGCAACTTTTTTTTTAAAATAAGTGGTATATTTTTTTGGTTTTAAATTATGAAATAAAAGACAGTTCGATACATGAAATTCTAATTAATACGAATCTCAAAAAAGATCCAACTTCACTTTTATTTTGTAAAAGATTATTTTCATGATTTAAAGTCTATATGTGTTACATGAGACTGCAGTGATGATGATGACCTATTTGAGAGCTTAATGAAGCATTATTAATGTTTTCGAGGTTGATTATTGTGTGGTAATTCTTTTATCCACTTAGATATTCGATAAAAAATATATTCTCAATCGAAGTGCACCATGGGAGGGCCGAGTGGATTAGCTGATGTCCAGATTCATCGAAACATATGTAGAATGGTCATAATGGGTGTTCTGGCACGAGAACGTGTCAAATTTTTAGTAAATATTGTTTTACTAAAAAGGATGCACAATCACCTAAACATTTTTAGGGTTTAATATTCTATGATAGATGATGTAAAAAAAAATAGAAAATAAAATTGAGATATATTTTATAATTTCGTTGTCTGGAACGGTGACTAGGGAGAAAAGTCTTTTATCCATGGCGATGGGGCCTCATTAATTCCTTGTATCTCAAGTTTACATACCAAATCTTTTCTTAAACAATAAACAGGACTTGACTGGTTCAGCGATGGTGAGCTCCTACCTACGTAGTTGACCCCAAAAGGACGTTTCTTACTTGACGTCGTACGTCTTCGAATCCGAGCAAGTCCAGATTTCTCTATATAAACGATGCGAGCCCTACCCTTCTGCTCTGTCCAGAGATCAAAAGCGAACGACAACGATCAATGTCGATCGAGCTTCGCAAGTCTCTCATCGCTTCCTCTGCCATTGCCATCGTTCTCTTCTTGCTCATCAACGCAAAACAGGGTTCTTGCCAAGAAGTCGGTGAGTGAATGTCTAATATAGTCTCACTGATTTTCTGAATAGTTAATATATCAGGATGCAATAGTAAAATTATTACCTATACAAATTAATAATAAATTATTATTTTTTAGTAAATACTATACATTAATTAACAAAAGATGTTGTTTTCAGAGGATGAGAGGGAGTTCAGCTATGAGCGAGGCAGTGAGACGGGACCAGAGCACTGGGGGAGATCCACCCGGAGTGGGTGGCATGCGGCGTCGGGCAAATGCAGTCGCCGATCGACCTGGCGAGCGATCGAGTGCGAGTGAACGATGGCCTTGGCCAGCTCCGCCGGGCTTATGGTCCGGCCAAGGCTGCCATGAGAAACCGCGGCCATGACGTCGAGGTAGGTGCAGCAGATACACACAGAGTTAAGTTAACATGAAAAATAGATTCATGTGTGGCTTGACTGAGCGTATCGAAAATAAAATTCAGATAAAATGGGAGGAAGGTGGAGGAGGGATGTGGGTGAATGCAACGTACTACATGCTGAGGCAGGCACACTGGCACTCTCCATCAGAGCACACCATCAATGGCACCAGAGGTACTGATCCATTAAAAATAAAAAATCCCTTTTATCGTATCGTCTAAGGCGCTCATCTTTTAAAAAATAGTAAAACGATAATAAGCACGTCGACGTTGGAACTGTTTTGTATATAATATTATGGAGCTGTTTTAAATAAAGCAGAAAGTAATTCTACGTAATGATTTCAAAACCGTCTATTTTATTTTGTTTCTGAAATCGTTAATTTCTGAGCAATGATAAGATAGAACCGAAATTAATTACTCATCGATAATTTTGATTTCGATTTCTCGTGATTTAATTTCGATTTTAGAATCGACGATTTAAATCCATTATCCATCGAAATCGAAACTAAATTATTTATCGACTTTGATTCCTTAGTGTACAATTTCGATTAATCGAAATTTAAATTATTTACTTTTAATTTTGTTTTCTTTTTAATAGTAAGTATATTATTTTTGAATTCATTTGGTCTATTTATTTTAATTTGAATGATCTCATATTTAAATTCAAATTTTATGTATAAAGATTTAATTTATACCAATTTATTTATTTTATGTAAATAATTTTCTTTAAATCAAATATCTGTCGTAAAAAATTATCATCAAAATGTATTTATTAATAAATTCACCTTAAAAAAAGAATATATATATATATATATATATATATATATATATTATGATTGCTATTTTATTCTTTGATTTTACAATTAAAAAACAGAAAAATTATTGAATTAATTTATATAAATAAAATTGTTTACTTATATTTATTATTATGACTGGGACATAACAATACAAATTTAAATTTTGACTCAATTTAATATAGTTTAAAAGTAAAAAATTAATCATTTTAAAAAAATGATTTCAATTTTAAAAAAATTAATCTTCATGAGGACAAATATAGGTATCTCTAATTCTAAGAGTCATCGGCCACCGGTTAATATTTTTACCATTAGACTAACCGAGGACAAGGAGCATTTTAGGAACGGAGTAAAAGATGAAGTGCCCTTTTGATAAATTTTGAAATGACATAGATAGAAGTTGGGATGGCCTTTTGATTCTTTTTTTTTCCTTGTTTGCTTGCCTTTTGTTTACAATTTAATGTTCTTTACATATTTAACTGATTTATAAATGTACGCCCTCGAATTTAGATACGAACTTGAGTTGCATTTGGTGCATGAGAGCAAAGACAACAGGACTGCTGTGATCGGAATCGTATACACCATCGGTCGACCCGACTTGTTCATTACGACGGTATCATCGTAGAATCTTTATATATATATAGAGATGGGCATCTTGGGCAGTGACTCAAGATGCCTATCCCATTGGTGACTATCGATCGTCGTCGTCGATTGTCGGTTATCGTCGATCGTTTTCATTCCCAACTTATAAACCAAACAATATTATTGAAATGATAAAACTCATTCTCATTCTCGTATACTATTAAACTTATTCTCATTTCTATTCCCATTTTACAATCAAACGCCACCTAAATTAATATTTGTTAAAAATTATACAATAATTTAATTCACTACTGTTTGATAGAGAGAGAAAAAATATATAGGTGCGATATGATAAATAATACTCAGAGTTAGGTTAAGTGTAATAATTAACTTATATCTGGATCGTTTTTGTATGGACACCGTCTCGACGGAGATGACGTGATAGTTAAGGTATGATAAAATTTATGGATAAAATAAAGATCGATTTTGGAAGAGATCTAAAATTCTTTTCAAGATTCAGATGACCTTCATATATCTTGATCATCATATTAAAGCTCATAAAATCCTTTATGATTTATCTTCCTCATAATAATCGTGAAATAAATTGATAAGAATCGTTAGATCAACGGATTCTAACCTTTTGCGATTTCTGTGTGGATACAGCTGGATACCAAACCTGGGGTCAATTGTCTTGACGTCCATTATTGCTATGCAGATCCAATTAATTGACAGGAAAGTTCAGTCACCATCTGCACAGCCAACTCGCTCTTGGTTCTTCTGCATATCAAACAGGCTAGCACTGAGCTCTGCAACTTCAACCAGGTAATCAAGCTAACTTTCTTCTTCATTATTATTTTTTGGTTAATTTTTTCTTTATTATCTTTGTTGCTTCTCTCCTCTTCTGTGTCCGATGTCTCATGAACGATATCAATTTACCTTTTTTTTTTTCATGCGGATTAGTGGAAAGTTGTCTGAACAAGTCTGTTTATTATTGTTATTATTATTTGAACAAATTTAATTGTGAACAACAAGTAGATCTGATGTATTCCTCTTTAATGCATTTTCTGCTTGTGTTACTAATTGTCTTTTTTCTAAGATCTCAGCTATTTTGTGTTTCTAGGAAGTTGAAGATCATAAATAATATCTAGTTTATCTTACTTAAATCGTTGATCGATAGCCGAAGCTTTGTTTGTCATTTACCTTTTGTTCCTGGCGACCAGAGTTAAGTTGTCTGAATAAATTTAATTTTGGTTAACAAGTTCCTTTACTGTTTTTATTGCAGATTTGTTTCTTCTAATATACGAAAGATGATTGTGAATGCTAGAGAAGGCAGCTGGATACCTAAGTTGGGGTCAGTGGTCTCGATGTCCATATTGCAATGCAGATCCAATTAATTGACAGGGAAGTTCAGGCAACATCTGCACAGAGAGTCACGCTAAGTCGTTCTTGGTTCTTCTGCATATCTAACAGGATAGCTCTGTACAACTTCAATCAGGTAATCAAGCTAGCTTTCTTTTCTCTATTTTTATTTTTGGTCAATTTTTTCTTCATTATCTCTACTGTAACTTTCTCCTTCTCTGCCGGATGTCTCTTGAACGATATCAATTTACTTTTTTTTTTTTTTTTTTTTTTTTGCTGCAGATTAGTGGAAAGTTGTCTGAACAAGTCTGTTTATTATTGTTATTATTATTTGAACAAGTTTAATTGTGAACAAGAAGTAGATCTGATGCATTCCTCTTTTATGCTTTTTCTGTTTGTGTTACTAATTGTCTTTTTTCTAAGATCTCAGCTATTATGTGTTTCTAGGAAGTTGAAGATCATAAATAATATCTAGTTTATCTTAAATTATTGATCGATAGTTGAAGCTTTGTTTGTCATTTACCTTTTGTTCTTGGCGACCAGAATTAGTTGTCTGAACAAGTTTAATTTTGGTTAACAAGTTCCTTTAGTGTTTCTATTGCAGATCTACTGTGTTTATTCTAATAGACGAAAGATGATTGTGAATACTATCTAAAATCATTGGTCAATAGCAGCAGCTATGGACGTAGTCTCGCCAATACTAGATAACTCAGTTGCTAGTCATGTCATCAATAAACTAATTGATGCCGTTGCTACTTATGTGCGAGATCAGTACAACTGGAAAACTGACTTGGAAGAAGAATTTCAAAACCTTCAACAGTTACTGCCTCAGATCCAAGCAGTTGTTGGTTTTGCCGAACATAGATTAACTTCGTACAAATCATCTTCTGATCCAGCGTTAATACAGTGGCTGTGGCAATTCAGGGATCGGATCGACGAGGCTGAGGAAGTGCTGGATGAGCTGGAATATCTTGAACTGAAGAAGAAAGCTAACAGTGACAAAAGTTGGCTTTCTAAAAAGGTCAATGCTTCTGTTAAAACTGCAAAAAGATTACTGAAAGTTGATGATGTTCTGGGGAGATTGAGGGCATGCGTAAAGAACTTGAACACCTCTGCTTCAGGCGTCGATAAGTTTTTGGCACTGGTGAACCAAACAGGTGGCATCGGCACTGGACAAATGCAGCAGGAGATTCCACCGTTGAGTAATCAAAGTAGGAACACCTCTCCTTTGCCTGAATTATCATTCAAAGGACGCGAGGAAGAAAAAGGAAAAATCATCCAGCATTTGCTGGGGGAGTCAATGGAAGAATCCGAATTTGAGATCAACGAGAACGTGCATTGCCTCCCTTTGGTAGCGATGGGTGGTATGGGGAAGACTACACTCGCTAAGGAAGTCTTCAATCATTTTGAAAACGTGAAGAAGGAACATTTCGATGTCAAAATCTGGGTTTATGTTTCAACTGATTTCAATGCATCAAATCTTATGAAGAAAATTCTGGAGTTTCCAACTGGCGGATCTGAATCTGGGCCATTGGAACGGTTACCAGTGAAGCTCAAGGAGGAGTTACGTTCCAAAAGATTTTTGCTCGTACTAGATGATGTTTGGGATGACAAAAACCAGACGGAGTGGGAAAAACTATGTGCTCCATTGCTACATGGCCAAAAGGGTAGCTGGATACTATTGACAACTAGATTGAATTCGGTTGCGAAAATGGTCGCACAAGTAATCAGAGGCACAATGGAACCAATGATGTTGCAGGGCTTATCAGATGATGAATGTCGTTCGCTCCTCTACAAGCATGCATTTGCTGGTGGAGACCAAAAAAAATTCCCGCTGCTTATAAAAATTGGCAAAGAAATAGTGAAGAAATTGGGTGGTGTACCTCTTCTAGCAAAGTCAATCGGAGGAGCGTTGAACAGTAAACTGGAACTAGATCACTGGAAGGGTATTTCAGAAAATGAACTATGGAAAACGTCGCCATATTCAAGAGAGGAATTCATTCCGGTCCTAACACTCAGTTACGTAATGCTTCCACCAAACTTGAAGCGGTGCTTTTCCTACTGCGGCATATTTCCTCAAGGTTATGTATTCAATAAGAAAAAGCTAGTGGGCATGTGGGTGGCAGCAGGCCTAATTTACTCGGATGGATGCTCAGACGAGGTCACAGCTAACTATTGCTTTGATATGTTGTGCAACAAATCTTTCTTTGATGTTCATACCTACAATTATTGGAGTCGAAATACATCTTTCTATGGTACAGCAGAAGGCATCTATTATACCATGCATGATATGCTGAACGGTCTTGCTCGCCATGTCTCACGCTATGATTGCTGCAGAATTGTGGATGTCCCTCCAAGTTCCATTTTGGATTATAAAGCCATCCGCCATGTATCTATTTTCATTACCAGTACAGATGCTCAACTCCATGATCTAGCTAATATGGTGTGCAAATTCAAGCACTTGCGAACCCTGTGGATACAGTTTCATATTAAGGATCCTCAAAAACTTGTTGATTTTATTGGAGATGCGTGTAAATCACCGAGAAGAATTCGAGTATTGATTATGAAGTGTTTTTATTCCAGAGTATCTTGTCGAAGCATCAGTGACTTTGTAAAACTACGATTTCTTGACATTTCAGATGGGCTATCACCGCCGTCGCTATCACCATCAATATGTAAGTTCTACTTCTTACAAGTTCTAGTTGGTAACGCAAGTTATCCTTTTCTGGCAAAAGACACGAACAAGTTGATCAACTTAAAACATCTATACGGAGTGAATGAGGATGCACTTCTCTCAGTTGCTGAAGTAGGAAAGTTAACATCCCTCCAGGAATTATGCTTCTCTGTGGGCCCAGAACCCGGACATAGAATTGATGAGTTGATGAATATGAATGATCTCCATCAATTAAAAATTAAACGACTTTCCATTGTGCGGAGTCTTGAAGAGGCCAATAAGGTCAACCTGGTCAGGAAAAGAAATCTCACAAGACTGGAGCTTCACTACCGGGATGGAGAGTACATGCACTGGAATGAAGAAAGTAGCAATCCTCACCTTGATCAACAGGTTCTGGCGGCTCTACGACCCCCTCCCACGATTGGAGAACTGTTCATTACACATTATAAAGGTGGTAGCCCTGCACCGTGGATGGACACTTCATCTCTTTCTTGGCTTGAATCTCTTGAATTATATGCTTGTGCAAATTTGGAAGAGCTTCCCCATCTGTGGAGGTTGCCCTGCCTTAAGTTTCTAAAATTGAATCAGATGGAAGCTATAAAAAGTTTGGGTTGTCTCTCCTCCGATCAGATGGACACTTCATCTCCTTCTTGTCTTGAATCTCTTGAATTATATGCTTGTGCAAATTTGGAAGAGCTGCCCCCTCTATGGAAGTTACCCTGCCTTAAGTTTCTAAAATTGAATCATATGGGAGCTATAAAAAGTTTGTGTTGTCACTCCACCGATCAGATGGACACTTCATCTCTTTCTTGGCTTGAATCTCTTGAACTATATGCTTGTGCAAATTTGGAAGAGCTGCCCCCTTTATGGAAGTTGCCCTGCCTTAAGTTTCTAAAATTGAATCAGATGGAAGCTATAAAAAGTTTGGGTTGTCTCTCCTCCGATCAGATGGACACTTCATCTCTTTCTTGTCTTGAATCTCTTGAATTATATTCTTGTACAAATTTGGAAGAGCTGCCCCCTCTATGGAAGTTGCCCTGCCTTAAGTTTCTAAAATTAATTCAGATGGAAGCTATAAAAAGTTTTGGTTGTCACTCCTCCGATCAGATGGACATACAGTTTCCAGTTTTAGAAGAACTTCAGTTTGTTGAACTTCGACTCTGGGAGGAATGGAATCGTGCGGATGATTATATATGGTTCCCTCGTCTCAAATGTTTTGAAATTTGTAATTGTCCCAAACTAAAGAAAATTCCGGACCTTCCGTTGTCTATAGAGAATCTTAAGATGAAAAATTTGGGGTTAAAGGCTCTTCCACGGTCCTACAAATGTTCGAATGGTTCTAGGACATTTGAAGGATTTCAGCAACTGATGTCCGTGGAGTCCCTTGAAATTTATAACCACTCAAAGATTGTACAGATTGGATCAATTGGTGAAGAGGATGATAATCTCCTTCCGTCGTCACTGAAAAAACTTAAACTTGGAATTCCTGACAAACACGAAGATTTGGCAAATTATCTACGAGGTCTTACTTCGCTCACTAAATTAGATTTATATTATTCATCGGCAATAGAATCACTTCCTTTAGCAAGTGAGTTGGAACATCTGACTGCACTCCAGCACTTGAGTATTTCGGATGGGGAAGCCTTGATTTCACCTGGAGGCTTATATATTATAAAATCTCTTAAATATCTGAGAATTTATAATTGTCCGAAATTCCTCTCCGCTGAGGTTGAGTCACAGGAATTTTTAAAAGACAAGATAAGGAAGCATGCGGCATCATCTTCCTCAGTTTTTGATCACTCTGCAAGTAATAAAGCTGCTAGTATACTTCCCTCCTCTCTTGAATCCTTATATATTTCAAACTCTGACATTTCGCAAGAGTCATTGGGTCGATGCCTTCAAGACCTTACCTCCCTCAAAGAGTTGCAAGTATCAGGTTGCCGAAATTTGGTGTCTCTTCCCAACATAGAGTATCTGCGTAATCTGACAGCGTTGCAGACATTGCGTATTTATGATTGTGAAGAATTACGTGAATTGGAGTCATTGACTGCACTTGTCTCCCTCAGATATTTGTCGATTGAGCAATGCCCCAAATTATCCACTCTACAAAATCCTGCAACAACAAGAGAACAAAGTGTCACGAAGATAGAGAAGGGAACATTACCTTCACTTGAACATATTGATATCGACAACATCTTCTATCTACCCATTTTTCCGATGCCAGAAAGGCTAGAGATCCTTTATATCAGCAACCAAATAGAAAATCCCCTTATGCCTTGTTTCCCTTCTGAGATAGAGCAGTGGTTGTTGCAATGTCGGGAATCTCTGAAAGATTTAAAATTGGGATGGACTCGTCTGCAATCTTTACCCGCAATTTTGGAGAGCTTTTCATCGCTCAGAAATCTTGAACTAAAATTTGCTCCAAATCTCAAGTCACTGCCCAAGATGCCTATCTCATTAGGGGCACTGTCGATTTCTGGATGTAGTGCAAAGCTTAAGAAGCGTTGCCAAGAGAACGTCGGTCGGGACTGGCCTAACATCAAACACATCCATCACCTTAGATTACAATAGGCTAAGAGGACAAGACCGAGGTGTGTTAATTCTAACAAGGAATCACCACTTTGTTTATACTTGTTTGCTTATTAATGCTAATCTTCGATCGTGTTGTTGCTTATTTTGTGTTCTATACGTATCACCTCAAGCCCAAGTCAATTGCAACTGTATCAGCAGTACGCTTTGGAGTTATATAATACAAATCATAGGGCTTGGTCATTCGTCAAAAGACAAAAGGTTAAGTTATCAATTTTGAACCCTATCTCTCTGTGCAAATTTTGGTTTCCATTCATTTTGAAAAAACCACAAAGAGAAAGAACCCATGCTATGATAATGCTAAGTTGGGAATCTGTCCAACTAGCAGCCTCCTGCCACTCGTCCCAGGGCTGCGGCGAGAGGGAGGGTAAATCACGGGGGAGACTATGTCCCTTGACACGGTGACAAAACAGTGGGGGGTCATCTGAACCCAGGGGGGATTTTAGACCCTACTCCGGAATCGACCCCAGCCTATATGTTAAGCAACCACACTGTCTTACCATCGCGCCATCCCCACGGGAACACCCATGCTGTGATAATACTCACCTTTGATGTTGTTTTCCACGTTTCTAAAGCACAGCTGATTTCTAAAATGGATTACTTAAATGTGATGATGTTCTTGGAAAACTGAAGGCATTTGTGAAAGCATTGGAATACCACTGCTTTAGATATTAAATTTGAAGAAACATAATCATGGCTGATTATACATAGTATTCTCATCTTATTATTTCTTTCAAAAATATCCTGAGCATATTTATCTATTTCAGTTCTATATTATTTCTTTTCATGGTAAATTAATCTTCTTGTTCACATTCAAACTCTTGAAAAGTTTACATGGCGACTTAAAGTCTAGAAAAGAACACTATATACATCGCCAATCCTAGAGGTAATATACATATTCTTATGCTAATTAAGTGAAAACATTCAATCGCTGATCTTTCTTGACTGACTCTATTAAATCTGCATTCGACAGTGAGCAGATATTGCTACTAAAAATTAGGCGACATCAAATTTTTCTTCCACTCTTATCGCTGAACCTACAAATATTGCAGCTTCTGGTGAAATATATGAAGAGAAATTATATATTTGAAGTGCATCTACTACTTCATCAAGCTCTCTCCTCTTGTTGATAAACTTAATCCCTCCAGTTGGTTTGTCTCACTACGAGTTTGAACAAATCTATAAGAATTTTCAATAATATATTTAATCTTACAAACCCTTATAATTCCTTCAATGTCTATGTGGTTTAACATTCATCGTATGATGCTCATTGAAATGATATATATATAAACTTAAACACATATGTATTTAACTTGTTAATGTTTATGAATAGTATTCATGAATATATTTATGAACAGTATTCATGAATAATATTCCTAAACAATGTTTATCAATATAGCTTGTAAACTATGTTCGTCAACAAAACTCGTGAATCCTATTCATGATCACTCCTTGTCGAATGTTTGAAGGTTGGGATTGTCAGTGAAATTGTAGATGTGATCGTTGGAGGAAAGGCAACAAGAGATTCCAATGGTCTTTCCTTCTAATTGTGAATGCACAAAGAACATAGACATAATGCTCGATTGCGAGCTTTTAGGATTAGTATTCAATAATCTTTAGGATCAAAACAAGAGATTCATTATTCAATGCTAGTAAAAGCAATCTTAAGGACCAACAACATTAGTAGTGTTTTCATTGTTACTAAATTAGCTAGTTTCAAGAAATGAGGCTGAGCTGACCACGTAGTAGTCGATTATAAGTTGATCTTATAATTTATCTTCTTTCATATTATTATAGAGCTGATATTGAAAGAGATTCGAGATGAATATTATCATCTTTTGCATCAAAGAAACGGGGATGAGATAGATACATTACAAGGAGAAAGAAATTGAAGACAAGACCAACTAAAATGGAAATATCCTTAAGTTTAATGGAGAAAGATCCAATTTACATGGGACTCAAATGTAGTTGAATAGGTAGCATCATTTTTACATGGTCGTCCTCTCAGTGTCCCATCTCTCCTCCCCTTAAAAGATAATCAC
The DNA here is from genome assembly GCA_025175895.1 of Wurfbainia villosa. NCBI lineage: Eukaryota > Viridiplantae > Streptophyta > Magnoliopsida > Zingiberales > Zingiberaceae > Wurfbainia > Wurfbainia villosa. The sequence continues at coordinate 3,166,901 of CM046006.1, forward strand.
AATATTGCATCCTTTCAATCTATCATCCTCTCCGTCAATTGTCAATTGGTGCACTGATCTTACACACCATTCAATTGATCTCTTATTGATTCTAGTTGTTATCCCAAATTATTAACTCAACTATTTTATTCACATCGTCAATAATTGATTGACCATACCTATTAGTTGACTAATGATTATCAATCGAGTTTCTTAATCGACTAATAAATATTCTGTGAATTGTTATTGTATTACTAGACCATTGGTAATTTTATTGGTCGACTAGTTACATCCTTAACTCCAATAACCCCTATCAAACTCTTAAACTCAGTGTCTAAAATTTACCAATTGGTTGATATGCTTTATCAGTCGATCGATATCTCAGTTTTAGTCCTACTTGAGATTAACTCTTGCCTCATTTAATATCTGATTGATCTTAATCTACAAAGAATTTGCTTGCTCAATATTCAGTCACTCTTGACCTGATAATGTTGGAGATTTGACGCCCGCTAGAGGGGGGGTGAATAGCGTGATACCGTACGTAGATGGAATTCGTTCGCGTTCGTGTCTACAAATTTGTTAGCGCAGCGGAATAGAAATAATAAAAGCAATAACGAAATACAATCACAAACACAAACACAACACAAGCATATAACGTGGTTCGGAACCGTAACGGTTCCTACTCCACGGATTGGGTTCGTACGAACCCTAGTGATGCCAATCACACACCACTATAAAACACTCCTTCTCGGAACAATCCGGAGGCGGAGAAACCTCGTACAAATGTTCTTACAACAATAAGAAGTAAATACAAGCAAAATACAAGAATGAAATACAATGCAAGTAAAGAAAACTACTTTACTAGAGCTTTTGATTTGCTTGCTTTTGGTTGTCTTGAACTAGCCTTGAAGGACTGGAAAAGCACCAACTCTTCCCCTTCAAATCGCCCAAGAAAAACTGATGATTGAGCCTTCCACGAACAAATGCTTATCCTCCATCGTGGATTTCGCGCGATCGGCCATAAGTCCCCGATCATTGCCAATCATCAGAGCCGTGAGACAACGGCTCAATCCACGTTGGACAAGTTCAAACGGTACTCTCACCGATCGCCAACATTGGCGATCGCTAACGCCGTAGTCGACCGCCGGTCGGCTACGGGCGTTCTGCTCGACACTGACCGGGTCGATCGGTCATCCTTAGCGATCATTGCCGAGCTACTCCGATCGGCTCGCCAATGAGCGGTCATTGCCAGTGGTATTTTTCACCCAAGTGGCGGTCGAACTCGTCGACTCACGGCGGTCGAATCCGCCATAATGCCCGGTCGACCCAACCTCAAGAATGAGGTTTTAACCCAAGTATGGTGCCCCATACTTGCTAGACCACCCTAGCCTAGACCTAAGCCTTCTAGCCACCTCCATCAGCCTCACGCCTCTCGGATCCCTCCAAGTCATCCATGACTTGTTCATCCATCGCGCTAGCTTCCCGGTGCTTCCATCGGCTATGTCATGCTAACGGTGTGTTCACCGCCAAGGCACATTGGACTTACGCCGCCAAGACTCCGCTTGGACTTTACGCCGCCAATATCAATCCAATTGGACTTCTCAGATGCCAAGACTCAAGCTTGGACTTTCCCTTGCCAACCCATGTTGGACTTTCCATGCCAAGACCCATGCTTGGACTTTCCATTTGCCAAGACCCATGCTTGGACTTCTCATTTGCCAAGACCCATGCTTGGACTTCTCATGCCAAGTGCTCAAGACTTGGACTTTCCCAATTGCCAAGTGTCCCACTTGGACTTTCCATGCCAAGTACCCATGACTTGGACTTTCCCATAAACACATGGTCAACCCTAGTCAACCACCAAAGTCTCCCTCGAGTCAAACTCGAGTCTGGTCAATTATAACCTGGGTCGATTGTATAAACAATCTCCCCAACATATTAACCGACATTAATGTCAAACATCAATGTCAATCCTATGTCTAACATACTTTGTCAAACATACTTTGTCAAACATCAAAACATCACTCGAGTCAAACTCGAGTCCTGGTCAATCGTGACCTGGGCCGATTGCACCAACAATCTCCCCCTTTTTGATGTTTGACAAAAACCAAATAAAACATGAGTTAGAACACTAACTCAAATCCCTTACCAATTATCCCAAATCGGTAAACACTCACCAAATGTTCTCTCCCAAACATTTCCAAAACATTCTCCCAAACATTCTCCCCCTTTTTGACTAACATCAAAAAGGTTTACTCTCCAAGGAGGTCAATGTCTCATATCCCAATGAGATCTTACAATCTCCCCCTTGATCAAAAATACCTAGGATGCCTACCATCTTCCTAGTGATAAGTCCCATATCACTCAAGAGAGGCAATCCTATCTCACTCTCCCAATTTCCAAATTGGGTATCAAACACCCATCAATTTTTAATTGATAACATTCTCCCCATAAAAAAACATCCATCATCCCAAGATGGATACCTCCCCCTAAAAGCTTGCTCCCCCTTGACCATTGCACCAACAATGTCCTCGAAAGCCCTAAGCCAATAGGAACTCTAAACCATCAAAATTAAGGTTCTAAGTTCAACATAGAACTTTTACTCACCCTAAATTTGATACTTTAACCTAACATAACTCCTAATCCATATCCAATGGATTTTCACCCTTCATAATGCTTCCCAAAGCATATCCTAGGGTTAGGAGTGGTTAGGAACCTTTCATCATAGTGAACACGGGCTAAACAAACCTTGTTAACCCGAAATCGGACATGGCAATGACTCTGACGATGTCGATCGATTGCCACTCTCATCGATCAATTTAGTGGCGATCATTTAGAAAATGCATAAGTAATTCTCGTATTTTGAAAATTCATGAAACTTAATCGTACATTACTTATAAGAAATACAATAGGTGAAAAATATTTTAAAATTATTTTACCCATAAAATAGTGAGTTTGATACAAAACTCAAAACCATTGAAATTTTCAATGTTTTGGCCCTATTTTGTATCAACTTCATCAATAGTGATTGCTATCAAAAGATAGACTTCACCAAGGTTTTTCAAAATGAATTTAAAATGTTTTTGAAAACCTATTTTGGATCACATTCCTTGGGCTCTATGTACATGACTTGTACACAAGCTTTCCCAATGATCCACCAATAAAATTAGATGAGTTTTAGTTCATCTAGATGCAAAAACTATGCACCTTGAACTCAACTCATATCCTAGCATCTCACATGTATCTAGGGTGTATAAATACACATACATGTCAATTGGATGTGAGATGTGGGTTTTGTTCTCCCTAAACTAGGGTTTCATGCATTTTTCTAAGGCAACTCTACTTGATTCCCTTATAAATGGGACTCCAAGTCATGCCATAGTCCTTAAATCAATTTTAATCAAATTTTCTTAAATGCATGAATGATTATGGCATTAACGATGATATAAATAAGCATATGCTCATAATCATGATGTCATGGCATAAAATAAGATCTAAAATCACATGACATTTACCTCTATCCTAAACATGAACATGACATATAGAATGATTAAAAATAAGCATGATGTCATGGCATGTTATATGGCAAACAAAGCATGGCATATAAAATATATAGGTATAGCAATACCTAAATTTTAATATTAATTGCCATTTCATATAATTAATTATATTTTGCCATATTTCTAGTTTTCTCCCAAGTGTGCCAAAAACCCAAAATGGCACACTAACCTCTAAACCTAAATTGTGTCAATTTTGATCTTTTTATCAAACTTCTCAAGTAATATTGGCACATCCTAAAAACTTTTAGGATTATAGCTCAAATGTATTTCCAAGGTGACCATAACCTTGAAAATATCCTAAAGTGCCACCTTTATCATGGTTGAGTTAACTACCCATCCAATCAAGGTTGGCACACTCTAAACCCATCTAGCGTGAATCAATCACGCTCTTAGGAACCCAAAACCTATTTGAGCTCCTAGGGTTAATTAGGTATTCCCTAGGGATAACCTCCCTAGATACCTTCCTAATGACCCTCCTAGGCTTATTAGCCTTGGTCATTTGGGTCTCACCTAGGTTGACTCTAGGGGTAACTCCCCTTGCAACCTTCTTAGTGGCCACCCTAGGTTTCCTAGAGAACCTAGCCACTAGACACACCCTTTGGTCAACTCTAGGGATGACTTCCCTATTGACCTTGGTCTTTCTAGACCTAGTTAGTGTTCCATAATCTAATGGAACACTATGGTAAGCCACCTTAGGCTTAGGTTTGTGACCCAAACCTTGTTTGCCCTTGGTTGACTTTTGACTCTTAGGTCCTTGGTGTTGACTTTGACTTTTGGACCTTGACTTTTGATCTTTTGACCCTTTAAATTGATTTTGTATAATTTTAAGGGTCTTCTCAAGTTTTTCAAGTCTTGACCTCAAGACTTGATTCTCTAACTCTAATTGCCCAATTTTTGAATTTTGATTTAAATCATGGGCATGAGACTTTCTCGGCATATGCCTAGTCCATTTTGGATTAAAACCTAGATGTTCCCCTATTTTCTTAATTGATTCCCTAGGTAGAATATTTTTAGGGATATATGACCTAGAGGTGTTCTTAGGTAAATTATTTTTAGGGACATTAGTCCCAAATTTCTCCCTATTTCCTAATTGGACACTCTTAGCTCCTAAGCAAAAATACTTGTTCCTATTAGCATGCTTTTCATAAATTGCAAGTGAATTGAAATCCCTAGCATGCTTTTGCTTATAAATTGAAGAAGGAGCAAAATTAGAAGTTACCCTAGGGTTTGCCTTAGCTCCCCCTACATATGATGCTCCATTTTGAGTCTTCTTGTCCCCCTTCTTGCATTGACTCCGGAAGTGTCCCGGTTGTCGGCACTTGAAGCAAATTACTTGTTCTTTGCTTCTTTGACTTTGGGCACCGACTTCCTTGATTTTTGGCACGGGTGGAGTCTTCTTAACCCGTTTAGGACACTTACTCTTGTAGTGTCCTTGCTCCCTACACTCAAAGCATATAATATGTATTTTATTATTAATTGACATGCTTGAGTTACCTAGGGTGGTGGAGACCGGAATTGAATTTTGGGCTTCTTCATCTTGTCCGGATGTCGAAGCTTCTTGGTATTGCTCCGGTGTTGAGGATGGTCTCTCCTCCTCAATAATAGAAGTGGATGCTTCTTCCACTTCCTCCACCAATCCGGAAGTTGATTCCCTATCAACTTCGGACTCCTCAAGCTCTTTTGATGGAGATGTGCTTGCTTGAGCTTGAGAGGGTGTGCACTCCTCTTCTTCTTCTTCTTCTTGTTGAATTGATGATGAGTTTTCATGGAGCTTTGCCACTTGGCTCCATAGCTCCTTGGCATCTATATAATTCCCTAACATACACAAGATATTGTTAGGTATTAACTCAACCAAAAACTTTATTACCTTGGTGTTTTTCTCGAAGGCTTGGACTTGCTCTTCGGTCCATCTCTTCTTTTTGAGGAAACCACCTTTTGGTCCTCTTGGCAATTCAAAGCCTTCCATTAAGAGAGACCATTCTTCGAAGTCCCTCATCATTAGGTAGTCTTCGATCCTTGCCTTCCATTGACTAAATCCTTCTTGTCCATAGAAAGTATAAGGGATAGGTGTGTTGATATCCCATCCAAGCTTGTCTTGAAATTCCATCTTTACCCTCTAGCGTATTGCTCCCGGTTGTTAATCCGTTGAAGAGCCACCAGGCTCTGATACCACTTGTTGGAGATTTGACGCCCGCTAGAGGGGGGGGGGGTGAATAGCGTGATACCGTACGTAGATGGAATTCGTTCGCGTTCGTGTCTACAAATTTGTTAGCGCAGCGGAATAGAAATAATAAAAGCAATAACGAAATACAATCACAAACACAAACACAACACAAGCATATAACGTGGTTCGGAACCGTAACGGTTCCTACTCCACGGATTGGGTTCGTACGAACCCTAGTGATGCCAATCACACACCACTATAAAACACTCCTTCTCGGAACAATCCGGAGGCGGAGAAACCTCGTACAAATGTTCTTACAACAATAAGAAGTAAATACAAGCAAAATACAAGAATGAAATACAATGCAAGTAAAGAAAACTACTTTACTAGAGCTTTTGATTTGCTTGCTTTTGGTTGTCTTGAACTAGCCTTGAAGGACTGGAAAAGCACCAACTCTTCCCCTTCAAATCGCCCAAGAAAAACTGATGATTGAGCCTTCCACGAACAGCTGCTTTTATCCTCCATCGGGCTGGATTTCCGCCTGGCAGTCGACTGCCATAAGTCCCCAGTCGACTGCCAATACTGTAGCTGTGAGACAACGGCTCAATCCACGTTGGACAAGTTCCAACGGGATTTCCCACCGATCGCCAACATTGGCGGGGCCGATCGCTAACGCCGTAGTCGATTGCCGCTCACGGCTACGGAGCGATCGCTCGACACTCGATCGGGCAATGATCGCCATCCTTCGGGCCGATCGCAGAGCTACCACCGATCTGAGGTTTTAACCCAAGTATGGTGCCCCCATACTTGCTAGACCACCCTTAGCCTAGACCTAAGCCTTCTACCCACCTCCATCAGCCTCACGCCTCTCGGATCCCTCCAAGTCATCCATGACTTGTTCATCCATCGCGCTAGCTTCCCGGTGTTTCCATCGGCTATGTCATGCTAACGGTGTGTTCACCGCCAAGGCACATTGGACTTACGCTGCCAAGACTCCGCTTGGACTTTACGCCGCCAATATCAATCCCCTTGGACTTCTCAAATGCCAAGACTCAAGCTTGGACTTTCCCTTGCCAACCCATGTTGGACTTTCCATGCCAAGACCCATGCTTGGACTTTCCATTTGCCAAGACCCATGCTTGGACTTCTCATTTGCCAAGACCCATGCTTGGACTTCTCATGCCAAGTGCTCAAGACTTGGACTTTCCCAATTGCCAAGTGTCCCACTTGGACTTTCCATGCCAAGTACCCATGACTTGGACTTTCCCATAAACACATGGTCAACCCTAGTCAACCACCAAAGTCTCCCTCGAGTCAAACTCGAGTCTGGTCAATTATAACCTGGGTCGATTGTATAAACAATCTCCCCAACATATTAACCGACATTAATGTCAAACATCAATGTCAATCCTATGTCTAACATACTTTGTCAAACATACTTTGTCAAACATCAAAACATCACTCGAGTCAAACTCGAGTCCTGGTCAATCGTGACCTGGGCCGATTGCACCAACAGATAAGTCTTCACTCATCTAGTATCCGGACAATCTTAACTTGTTCACCAATATCAAATATCAAGTTCTCTTTGGCTTGTTTAGATTCTTCCTCTCGTGCGTAGCATTCTGTCAACTTTGACTTATTAGGACTTCTCAATGCAAATATTCAATTTTTTTTAATCTATTTGAACTTCCATGCTCACCTAATAAAGCAAAAAAGATTTCACTCACCCTAAGCGCCCCCTAGTCCCACCCTAGTAGAGGGAAGGTAAACTACAATATTGAACAACCTCCTAGGTGGGAGGACCATCCCCATAGGGAATTAACTCCACGTGTGGAATTGACCCTTGTCCAATGAAGCAATTCTATCACTCGAGCACCAAAATCCGCTATGCTCGTGTAGGCTTCCATACTCGCTTAACATCCAATCTCACATGACTTGTTAGAACTTTCACTCTTTTTATTCACCAAATATTTAGTTAATCTTGACCCACAATTGAACTTCTCACTTATCAACGCTTTATTAAACTTTCGACCACTAAGTATCCAATCCTATATGATCAACTTGGATTTTTTTTTATCTCATGCTAAATGTTTAGTCCTCCAAAACCCACTTAGACCTTTTCACTTATCTAAGTTTTAATCAACTTTGATCTACTTGACTTCTCTCTTAAATACTTTCTATCAAATCCAATATATATCATGGTCAATCTAATTCAATGATGATTAAACCAATAATTTTCTTCTTCAGTACTCTTTATTGTGCAATCTCGGATGTCTTCTATCATTTTTCATTTATTGTTCAATTATTACTATATTATCAAATATCAAAATTCAATTTAAACTCAATTTGAACTTGGTTAATCTTAATCTGAAGTCGATCGCATGGATTACTAAATTAACCTATTTTATATCTTCGATTTATTTGTGTTAAATATGAAAAATTTAAAAATATTAAATTAAATGGCCAAAGAATTAAAAAAATAATCTTGAAAATTTTTCGGGATTTTTAGGGAAATTTAGGAATTTTTTCGGAATTTTTCTGGATTTAAACGGAGTCTATACGAGATTTTTACGGGGATAAAACAAATATGCTTTAGAGGAGTCTATTTAAAGGGGATTAATATGCGACAGAAAACCTAAATCTATTTTAGGTTTCGTTTTTCTTTTCCCCCGCCACGCCGCGACCCCTCTTTCCCTTTCCCCTTCGGCAGTTCGTCCGCACGACCTTCTCTCCGCCGACAGCCCGTTTCTTCTTGCGTCGAAGCCATTCCCTCATTGCCCGACGAGACCGACCATCCTCTCTGCACCGCAAGCGACATCCGCCTTGCTTCCGCCTCGCTTCTTCTTCGAGCTTTCTCTCATCGCGTTTGCAGCCAGTAGCCGACGTCGGGATCACGCCGGTCTCTTCTGCCCTAGACGACGTGTTCGCCGGACTTCTCTACCCTAGACGACGAGCGTCGAGCCTCCTTTTCCCCATCACGCCTGCAGCCACCGGACCGTCGTCGTTTTCCCCTTCGCTGTGATTCTGGATGGAGGTTCGCCGTAGCAAGGGAATTAGGGCAGAAGCAGATTCGTTTCTCCGGTGAACTAAGCGACTGGGAGGTTGCAATCGCAGGTATAACATGAACTAGTTTCTTCTTTGCCTGCCGGTTGTTTGATTAGGTTGATTGGTCACTGTGTTCTGTCGGTGGAGGTTATTAGGGGCCGTGAGGGTCTATTTGGGGGGTGTCGTGTGGTTAGGGTTGGAGGTGGTCGTGCAAGGTCGGCTGTAAGTGGGCAGTGCACGGCTGTGAGCCAGATTTGTGGTCGATTTGGGCTGATTTTGGTGTTATTCAGTTGATCGGTATGGTATTCGGAGGATATGTGATTTGGGTGATATTGTTTAATCTTGAGGATTTTTGTAGGTGAAGAATTAGGTTAATTGATTAGGAATTAATTGGGTAAATTGATTGGTACAAGTATTGGATAAATTAAAAGCCATTAAGTTTTATTTATTTGGCTTAGGTTGTAAAAATGCAGGTTATTTGGTACAAGTTTCAGGACCATAGTACGGATCGATCCCCACCATTGGATTACCATCGCCAGCAGCGACCATCGATGTCCATGTCGGTGCGACCTTCGCAACTAGTTCAAAGATCACCACGCAACCCAGATAAACTATACCGCCTTCTTATCACCACCACGATCCGCCTTCATATCGACCGCAGGTCCGCATGTACGCCCACCGGGCTGATACCACCTCCACCGCCACCGAGACCGGGCGATTCATGCGACACAGAGAGGATGCGAATGAGCCAACGAACTGTGATTTCGCGGTACGGTTTCACTTTATGCATGTTCAGCTATTATACTAGTTGATACTGGTAGTTCGCATTCGTTTATTTCTCGTACTTTTATGAGAGAGATTGGTAGATTACCTACTAGTAGATCACAAAGATTAGTTGTCTCCCTACCATCTGGCGATACATTGGACGTTACCCAGGAGGTCCGAGGTTGTCCCTTAGATTTTGGTGACATCATTCTTACTGTAGATTTATTGGTACTGGACATAGTCGAGTTCGACGTTATCCTTGACATGGATTGGCTGTCAGCATATCATGCTACAGTTGATTGCCAGACGAGGGTGGTCACATTCCAACCTCCGAACCAATCCTCGTGGGATTTCACTGGCATCCGGGATGACGGTATAGCGACCATTTCTGTGATTCAGGCTCAGAAGCTTTTATTGCACGGTTGCTAGGGTTTTCTATTATCTATGATTAATGTAGAAGACAGTGGTGACTCTCAGATCGCGGACATCCCTATTGTCCGAGAGTATTCAGATGTCTTTCCAGAGGAGTTACCGGGTCTGCCTCCCAGAAGGCAAGTGGAGTTTATGATTGAGTTAATACTTGGTACAACGTCGGCATCAAAAGCTCCTTATCGTATGGCCCCGAGAGAGTTGAACGAGTTAAAGGTTCAGCTCCAGGAACTTTTGGACAGAGGTTTTATTCGCCCTAGTGTATCACCCTGGGGTTCTCCGGTTCTCTTCGTGAAGAAGAAAGATGGTTCGATGAGACTGTGCATCGACTACAGGCAGTTGAACGCCGTCACTATCAAGAATAAATATACCCTGCTACGTATTGAGGACTTGTTTGATCAGCTCAGAGGTACATCAGTCTATTCTAAGATTGATCTGCGGTCCGGATATCATCAATTAAGGGTTAGAGATTCTCGACATATCTGTAAGACAAATGCCCGCACGTGATATGGACACTATGAGTTTTTGGTAATGCCATTTGGGCTTACCAATGCTCCAGCGGTATTCATGGATTTGATGAACCGTGAATTTATGGATTTCCTAGATCGGTTCATCATTGTTTTTATCGATGACATTCTGGTCTATTCTCGTTTCGAGAAGGAACACGCGCAGCATCTTCGTCTTGTTCTCGATAGGCTCCGACAGAAGCGACTTTATGCGAAGTTCAATAAATGCGCATTTTGGTTACACTCAGTCGGTTTTCTGGGACATGTGGTTTCGAGTAGAGGTATTTCAGTTGACCCCTAGAAGATCGAGGCTGTCACCAGTTGGGAGCAGCCGAAATCAGTTCAGGAGGTTCGCAGTTTCCTAGGCTTGGCTGGTTATTACAGACGATTTGTTGAGGGTTTCTCGAGCATTACTATGCCATTGACACGCCTTACCAGGAAGGGTGTGAAGTTCACGTGGACAGAGGCATGCGAGACTAGTTTTCAGGAGTTGAAGAGGAGATTGATGTCAGCACCAATTCTGGTATTGTCATTAGGGGACGATGGTTTCGTTCTTTATACCAATGCATCTCTACAGGGTTTAGGCGCAGTATTGATGCAGCACGGCAGAGTAGTCTCTTATGCTTCTCGCCAGTTGAAGGATCATGAGAAAAACTATCCAGTTCATGATTTAGAGTTAGCCGCTATTATCTTCGCCTTGAAGATTCGGAGGCATCATTTATATGGTATTACGTTTGAGATTCTTACTGATCATAAGAGTCTCAAGTATCTGTTTACGCAGAAGGAACTCAATCTCCGACATAGGAGATGGATGGAGTTTCTGAAGGATTATGACTGTACCATCAGCTACCACCCAGGGAAAGCCAATGTGGTTGCCGATGCACTTAGCCGGAAGTCCCGAGGGACTTTAGCTTCCTTCCGAGTTTTGGTCACGGATTTGATTCAGGGTTTCTCTGAGTTGAGCCTTGAGGAGCAGGTGGCCAGAGGAGCTTGCTTTACCATGGTTGCTCAGTCGTTTATCCGGACGAGAGTCCGGGAGGTTCAGGCCAGTGATCAACATTTACAGTTCATTGGTAGTCAGATAACTTCTGGACAGCAGACTGAGTTCACCCGCGATGATGAAGGCATAATTTATTTCCGAGGCAGATTATGTGTACCTCAGCCTCACCCGGTTATGGAGGAGTTACTACAGGAGGCTCATCGCTCTCGATTTGCGATCCACTCAAGCGGAAACCGCATGTATCGAGATTTAAAGCATTTATATTGGTGGAACGGTATGAAGAAAGACATCGCGGATTTTGTAGCTAGATGTCTGATTTGTCAGCAGGTAAAGGCTGAGCACCAGAGACCAGCTGGATTACTTCAGAGGATTCCTATTCCTGAGTGGAAGTGGGATCATATTACTATGAATTTTGTGATGGGTTTGCGAGCCATGACGCGATTTGGGTAGTCGTAGACCGACTAACCAAATCCGCGCACTTCTTATCAATTCGGAAGACCGACTCTCTGGATCGGTTGGCAGAGCTATATTTTCGGGAGATCATCAGATTGCATGGCGTTCCTTTGAGCATTATATCAGATAGAGATCCCCGATTCACGTCTAGGTTCTGGCAGAGTCTGCAGCAGGCTTTAGGCACACAACTTCAGTTTAGTACTGCTTTCCATCCGCAGACAGATGGACAGTCTGAGCGGACCATTCAGATACTAGAGGATTTGCTGAGGTCCTGTGTTATAGATTTCGGAGGCAACTAGGAGGATCATTTGCCGTTAGTGGAATTCGCCTACAATAACAGTTATCATTCAGCTATCCAAATGGCCCCGTATGAGGCATTGTATGGTAGGCAGTGTCGTACACCCACCCTCTGGGAGGAGGTTGGGGAGGCCCAGTTGCTAGGACCCCAGAGAGCTCAGCATGAGACAGAGTTGGTCCATACCATCAGACGGAGGATGACAGAGGCGCAGGATCGCCAGAAGAGTTATGCAGATCGGAGACGGAGACCTCTGGAGTTCTCCATTGGTGATCATGTATTCTTGCGAGTCTCACCCACGAAAGGGGTGAAGAGATTTGGCCTCCGTGGTAAGCTAGCTCCTAGATACATTGGTCCGTTTGAGATTTTGGAGAGGATCGGAGCAGTTGCTTATCGTCTAGCGCTACCACCATCTTTGACGAGTATACATGATGTGTTCCATGTGTCTATGCTGAGGAAGTATGTGCCAGACTCTACACATTCTGTCAGATGTGTCAGGTTCCATTCAACCTGATGCTACTTACGCAGAGGTTCCGGTACGAATTTTGGATTACAAGGAACGACAGTTGCGGAACAAGGTTGTGCGACTTGTCAAGGTCGGGTGGAGTCACCACACCGACGAGGAGGCTACTTGGGAGCTCGAGGAAAAGATCAGAGCTCAATACCCTCACTTGTTTACTTAAGGTACGTGAGGTATATTTTCAGTACTTGTGGTATTTCTTACTCGTTATGCATCTGAGTAGGAAATTTGGGGACCAAATTTTTATTAGTGGGGGAGAATGTTAAATACGGAAAATTTAAAGATATTAAATTAAATGGCCAAAGAATTAAGAAAATAATCTTGAAAATTTTTCGGGATTTTTAGGGAAATTTAGGAATTTTTCTGGATTTAAACGGAGTCCATACGAGATTTTTACGGGGATAAAACAAATAAGCTTTGGAGGAGTCTATTTAAAGGGGAATAATATGCAACAGAAAACCTAAATCTATTTTAGGTTTCGTTTGTCTTTTCCCCCGCCGCGCCGCGACCCCTCTTTCCCTTTCCCCTTCGGCAGTTCGTCCGCACGACCTTCTCTCCGCCGACAGCCCGTTTCTTCTCGCGTCGAAGCCATTCCCTCCGCTGCCCGACGCCGAGACCGACCATCCCTCTGCAAGCACCGGCAAACGCGACATCTGCCTTCCGCCGCTGCTTCGCCTCTTCTTGCGCCCGAGCTTTCTCTCGTCACGTTTGCAACCAGTAGCCGACGTCGAGATCACGCCGGTCTCTTCTGCCCTAGACGGCGTGTTCGCCAGACTTCTCTACCCTAGACGACGAGCGCCGAGCCTCCTTTTCCCCATCACGCCTGCAGCCACCGGACCGTCGCCGTTTTCCCCTTCGCTGTGATTCTGGACGGAGGTTCGCCGTAGTAAGGGAATTAGGGCAGAAGCAGATTCGTTTCTCCGATGAACTAAGCGACTGGGAGGTTGCAATCGCAGGTATAACATGAACTAGTTTCTTCTTTGCCTGCCGGTTGTTTGATTAGGTTGATTGGTCATTGTGTTTTGTCGGTGGAGGTTATTAGGGGTCGTGAGGGTCTATTTGGGGGGTGTCGTGCGGTTAGGGTTGGAGGTGGTCGTGCAAGGTCGGCTGTAAGTGGGCAGTGCACGGCTGTGAGCCGGATTTGTGGTCGATTTGGGCTAATTTTGGTGTTATTCGGTTGATCGGTATGGTATTCGGAGGATATGGGATTTGGGTGATATTGTTTGATCTTGAGGATTTTTGTAGGTGAAGAATTAGGTTAATTGATTAGGAATTAATTGGGTAAATTGATTGGTACAAGTATTGGATAAATTAAAAGTCATTAAGTTTTATTTATTTGGCTTAGGTTGTAAAAATGCAGGTTATTCCAGGTTTAATTGATTAATTAGCTTATCATTAATTAATCAAAAACTTTATCAATTGATTTAGTGGACTAAATTAATAGTATGGATATCTGTGGTAGGAAAAGGATTATTGAGACGGTTGGAAAATTTAGGAGAATTGGAAATTGATTTGGGGCAATTGGGTTATGAACGAAATCGATTAAGTATTCGATTTGTCGTTGAATTGTTTTTTTGTGCTTAACTATAGTTATGCTATATGCAGGTTTCGGTCACGAGGCAGGTCCCCGGTCGTGACGTTTTCATTCTTGCGGATATATATTCAGGCGGGTATTTTGACTTATCTTTTAGATATAGTCATTGTTGATATGCTAGTTAGGATAGCATGCAATAATTTTCATGTTTATATGCCTAGTATATGGTTGGTGCCTACTTGATACATGCATGTGATAGGTTATGATTTTATCTTCCCTGTTTTATTTGGATCATAGTTACTTGGATTATGGATATGTACATATTATTCGGATAGGTATTTTGAGTAGGATTTACATGCTCTAGTATCATGCACCATTTTTGCATGATTGCATGCTGGCTGGACGGGGTTCCATTATTGTTGAGCCCGCAGCCAGTTACATAGCCTGCACACACTGCCACTCATGGGTTAGTGGTACATCAGGAGGGTGTGTGCAGTTGCTCTGTCAGGCTCCGCTGGACCGCTCATGGGTAGCGACGAGGCAGCGTGGTAGCGGGCAGGGATCCCTCCTCTGGTCTATGACACCGGGAGATGAGAGCTTAGCTCCCCCACTCTGTTTGGGGCAGGAGGATAGGTGTACTCCGACAGCATCCTGTCTACTCGGTCACTCAGGAGCAGTGATGGCAGAGTGCACAGTTGTCATAGCCCTACCTACTCGGCTTCACCATCGCGTATGAGGCGGCTGACTGGCGTCAAGGGTGACCATGTCATTGGCACGACATGCACTTTGCATGGATCCCATTTGTATTGTGTTTGCTGCATTATTGTATTGATGCCTTGGATGTGCATATGATTGTCATGCATACAGGATACATATTTATATATATGGTGAGGATTTTATTACTTCTAGTCAGGCACATGCTCCTATATCAGGGTAGGAGATTCAGGTAAGTACAGTCCTTTTGTATTTATTTCTTGCTTACCCTATATGTGAGACTGTACTGGCATGATTTTTATTGTTAGCTATACCTTACTTTGCATATCTACTATACCCGCTGAGTTCTTTGAACTTACCCCGTTGATTTATATCTATTTCAGGATGAAGCTATCAGGAGAGTGCAGCTGCCAAACCCCACTCGTCGTGAATATTTGATTCGGATATTTGTTTTATGGTATTTGGATTTTTGATTAGAGGACATGTTTAGGATTGGAGATTGATATTTGTATTCGTGGATTCTTGGTGTCCTTATGGACCTTATTCGGATTTTGGTTCAGATTGAATTTTGTTGAGTATTCCTGCCCAGATGGCAGAAGGGGTAAGTCTTTATTTTAGACTGTTTATCATTTATTTTGGTTAATGTCCTGAGGCCAAATTATATAACTGCGTGTGAGTTTGGATTCCGGTCGTGTTGACCGATGTATAGCGGCCATGTAGGCCTTGTATGTAAATTGACAGTGTCACCCATACAGGGGAGATGCTGTCGGATTTTCGTCTGGCGGGGTCTCCTTCGGGGCGTGACAATTTGTGTAAGACGTGGATCGGTTACTGCGCAGTAATCGCACCACGCACAGGCGCACACACTCAAAGGAGTGTGTGCACACTGCATCGCTGCGTCCAAGCCCCTTATAAGGGGGTGTGTGTCCAAAGCTTCGGGGTTGGCAAAAGAGTGGTTCAATATGAGCGGAGTGTTGTGCTTGTGCACTACTATGTGTGCGAAGCCCTGCCGGAGAGAACAACGAGAGTAAAGAACACCAAGGCGCGACTGCGATCTTGGCTCGTGAAGGAGGAGGATCTTTCCAGTGTGATTGACCCTTAGACAACAAACATATCCATCCTCCCGACTCCCCTACAGCGCTAACGCGATCACTGTAAGTTTTATTTTATCTTCATTTCGTTTCTTTTGTCTTTATCACTCAAATTAGGTTAAACAGATGCTTTAAACGACCAACATTGATATTAGAGCCATAGTTGGTGAAGCATCTCTTAGAATTTTTTTCTGCAAAATCGCTGTTCATCGCATCGCGAGAACGAAGAATAGTGATTTGAACGGTCGAGAATCGGGCCGGTAAGGGGGAGCAGTTCTGAAACCGCTCTACTTCGAGTAGTTTTTGACCGGTGGGAATAGCGATTTCGAAAAGCCGCTCGAAAGCGATCCCTTGATGGGAGCGATTCCACAGGGACAACGGCTTCGAGCGATTCCATGGTGGAGCGATTCCTGGGGAAATCGCCGAAGCGATCCTCGATGGAGCGCTCGAGGACAAGCTGCTTCTCGAGGCGATTCCATGGTGGGAACTCTTTCCTTCCTCGGGAAAATCGCCGAAAGCGCCTCGATGGGAACGATTCCATGGTGGAATAGTTCCTCTGAGGATCCATGGTGGAAACGATTCCTCGGAAAAATTGCGAGAAAGTAGTCACGATGGGAGCAGATTCCTGGTGGGAATAATTCGAGACGATTATGGAAATAGTTTCGGCGATTTGCCAGACGGTGCAGTTATCGGACGATTGCAATTTGGGAAACGATTCCTAATGCAAAATTGTCCGGGATTTCAGATCGGTCTCGGAAAATAGACCGGTCTAAAATCGGTCAAGAAGAGCGATTTTAGCGCGCGGAAAATGGACCGGTATCACCGGTGCGGAAAAAGACCGGTCGAAACGATCAAAATTGACCGAAGAGGAAGAAAAGCTGCCTGGAAAACAGTCGATTCGGACAACGCCGGTTGGCGATTCGAGGCGGCGAGTGTCAAACCGGTCTTGGTGCTGGTCAGATTTTGAAACTGCCCTGGCAAAATCGATCTGGAACTTTGACAAACCGGTCTGGATTTCATAAACCGGCTTGGAATTTTAAGAAACCAGTCTGGATTTTAATAGACCGGTCTAGAAATTCGACAGACCGGTCTGAAATTTTAGAAACTAGTTTAAAATTCCAAAAACTGGTCTAGAATGAAATCAAACCGGTATGGAATTTAAAAAACTGATATGAAATTGATCGAACCAGTCTGAAATTTTGACTAACCAGTCTGA
The DNA here is from genome assembly GCA_025175895.1 of Wurfbainia villosa. Lineage (NCBI taxonomy): Eukaryota > Viridiplantae > Streptophyta > Magnoliopsida > Zingiberales > Zingiberaceae > Wurfbainia > Wurfbainia villosa. Next base: position 3,184,172 of record CM046006.1, read on the forward strand.
TTTGATGAAAAACTGGTCTGGCCAGAGGGCTAAGCCTACTGTTCATCAATGTCAGTTGACTAAGTTGACATTGGTCAACTTAACTCATAACTTGGTCATCGAGTATTTGTTTGGAACAAATAAAACTCGACTCAAACAACTTAGAGATAGGTTAAATGAACTAGAGTTGGTGGCTAGGGACGATGAGAAGAAATAATGCCACAGATGTTGCTCGAGTTCCTGGGGTGCTCAGAGTAAATCGGATGGTGTTCGGGTTCTCACGAATTCAAGTCCCTGTCCAGTCATAACAGTATAAATCGATTGGACTTAAATGAGAGTTGATTGGTAAAAGTATCAGTCGACAGTCTAAGCGTTTCAGTCGACTGTTCTCCATAGAATCAAGGAAATTTATTCTTGATTTATTGTGTAGATTCTGTGTATATATAAATTGAATTAAGCCGATAGAAGTACTGGTTTATCGATTTTGTACTGACTTAATTAATTTCAATTTTGTTTCAGATGGCACGGATGATTACCACGATAACTAGACACGATGTGTTGCGTAACCGACTGAGGGAGGCTATCCAGGGGATAGAGTATGACTCAGCACATGGAGTCGGGTGGCACATAGGGAGACTGGACAGACTGTTTTGGAGACTTGAGATGCAGGAGTTTCCAATTCTGGACAACTATAGGATATGTGCTTTGGTCTGTTCACTGCTTGAGCACCTTAGTGATGTCACGCATCAGATCTGGGAGTGCTATGAGGGGCGAGTTACCTATACACAGTTGTGCGCTGAGTTACTTCACTACGAGAATTGTGAAGTGCATTGTGATGAGGATCCAAAAGAAGACCCAGAAGAAGTTTTTCCTATGGGATCTCTTCGTGCGTATTTTTCACATGATTCTGCGTCTTGGCATCATCTGGAGAGCATCTCAGAGGGGGGGTGCCCTAGTTCAACCCAAGAAAATTGGGCATGTTTGGCTGCGTTAGTGCTTGTACTAGTGGGAGTAATAATCACCTATCTAGTTAGTTAGGGTTGTTTTTAGTTATTAGTTATGAGTCAGAAGAATGTTATGTGTAACATTCTTAGTAGAGTTTTTCTTTGTTATATGTTAACATTGTACAACATGCTTATTTTAAATAAAATGTTTCATTTTATGTTGTTTACTCTACATGATGTATGATATTTTAATACTCTTTGATTTGTTCATAATGAGTATAATTTTAAATGATATGTTCATTTAATGAGTAATATCATGTTTTGGATAATGATTAAGTTCATTATATGAGATGTATGTAATATAATTGATCAAAGTCGATTAGATTGGAACATACAAATGATGAGTGGGAATTTGATTGTCACTTGATTTTGTAAACCAAATCAAATTTATATTGAGTCAATTTAGAGATTACATACATAAAAGAACACACTGAATAACTAAATAATGTGTTTATTTATATTAGGTTATAGCAACCAAAAACATTATAGCTGAACTCAATAAGGGTGAAAAATTGAATGGGGAAAACTATAAAATCTAGCACCTCAAGATTTAGTATGTTCTTGAGGAACAAGAAGTTCTAGAGGCTGTAAATCAGGTTATGGTAGAACCTGTTGATGGTCTCACTGCACAAAACAGGCGAGATCTCGATGCCTATAAGGCATGGAAGAAAAAGGACTCCACTGCTAAGGGCGTTTTGATTAGTTCAATGGTTGATGACATAGTTTTTGAGTATGAGTCGTATCCTTCGGCTCATGCTGTCTGGGTTGCCCTTAGAGATAAATACAATGGAATGAGTCTGAGCAAGCTTCGACAGCTGACGATCAAGTTCGACAGCTACAAAAAGCACCCGAATGTAACGATGGTTCAACATCTCAGGGAGATGTCGAATATGATTCGGGAGCTAAAAACTGCTGGTCACGAGCTGACAGATGAACAATATGTTCAAATGGTTATCCGTTCCCTTCCAGATTCTTGGGAAACCATGAAGCAGACCCTAACTCACAGTGAGAGTATTAAGACTTTCACTGACGTCTCATGCCATGTTGAGCTGGAGGCAGAAAGTAGAATCTGCAAGGATTTCTGGCCAAACCTATTTGACTGCCGGTTCTACTGGATCATCTAGATCCAAGAAAAAGAGATGGTTTAAGAAAGGGAAGGGAAAGAAAAAAGAAGTGGCTGCTGCAGGTGGGGCAGACCCAATCAAGAAGAAGAAGAACAAGAAGATAGGGAAAAAACCTAAAAGCAAGGTCACTTGCTTTAATTGTGACAAAAAGGGTCACTACGCTCGGGAGTGCTGTAAGATACCGGGAAAAAAAATAATACTTGTTAATTAGGAAAATATCCTATGGAATTTTCCAGATATTTTTAGAAATCTATTTGGATTTAAATGGAATTTTTTTATGAATTTATGGGGGAGGTTTAATAGGCTTTTATAAAATCTATTTAGATGGTTTGTTATTAAAAAATTAATTAGATTAATTAACCTATGTTATAAAGTTAACCCTAGCTTTAGATTCCCTATTTTCACTTCATATTTCTTTTGATCCCACGCCATAACCTCCCTCACGCGATTCCGCCTCTTCTCCGTGCTTGTCGTCTCACTCCTCGCCGCGCCAGCCGGATTGTCGCCACGTCGCTCAAGCTCTGACGCTGCCACTACTCGTTGCCCTTTCTCAGACCGCCATGGCGCCGCTGCCGCCGACATTCACAATAACAGTGTCACCGCGTTGCGGTTGGCTGACCGCGTCGTGCCTCCTCCCGATTTCTCCACGCCGCCACATCGCGCTTCTTCTTCTGGCGCCGCCACCCACAAAGATCGGCGCCTTTCGCCTTCGTGAGCTCAAATCAGCCGCCAACGCCCTCTCTCCCGACCTCACTGATGTCGCAGCCTTGCTGCCGTTCGTCGCTGTCCAACACCACCACGAGTTGTCGCTGACCTATCGCCTCATCTTCCCTGTGCTCCACTGCTGGATCTCCTCTCCTGAGCGCGCAACAGATCTTCGTCGCTGTCGGAGGTGGGGGGGGGCAGTCGGTTGCTCCGGCGAACATCGAGATAGGGGAAATAGGAGAGCCGCCGGTGAAGATGCAGATTTAGGTATAGCTTCTGATTTCTTCTTCTTGCATCTGCCATTAGGTGTTTTGTAGGTAATGGTGCTTGGTTTTGGAGGTTGAATGGCTATTGGTGATCGGATGCAGGTTGATGCTGGCTGAAATTGGGGTAAGTGGAGGTTGTTTTCTCCGATTGCATCTTATCCTTGTAGCTCCTAATTTCGTGGTAATGGAGTAGCAATAGTTTCCAGTGTTTGAGTTGGCCATGTGAAATAGAGAGAATTTGGGATAGGTTGTACAGGATTTTGGGTAACGATCAAGTTGTAGAGGTCGTTGGGCTTAAGGTGAGTCCTAAATTAAACTATAGTTGTGGAGATGTGAACAACCTAGGTGATACTCTAGGTTAGGTTGTAAGCAAGCAGTGAAGGTTTGTCCAATGAGATTGGGGTTGCAAAGGGTTGTTGATTGGGGTTGTAAATTTGTAGTTGGTAAATTGAGATTGTTATAAGAGCAATGTAGGATCTGATTTAATCGTTGTCATGTGTTCTAGAACTTAACGGTAATTATGTTTTATGCAGGTTTCGGTCACGAGACAGGTCCACGGGTGTGAAGATTGCATTATTTCGAGCGTTATAGCAGGCGAGTATTTTGACTTATCTTTTAGATAATGTCATATAGATATGCTTAGTTGGTTATAGCTTGCAATAATTGTTATGTTTAACTGCCTTTTATGTTATTGTGCATACTTGATACATGCATTGGATTAGCTTTTAGTTATACCTTTCCTGTTTTACTTGGATCATAGATATGCACCTACTTGTTGTGCATATTATTCGGAGACATAGTTTAGTTGGTGTTACATGCTTAGTGTCATGCACCATCTTGCATGATTGCATGCTGGTTGGACGGGGTTCCTTTGTAGTTGAGCCCATAGCCAGTTACATGGTCTGCACATGCTGCCACTCATGGGTTAGTGGTACATCAGGAGGGTGTGTGCAGTAGCTCTGTCAGGCTCCGCTGGTCCGCTCATGGGTAGTGATGAGGTAGCGTGGTAGCAGACAGGGATCCCTCCTCTGGTCTACGACACCGGGAGATGAGAGCTATGCTCTGTTGGATCGAAGCGGATCGCTAAAGGGGGGTGAATAGCGATAAAACCTTTTTCTTTCGAATTCGTTTCAAAACACTTATACGCAGCGGAAAGATAAATGTAAAGTAAATGAGACAAATGTTTTTTACTTGGTTCGTAGCCTTCGGCTACTACTCCAAGGCCCTAGTGGTCCTTGACCACGCACGGAGGGCAAAAACACTAAGGAACTCCTCCTTGTTAGAGGTAGGAGTTAATCGATACAAGAACACAAAAAGCTTGAGGTAGAGGGACACTCCCCCTCTCCTCGTTACGATAGAAAAGCTCTGAAAAAGTAAAGAAACAAATTGATATAAAGCTTATACCGACGTAAAAAAAAGTAAACAAATTAAACCTAGACGTCAGAGAAGAAGCACTTCGTTGTCGGAGAGTTGTAGCTTTGCGGAGGCTTTTGGAAGCTTAGAATTCATGATGAAACCCTAGGAGAGGCCCTCCTTTTATAGTCTTTGAGCCCCTTTTCGAGAGGACCTTCAACCAATGGAAATTAGGCAAATGGCTCCTTGAAATATGATGATAAGGCTTGACTCCTCGAGGTTGATCCTTGACCATTAGTCGACTGATGGCCATCATCACGATCGTGATGGGCTTATCGATCCGAATGTTGACCGCAGTCGGTTGATCGATGGACGATCGAGCCCTCCAAGCCGGGCAATGATCGATGATGCTAGCTAAAATGATAAGTTAGCTAAACAATAACATTATTTCGATGGCCTCCGACCGTCTGATCTCGACCTAGACCACCGATGGGATGTTTTGGGTCGGATCTACTCTTAAGTCTATCCCCGTAAAGAGGATACGACCTCACTTACACTCGCACACACACGAGCTTACTGTTAGAGATTTGAGGCCGCTAGAGGGGGGTGAATAGCGTTGTGCTCGTACGTAGATGGAAATCTTTCGCATTCGTCTCTACAAAACTCGTTATGCGCAGCGGAATGATAATAATAAAAACAATAACGAAGTAAGACAAACACGAACACACCAATACACAAATATTTATCGTGGTTCGGAACCACACGGTTCATACTCCACGGATCGGGCTCAAACGAGCCCTAGCGATGCCACAAGCACACCACTATGTAATAACTCCTCGGAATAACCCGGAGGTGGAGAAACCTCGTACAACAGTAATACAGTGAAAATACAAGCAAATATAATAAAATATAATGCAATACAAGTAAAGAAAACACTTTACAAATGCTTTGGATTGCTTGCTTTTGGTTGCTTGAAGAATGGCCTTGGAGACCCTGATTTGCAGCAACAAATCGCCCCAAGGATGCTCAAGAAACCATGTGCAAAAACCCTCTCGTCGAGCTCCTTTTATCCTTCCGCGCGACCTGAATTTCCGCCTATCAGTCGACTGCCATAAGGCACCAGTCAACTGATGCCACTGTTGTCATGAAACAATGGTTCGATCCACGCTGGAAAAACTCCAACGGATCTCTTGGCAGTCGACTGCCAACATTGTGATCGATTGCCAGCGCCCGATGATCGCCGCCGATCGCTACGGAGAATTCGTATCGTGGCGAACCATCGATCATCGGCCCATGGCGGTCGAATCGATTAGCTACCAATAAGCGCGATCGGTACGATCGACCGATTGGCACCCAAAGAAGCTTGATCGCTACTAATGAGCAATGATCGAAGCACATTTTCAGCCCCAAGCCGGCAGTCGAACTCAAGTCGACTCATGGCAGTCGAACCGGCCATATTGCCAGTCGACTGCCAACCTCAAACATGAGGTTTTAACCCAAGTATGGTGCCCCCATACTTGCTAGACCACCCTTAGCCTAGACCTAAGCCTTCTAGCCACCTCCATCAGTCTCACGCCTCTCGGATCCCTCCAAGTCATCCATGACTTGTTCATCCATCGCACTAGCCTTCAGGTGCTTCCATCGGTTATGTCATGCTAACGGTGTATACACCGCCAAGGCACATTGGACTCACACCGCCAAGACTCCGCTTGGACTTTACGCCGCCAACCATTGGACTTATGCTGCCAAGACTCCACCCTTGGACTTTACGCCGCCAATATCAAACCCCTTGGACTTCTCAAATGCCAAGACTCAAGCTTGGACTTTCCCTTGCCAACCCATGTTGAACTTTCCATGCCAAGACCCATGCTTGGACTTCCTTTGTGCCAAGTACTCAAGACTTGGACTTTCCCAAATGCCAAGTGTCCCACTTGGACTTTTCATGCCAAGTACCCATGACTTGAACTTTACCTTGCCAAGACCCATGCTTGGACTTTCCCATAATCACATGGTCAACCCTAGTCAACCATCAAAGTCTCCCTCGAGTCAAACTCGAGTCTGGTCAATTATAACCTGGATCGATTGTATAAACAATCTCCCCAAAATATTAACCGACATCAATGTCAAACATACTATGTCAAACCACTTTGTCAAACATCAAAACATCACTCGAGTTAACTCGAGTCTGGTCAATCGTGACCTGGGCCGATTGCACCAACAATCTCCCCCTTTTTGATGTTTGACAAAACAAACCTTGAGTTAGGCCACTAACTCAAATTTCCTTACCAATTATCCCAAATTGGTAATCCCAAACACTCTCCCAAAACTTCTTCCCCTTTTTAACTAACATCAAAAAGGTTAACTCTCCAAGGAGGTCAATGTCTCATGTCCCAATGAGATCTTACAATCTCCCCCTTGATCCAAAAATACTTAGGATGTCTACCATCTTCCTAGTGATAAGTCTCATATCACTCAAGAGAGGCAATCCTATACTCTCTCCCAATTTCCAAATTGGGTTTCTCAAAATCCCATCAATTTTCCCAATTGATGATACTCTCCCAATAACTTCTCCCCCTTCAAGAAGAGAAACACAACCATCATCCCAAGATGGATAACTCCCCCTAAAGGCTTGCTCCCCCTTGACCATTGCACCAACAATGTCCTTGGAAAGTCCCTAAGCCAATAGGAACTCTAAACCATCAAAATTAAGGTTCAAAGTTCAACATAGAACTTACACACCTTAGATTTGATACAAACCCTAAACCACTCTCCTAATCCATATCCAATGGATTTTCACCCTTTCTAATGCTTCCCAAAGTATATCCTAGGGTTAGGAGTGGTTAGAAAATCTTACCATAACTGAAATTAGGTTAAACAAACCTTGTTAACAATCGCTTCAGATTACCGATCGCTAACAAGGAGGCGATCGATAATTGAAATTCCTGAATTTCAACTATCAGAATCAAATTTTGAAAAACATAAGTAATTCTACGTATTTTGAAAAATCGTAAAAATTCATACGTATATTACTTATAGTTAATACAATGGGTGAAAAATGTTAGAAAATTATTTTACCCATAAAATATCGAAATTGATACACAATCCAAAAGTAAATAAAAACTTTAAAGTTTTAGCTCACTTTGTATCAATCTCATCAATGGTGATTGCTATCAAAAGATAGGCTTCACCAAGGTTTTTCAAAATAATTTTAAAATATTTTCAAAACTTTATTTTGGGTCATATTCCTTGGGCTCTATGTACATGACTTGTACATAAGCTTTCCCAATGATCCACCAATGAAATTAGATGAGTTATAGTCCATCTAGATGTAAAAACTATGCACCTTGAACTCAACTCATATTCTAGCATCTCATATGTATCTAGAGTGTATAAATACACATACATGTCAATGTAATGTGAGATGAGGGTTTTGTTCTCCCTAAACTAGGGTTTCATGCATTTTTCTAAGGCAACTCTACTTGATTCCCTTATAAATGGAACTCCAAGTCATGTCATTGTCCTTAAATCAATTTTAATCAATTAAATGCATGAAATGATCATGGCATAATAATAGCAAAAATAAATCATGGCCAATGATCATGATGTCATGACATATGATATAAAACTAAAGCACATGACATTTAAATCCTTAATCCTAAACATGATCATGACATTTTAAATGATTAAAAAAACATGATGTCATGTCATTGCATATGTCAAATCAAAGCATGGAAAATAAGATATCAAGGTATACAATACCTAAATTTTAATATTAGTTGTCATTTGATATGATTAAGTATATTTTGTCATATTACTACTAATCTCCCTAGTGTGCCAAAAACCCAAAATGACATACTAACCTCTAAACCTAAATTGTGCCAATTTGATCAATTTATCAAACTTCTCAAATAATATTGGCACATCCTAAAATCTTTTAGGATTAAAGCTCAAATGTATTTCCAAGTTAACCATAACCTTGAAAATGACCTAAACTGCCACCTTTATCGTGGTTGAGTTAACTACCCATCCAATCAAGGTTGGCACACCTTAAACCCACATAGCGTGAATCAATCACGCTCTTAGGAACCCAAAATCTATTTGAGCTCCTAGGGTTAATTAGGTATTCCTTAGGGATAACCTCCCTAGATACCTTCCTAATGACCCTCCTAGGCTTGTTAGCCTTGGTCATTGTGGTCTTACCTAGGTTGACTCTAGAGGTAACTCACCTTGCAACCTTCTTAGTGGCCACCCTAGGTTTCCTAGAAATCCTAGCCACTATGCACAAACCTTGGTTACTCGGGATAACTTCCCTAGTAACCTTAGTCTTCCTAGACCTAGATTGTGTTCCACAATCTAATGGAACATTATGATAAGTCATCTTAGGCTTAGGTTTGTGACTCAAATCCTTCTTGCCCTTAATTGACTTTTGTTTCTTGGGTCATAGATGTTGATTTTGAGATATTGACCCTTGACTTTGACCATTAGACCCTTGCATTTGATTTTGCATAATCTTGAGGGTCTTTTCTAAATTCTCAAGCCTTGATCTCAAGACTTGGTTCTCTAATTCTAATTGTCCAATTTTAGAATTTTGATTTAATTCTTGGGCATGATTCTTCCTAGGCATATGCCTAGTCCATTTGGAATTAAAACCTAGGTGCTCTTGCACCTTTCTAATTGTCTCCCTAGGTAAAATTGGTCTAGTGTTATTTGACCTAGGTTTGTCCTTAGATGAATTTTTTTTAGGGACATTAGTCCCAAATTTCTCCTTATTTTCAAAATAAAAGTTCTTAGCTTCTAAACAAATGTACTTGTTCCTATTAGCATGTTTTTCATAAATTGCAAGAGAATTAAAATTCCTAGCATGCTTTTTAACATTTAAATTAGAAGGAGCATTATTTAGATATACCTTAGAGTTTGCCTTAGAGGACCCCCCCTACTTGTGATGCTCCATTTTGCCTCTTCCTTTCCCCCTTCGGGCATTAATTCCGGTAATATCCCGGTTGTTGGCACTTGAAGCAAATGACATGCTCTTTGCTTCTTCTAGTGGGGGCACCGGCATCTTTTGATCTTTCTTGAGGTTTTGGTGTCGGAGGAGTCTTCTTGACTTTCTTTGGGAACTTACTCTTATAATGCCCAAATTCCCTACACTCAAAACACATAATATTATTTTTATTTTGAATTACCGTATTTGAGTTACCTAGGGTGGAGGTGAGGTTCTCTTGAGCTTGCTCTTCCTCTCTACCGGATGTAGATGGTTTTTCTTGTTGCTCCGGTGTTCAGGATGCTCTAGTCTCCTCCCCCTCAATCCTTGAGGTGGAGGTCTCCTCCAATTCTTCCTCTTCCTCTTCCTCCTTGGATGTTGATGGTCTCTCAACCTCCAAGTCCTCACTTCCTTGTGAGAATGATGTGTTTGCCTCTTCGGTCCCTTCCTCTTAGACCGGTGATGGACTTTCATGGAGCTTTGCCACTTGGCTCCATAGCTCCTTGGCATCTACATAATTTCCTAACATGCACAAGATATTGTTAGGTATTAAATCGATTAAAAACTTCAATACCTTATCATTTTTCTCGAAGGCTTGGACTTGCTCTTCGGTCTATCTCTTTTTCTTGAGGAACCCTCCCTTTGGTCCTATTGGATAGCTATATCCCTCCATTAAAATTGACCATTCTTTGAAGTCCCTCATCATTAGGAAGTCTTCGATCCTTGCCTTCCATTGTCTAAACCCTTCTTGTCCATAGAAGGTATAAGGGATAGATGTGTTGATATCCCATCCTAGTTGCTCTTGAACTTCCATCTTCCCTCTAGCTTCTTTAGCTCTCGGCGGTTAGTTTGTAGAAGAGCCCCGGGCTCTGATACCACTTGTTAGAGATTTGAGGCCGCTAGAGGGGGGTGAATAGCATTGTGCTCGTACGTAGATGAAAATCTTTCGCGTTCGTGTCTACAAAACTTGTTATGCACAACGAAATAATAATAATAAAAATAATAACGAAGTAAGACAAACACGAACACACCAATACACAAATATTTAACGTGGTTCGGAACGGGCTCAAATGAGCCCTAGCGATGCCACAAGCACACCACTATATAATAACTCCTTCTCGGAACAATCCGGAGGTGGAGAAACCTCGTACAATGTATACAACAGTAATACAATGAAAATACAAGCAAATACAATGAAATATAATGCAATACAAGTAAAGAAAATACTTTACAAATGCTTTGGATTGCTTGCTTTTGGTTGCTTGAAGAATGGCCTTGGAGACCCTGATTTACAGCAACAAATCGCCCCAAGGATGCTCAAGAAACCATGTGCAAAAACCCTCCCGTCGAGCTCCTTTTATCCTTCCGCGCGACCTAGATTTCCGCCTATCAGTCGACGCCATAAGACACCAGTCGACTGATGCCACTGTTGTCGTGAGACAACGGTTCAATCCACGCTGGAAAAACTCCAACGGATCTCTTGGCAATCGACTGCCAACATTGGCAATCGACTACCAGCGCCCGTAGCCGACTGCCCAATCGGCTACGGAGTATTTTGTGCTCGTGGCTGAACCATCAGTCGACTACCGTCCATGGCGATGGGCGATCGAGCCCAGCGATCCCAAAGACATTTTCAATGCCCAGTCAAACTCAATTCGACTCATTGCAATCGAACCGGCCATATTGCCAGTCGACTGTCAACCTCAAACACGAGGTTTTAACCCAAGTATGGTGCCCCCATACTTGCTAGACCACCTTTAGCCTAGACCTAAGCCTTCTAGCCACCTCCATCAGCCTCACGTCTCTCGGATCCCTCAAAGTCATCCATGACTTGTTCATCCATCGCGCTAGCCTTCAGGTGCTTCCATCGGTTATGTCATGCTAACGGTGTCTACACCGCCAAGGCACATTGGACTCACACCGCCAAGACTCCGCTTGGACTTTACGCCACCAACCATTGGACTTATGCTGCCAAGACTCCACCCTTGGACTTTACACCACCAATATCAAACTCCTTGGACTTCTCAAATGCCAAGACTTAAGCTTGGACTTTCCCTTGCCAACCCATGTTAGACTTTCCATGCCAAGACTCATGCTTGGACTTCCTTTGTGCCAAGTACTCAAGACTTGGACTTTCCCAAATGCCAAGTGTCCCACTTGGACTTTCCATGTCAAGTACCCATGACTTGGACTTTACCTTGCTAAGACCCATACTTGAACTTTCCCATAATCACATGGTCAACCCTAGTCAACCATCAAAGTCTCCCTCGAGTTAAACTCGAGTCTGGTCAATTATAACCTGGATCGATTGTATAAACAATCTCCCCAAAATATTAACCGACATCAATGTCAAACATCAATGTTAAACATACTGTGTCAAACCACTTTGTCAAACATCAAAACATCACTCGAGTTAACTCGAGTCTGGTCAATCGTGACCTGGGCCGATTGCACCAACACTTACCTCGATACTTACTGTGTCGCTTTCGCTTCCGGCCTTCCACTTCCTTTGGCTCCCTCCGAAGTCACTCGAGTGTCGCCCGACCACCGCGGCTTCCTCCGGGTGTCGCTAGCCTTCAGCTCCAGTGTTGATACTTTTCTGCACACTCGATTTAGCTCGTGAGATAACAATATAGGCTTAACTTTGTATCGTTTGCTATAATCAAAACTCAGGTTCGACTTAGGTGCCTACTGCACCAACAATCTCCCCCTTTTTGATTTATGGCAAACCCACATACAAAGTTAAGAAAATATGCATGAAAAATAATAATGTGTATGAGAAACAAAAATGAAGATTAAGTTGGAGTAGTAAAGATTTTCTTCAAGTACTCCCCCTTGAAGAAACCTCCCCCTTGACCGAGGGTGAGTCTTGAAGAAAGACCTTAATCCTCCCCCTTGAGGGTTGCTTTAAGTAATTAACATTACTTAAAGTTGACCTTAGTAAAACGTTTAAGTTAAGAGGTCTTCTTAACTTGACCCTTCCTCCCCCTCTAAGTAAAACATTAACATCATAGTGTTAAAAATAAGTTTGAGTTAAGATTTAAAATATTGAGTTAAGATTTAAAATTTTTGACCCCTTAACTTTGACCTTTTTCTCCCCCTTTTGCCATATATCGAAAAGAGAAAGGGTGTGTGGAAAACAAAGATAAGTATTAAATTTAAAGTCCAAGCATGTTCCACATTATTTGACAATAATATATTGAAAATAAGTTCATCTATAAAATGTTCGACTCATATTTGGCTTGATTGATATGAAAGATCAACCAGTCCTGGTCAGAGTCTGTTAGTATGTATAATTATACTCCGTGGTTCATGGCGATGCACTAGCTCTACATCTGGAACCAGGAGTAAAGTCCTAATATCTCACGCTCATCTACGTGGCTAAGTACACAAACACATTAATTCTATGTGTTGTGAGATGTATTGGCTCCTTAAATCTATAGGTGCATGATATCTAAGGTATGTCCTATGCTAGTTCCATGAAAATGAAAAGTAAGAAATAGTAGTAAGAAAATATAATTTGCAAGTTCCTATTCTACTATGCACATGCCCAATTTTCGTCTTAATAGACTGAATTCGGCTTTGGGTAGGGGTTTAGTAAATAAGTCTGCCAAGTTAGACTTCGATTCGACGTATTCGAGTTGTATGGCTCCGTTGGCCACATGTTCTCGAATGAAATGGTGTTTGACCTCTATATGTTTGGTCCTAGAGTGACATATCGGATTCTTAGTAAGATTAATTGAACTAATGTTATCTACGTGAAGTTTAGTATTTGGAAAGTCTAACTAAAAGTCGCGGAGAGTGTGCTTCATCCAAAGAAGCTGAGTGACACACTCACCTATTGCGATGTATTCGGCTTCGGTAGTAGATAAGGAAACACAGTGTTGCTTCCTACTGCACCAACTCACTAGACTCGAGCCGAGAAGTTGACAACAACTACTCGTACTCTTTCTATCGAGCTTACTACCGGCATAGTCTGAATCGGAGTAGCCGGTTAGTTCAAACTCGGTAGATCTAGGGTATCAAATACCGACATTAAGTGTACCCTTTAGATATCTAAGGATACGCTTGACTAGAGTTAGGTGAGACTCCTTGGCACAGGTTTAGAATCTTACGCACATACTTACTGCAAATAAGATATCAGGTCGGCTTACAGTTAAGTAAAGGAGACTCCCTATTACGCTCATATAGTATTTTAAATCAATTGAATTTTCGATTACATCTTCTTCTATATTTACATTCGTTGCCATTGGGGTATTAATAATTTTAGTGTCTTGCATTCCAAAGCGTTTAATTAATTCCCTAGTATATTTTCGTTGATGTAGGTATATTCCATCTTTAGTTTGTTTAATTTGTAGACCTAAGAAGAAACTTAACTCGCCTATTAAATTCATTTCAAATTCACTTTTATTTAGTAGGATTGAGTTGGTGGTTCCGAAAATAATATCATCTACGTAGATTTGGGATATGAATATGTCTTTACCTAAGGTTTTTACGAAAAGGGTTGGGTCAACTACACCTTGGTTAAAACCTTTGGACTTAAGATAAATCGAAAGTCTCTCGTACTAAGCTCGAGGAGCTTGTTTAAGTCCATAGAGAGCTTTCTTTAACCTAAGGACATGGTCGGGTTTATCTAAACTTTCAAAACTGGGAGGTTGACTAACATAAACTTCTTCTTTAATGTATCCATTCAAGAACGCAGATTTTACATCCATTTGAAACAACTTAAATCCTCGATGTGCAGCATATGCTAATAGCATTCGAATGGACTCTAATCTAGCTACTGGGGCATAGGTCTTGTCGTAATCTAAACCTTCGACTTGACTAAACCCTTTAGCGACTAGTCTAGCTTTATTTCTAACTACTTCACCTTTGTCATCAAGTTTATTTCTAAACACCCACCTTGTTCCAACAATTGTTTTATCTTTAGGTGGTGGTACTAATTCCCATACTTCGTTCTTAGTGAATTGAGTCAGCTCTTCTTGCATTGCAATAATCCAATCGGGATCAAGAAGAGCTTGGTCAATAGTCTTGGGTTCAATCTTGGAAATCAAGGAGATTTGACTAAGGTTTCTGTATGACGCTCTAGTTCGAACTCCTAGACTTGGATCCCCTATCACTTGGTCGATAGGATGATTCGTTTGAGTCCTAGTTGGATTTGGGTTTGAGTCTACAACTTGATCAATAGGATGACTTGTTTGAGTTCTAGTTTGATTAGAGTCATCTACCACTTTGTCGATAGACTGACTTGGTTGACTTAGGTTAGGATTAATACTAGACTTGATCTCCGGATCGGAGTTGAGTCTGGTATGAATCGGCTTGCTAATTGGGGTTGCCGGGGGTTTTGTAGGTTCGTGTCCTTCATCAAATACTACATTGATAGTCTCCTCGACTCTAAGGGTGTTATGGTTATATACTCTATAAGCCCTACTTGTAGTCGAGTATCCTAGGAAGATTCCGGTTGTGGTTTTGGATGTAAACTTCCCTAGGTAATCCTTAGTGTTTAGGATATGTACCTTACACCCAAATACCCTAAAGTACTTGATGTTAAGTATTTTATCGTGATAAATCTCGTATGAGGTCTTAAGGTGTCTCTTTACCATAAGAATCATATTTTGGACATAGCATGTCGTACTCACGACTTCCTCCCAAAACCTATCGGGTAGATTATACTCGTTTAACATTGTCCTAGCGGCTTCTTGTAGGGTTCTATTCTTACGTTCTACTAGGCCATTCTGTTGTGGAGTTCTAGGGCAAGAGAACTCATGATGGTATCCATTTAGATTATAGAATTATGTAAACCTGTGGTTCTCGAATTCACCACCATGATCAGTCCTAAGTCTTTTAATTTTAATGCTTTGTTGATTTTCTATTAACTTAAATAGGTTGATTAATTGATCTAGGGTATCACTTTTGTGTTTGATGAACCTAACCCAAGTAAATCTAGAATAGTCATCAATTATGACTAAGCAGAATTTACTCCCATTAAGTGACTTAGCTCCGTGTGAATCAAATAGATCCATGTGTAGGAGCTCAAGAACACTTTTGGTTCGTTCTTGGTTAGTTAGTTGATGTTGTGTCCTAGATTATTTACCTTGTTGACAAGCATTACATATTTTATTATCCAAGTTATTGAGGTTAGGCAACCCTCTGACTAAGTCACTCTGACTCATCTTGTGGATGAGTCTTGGGTGTGAGTGACCGAGTCGTCGGTGCCACAACCATGATTCCTCTTGTCGTGTCATAAGACACTTAGTTGAGGAGTTAGTTAAGTTAATAGTGTAAATATTATTATTTCTAGTTCCCTTAAGGATTGTTTTAGAAGTTTCATTTGTATTAATTACACATTCATTTTCTAGAAATATGACCTTATAGTTATTATCACACAATTGGCTTACACTAAGTAAATTATATTGAAAATTTTTTACTAATAAAATATTTTGCATAATAAAGTTTGAGTTTAGCTCAATATCACCTGATCCGATGATTTTGAGTTTGTCGTTGTTTTCGAAGGCTACCGATCCTTGTCGTCTGAATCGAAGCTTCGAAAACTTGAGTTGATCCCCGGTCATGTGTCGGGAGCAACCACTGTCCAACATCCATTGATCCTACACGCAAGGTAGTTGGATTGGATATTAGATTTATTAAAGATTGGTTGAAGATTATTAACCTAAATCATCTCACCCATGTCTACATGATCAAACACGTTAACCCTATATGTTCTTGTGAGATGACTTCCAATTTTACTTGATTTAAATTTAATGATTTGAACACTCGTCAACCTTGTGTTAGATTCGAATTTGACCTTAGGCTCATCAAGTCACCTTTTCAAGATCATGACTTCTAGGTTGTGGCGAGACACAGAGTCCTTCTTTGATCGGAACAACGACCACTTCCTTAGACAAAGCCATTTTCAAGAAAATAGAGACTTGACTTACCTAAGACCACTTCCTGGTCTAACTAGTCTAGGATACGGCGAGGTAGCTTCAGCTAGTTCCGCTCGGTCAAGTGCACCGAACTAGATACGCCTTATCTAGCCCGAATACACAAGACTCCGCTTTCCTAGCGTACTATCATCTCGCCGCGTCCTGGTACTATGTTAACAAGTATTGACGAGTTATAGTCCTATCTAACCATTCTAAAAAGAAAAATTAAACTAAATAAAGAACCTAAGCATGCAATTTTCTAAGTTAAAATACAAACAAGTTGCGTACTAGCTCCCCCTAGACCGTTGAATCGGTTCGGTCTCTCCACATAGTGGATTTGGTCCTTGGGAACCCAGTACTGGTTCGATCCTAAGTTTGAAATCAAGGTGGTCTTAGGGACCCATGCTTGGACACGTTTTTTATGTCGACTTACAATCGACATATATGACTTGTTGGTCGTATTTGAGCTAAACCCTAGCCCGACCTTGTTGTACACGGCCCTTTGCGATCCAAGTAGGAGGTCAAGTCCTTTGGATCCCAAAGTAAACCTTTCCAACGTGTTCCTAAGATCTTCGACTTGACTCTTCAAGAGTGAGTTCTCAACTTCAAGCTTTTCAACCCGAGTTGAGTCCTCCTCTTGAACTCGACTAGTCGAAGAGGTTAGGGAGACCTCGTGTTTGAGGAGTTTAACTTCCTCAACCAGGGTCTCAACCTTGGACTCGGACTTAGCTAATTTTCTAGTTAAAAACTTAATTGCACTATAAAGTGTACTAATGAGGGATCGACTTACCTTGAGTGTATCTTTTGAACTGGATGTGTATCCGTGGCTTGTCTTGAATAGTGCTTTGCAGTCCGACTCGTCTTCGGTTTCCGATTCATGTTTCAGTTCCGACTCCATCTCCGATTCTACCGGTTTAGCCATGAGAACACGGTCATTATCTTCTTCTTCGGATGCTTCTTCCCAAGTAGCGTTGAGTGCCTTTTTGTGTTTTGGTGCTTTGCTTTTGAGTTTTGGGCATTCGACCTTGATGTGTCCAAACCTGTTGCATTCGTAACATCTAATATTTGAACTTTTAGTCTTACCTTCGTTGGGTCGAGTGACGGTTCGTTTTCGGCCCTTGACTATCCTCCGAACTAGGTTGACTAGTTCGGCCTCCATTTCCGAGTCGACCTCCGAATCCGACTCATCCTCTTCTTCCTTAGGAGGTGGCTTGCTTGCGGTTTTCTTCCTCGAACCTGCAAAAAGTGCTATACCCTTCTCGGGTTCCGAGTTAGACTTCTCATGAAGTTCAAAATCGGAAAATAATTCATCTAACCTAAGTTTTGAAAGATCCTTGGAGACCTTGTAGGCATCGACCATGGATGCCCACAAGGTAGTCCTCGGAAAAGAGTTAAGAACATACCTTATAAGGTCGCGGTTTTCGACCTTTTGCTCGATTGCGTGTAGATTGTTGAATATGTCTTGAACGCGGGCGTGAAGTTGTGTCGTCGTTTCGTGTTTCTGCATTTTTAGATTATATAATTTATTAAATAAAAGATCGCACTTACATACCTTGGCTTCATCGGTCCCTTCGTGTAGCTCCACTAGCTTTGTCCAAAGGTCCTTTATGCTGATGAAGGGGTCGACGCGATTTAGCTCCTCCTTGGACAAGCCACATTGAAGGATTTGAGTTGCCTTGGCGTCAGCTTCGACTTGTCATTTTGTCGTAATGGTCCATTGATCATAATCCAAGGATTCACCCACTTCGTTAGTCGGAAGTGTGAATCCCGTTTGGATTATGATCCACATCTCGATTTAGGTTTTGAGAAAGCATTCCATCCGACCCTTCCAATAATGGAAGTCATCTTCGTTGTAAAACGGAGGTCGGACGGTGCTAAAACCCTCGAGATGGGCCATTAAAACAAAAGAAACAAGGAGATGAAGACGAAAAACCTAGAAATGACACAAACACACGAAATGTACCAAGACTCGCATCTTAGATTAGTAGTGCGGGAGGAAAACTAACCAAATGAAATAAATTCGAAATAAACATAATTAAAAAGAAAAAAAACTGTCAAAAGCTAGATCGGTGGTTTCACCAAATCTTAGCAATCCCCGACTTTGATACCAATTGTTGGATCGAAGCGGATCGCTAGAGGGGGGGTGAATAGCGATAAAACTTTTTTCTTTTGAATTCGTTTCAAAACACTTATACACAGTGAAAAGATAAATGTAAAGTAAATGAGACAAATGTTTTTTACTTGGTTCGTAGCCTTCGGCTACTACTCCAAGGCCCTAGTAGTCCTTGACCATGCACGGAGGGCAAAAACACTAAGGAACTCCTCCTTGTTAGAGGTAGGAGTTAATCGATACAAGAACACAAAAAGCTTGAGGTAGAGGGACACTCCCCCTCTCCTCGTTACGATAGAAAATCTCTGAAAAAGTAAAGAAACAAACTGATATAAAGCTTATACCGACGTAAAAAAAAGTAAACAAATTAAACCTAGACGTCGGAGAAGAAGCACTTCGTTGTCAGAGAGTTGTATCTTTGCGGAGGCTTTTGGAAACTTAGAATTCATGATGAAATCCTAGGAGAGGCCCTCCTTTTATAGCCTTTGAGCCCCTTTTCGAGAGGACCTTCAACCAATGGAAATTAGGCAAATGGCTCCTTGAAAAATGGTGATAAGGCTTGACTCCTCGAGGTTGATCCTTGACCATCAGTCGACTGATGGCCATCATCAGTCGACTGATGGCAGCATCAGTCGAATATTGACCGTAGGCAGTCGACTGATGGACGACAATCGAGTCCTCCAAGCTGGCAGTCGACTGATGCTAGCTGAAATGACAAATTAGCTAAACAATAACATTATTTCGATGGCCTCCGACCGTCCGATCTCGACCTAGACCACCGATGGGATGTCTTGGGTCGGATCTACGCTTAAGTCTATCCTCGTAAAGAGGATACGACCTCACTTACACTCACACACACACGAGCTTACCTCAATACTTACTGTGTCGCTTTCGCTTCCGGCCTTCCACTCGATTCCTTCGGCTCCCTCCGAAGTCACTCGAGTGTCGCCCGACCACCGCGGCTTCCTTCGGGTGTGCTAGCCTTCAGCTCCAGCGTTGACACTTTTCTGCACACTCGATTTAGCTCGTGAGATAACAATATAGGCTTAACTTTGTATCGTTTGCTATAATCAAAACTCAGGTTCGACTTAGGTGCCTACTGCACCAACATACTCCCCCACTCTGTTTGGGGTAGGAGGATAGGTGTACTCTGACAGCATCCTGTCCACTCGGTCACTCAGGAGCAGTGATGGCAGAGTGCACAGTTGTCATAGCCCTACTCACTCGGCTTCACCATCACGTGTGAGGCGGCTGACTGACGTCAGGGGTGACCATGTCATTTACATCGCATGCATTTTGCATGGATAGCATTTGTATTGTGTTTACTGCATTTTGATTGCTGCCTTGGATGTTGCATATGATTGACATGCATACAGGATACATTTTGTATTTGGGCTGCCGACCTTATTTCTGCTAGTATGGCTCGTACTCCTATGTCAGGATAGGAGATTCAGGTATGTACCGTCTTTCCGCAGCTTTCCTTGCATTTTTGCAATTATTGATCAGGAGATTGTATTTACATGACTATTATTGTTAGATATAGCTTACTATGCATGTCGACTTGATATCCGCTGAGTTCATTGAACTTACCCCGTTGTTTTATATCTATTTCAGGTTGAAACTGTCAAGAGAGTCTAGCTGCCAATCCCCCTCGTCGATTTGGTCTTATGGTTTCGATTTTTGGCTAGATGACATGTTTAGGATTTGTGTTTTGATTATGTGTTAGTGGATGTTTTGGTGGCACTTGATATGTCCTTGTAGACTTTTTATTCGATTTATTTTGGTTGTGTATTCCTGCTTAGATGACAGAAGAGGTGAGTCTAGAGTGTTGGTGCAATCGGCCCAGGTCACGATTGACCAGACTCGAGTTTGACTCGAGTGATGTTTTGATGTTTGATAAAATGAGTTGACATTGATGTTTGACATTGATGTCTATTAATGTTTTGGGGAGATTGTTTGTACAATCGACCCGGGTTATGATTAACCGGACTCGAGTTTGACTCGAGGGAGACTTTGATGGTTGACTGGAGTTGACCATGTCATGGAAAGTCCAAGTCTTGAGTACTTGGCATGTAAAGTCCAAACATAGGTCTTGGCAAGGAAAAGTCCAAGCATGAGTCTTGGCATTTGAGAAGTCCAAGGGGTTTGATATTGGCGGCGTAAAGTCCAAGTGGGAGTCTTGGCAGCATAAGTCCAATAGTTGGCGGCGTAAAGTCCAAGCGGAGTCTTGGCGGCGTAAGTCCAATGTGCCTTGGCGGTGTAGACACCGTTAGTATGACATAGTCGATGGAAGCACCTGGAGGCTAGCGCGATGGATGAACAAGTTATGGATGACTTGGAGGGATCCGAGAGGCGTGAGGCTGATGGAGGTGGCTAGAAGGCTTAGATCTAGGCTAAGGGTGGTCTAGCAAGTATGGGGGCACCATACTTGGGTTAAAACCTCATATTTGAGGTGTGCCAATCGACTGGTGTCATGTGATAGTCGACTGGTGTAAGTCGACTGGTGTAAGTCAACTAAGGTTTGAATGCGGGATGTGTCCCAACAGTCGACTGCCAAAGCTTGGCACTCGACTAATTGAACCATCAGTCGACTGATCTTGTGATCAGTCGACTGATGCTCGGATTTTGGGACACAGAGTGGAGTCTCACTCGACTGCTGGGACGAGCAGTCGAGTGATGGCCTGAATAGTCGACTGATGGTAATTATCAGTCGACTGATGTTCTAGCCGTTGGACTTTTCCAACGTGGATTACACCGTTGTCTCATAGCAATAGTGTGATCAGTCGACTGATAGTCTCGATCAGTCGACTGATCGACTGATAGTCTCGATCAGTCGACTGATCGACTTTTTCCAACACAGGTTGAAGCTATAAAAGGAGCTCGTGATGGAGGAAAAACTAACCGGTTCTTGAGAGCATTTGGAGCGATTTGCTGCTGCAAATCAGGGTTTCCAAGTTCTTTTCAAGCAACCAAGCGATCAAGCATTCAAAGAGCAATTGTAAAGTAGTTTTCTTTACTTGCATTGTATTTCATTGTTGTAATTGCTTGTATCTATTTCTTATTGTTGTAAGAATAGTTTGTAAGAGGTTTTTCTGCCTCCGACTTGTGTCGAGAAAGAGTATTTGTGGTTAGTGATTGCATTGGCATCGCTAGAGCTCGTTAGAGCTCGATCCGTGGAGTAGGAACCGTTTCGGTTTCGAACCACGTTAAATATTTGTGTATTGGTGTGTTTGATTATGTCTATTTTGTTATTGTTTTTATTATCATTATTCCGCTGCGCTAACGAAAATTGTAGACCCAATCACGAACGAATTCCATCACGCGACGCTATTCACCCCCCCCTCTAGCGGCTTCAAATCTCTTTCAATTGGTATCAGAGTCCGGGGCTCTTCTACGGACTAACCGCCGAGAGCTAAAGAAGCTAGAGGGAAGATGGAATTCCAAGACAAGCTTGGATGGGATATCAACACTCCACCACCATATGATCGAGAAGATTTTTCGGCGTGGAGAGCAAGAATGGAAACATTCTTGATGATGGATATAGAGGATTGGTTCATCCTCGTAGAAGACTTTGAACCTCCTAGGGATAAGAAGGGACAAGTCCTCAAGTTGAAGAAATGGACCCAAGAACAACGGCAAAAATTCAAAACCGAAGCCAAGGTAACAAAACTTTTAGAAGATTTGATACCTAATGATGTTTTGTCTAGGCTAGGTGAATATCTTGACGCCAAGGAGCTATGGGACAAATTGGCCAAGTTCAACGAGAAGCCCCACTTGGCACAAGTAAAACAAGATAAGGAAGAGGATGAAGAGAGTTCATCATCCTCACGAGCAAGTGAGAAATCGGAAGTTGAAGAGGAGTCAACTTTCGGATCGGTGGAAGAAGTAGAAGAAACCTCCACCTCTAGGATTGAGGGGGAGGAAAGAATTTCCACTCCGGAGCAACAAGAAGAAGCTTCGACATCCGGTCAAGATGAAGAAGCTTCAATTCCGGCACCTACCACCACCATAGTTGTCACGCCCCGAGAGCATACCGAGCCGAAAATCAAACGGACGGCACCTCCCCTGTACGTGACAACATTTCGGGTTAATACATGGCCCGTAGGCCCACAAGAACAACAATATATATGTCTGAAAACAAAAACTACACAAGACACAGCGGAAACATACTACAACAATAGGATATCAATCCCACACATGCATACCGGTATGACTAACACAACACAACAACACAGAACCTCGACAAAATCCGAATATACAATATATACATCAAGAAAACACCAAATACAATACACGGCAGACAGCAGACCCAAAATAAAACATGGGAGCCTCGTGAGATGAGATGACGTCAGCCGGCGGTGCTCCAAGCTGTCACGAAGTCTTCTACCTGTTACCTGGGCGACAGAAAACCCAAGGTCCGTGGGGGGTGGTGAGTAAAACTCAGCAGGTAATAGAAAACATGTATATATGTAATATCACATGTATTTCGACAACATAATCTAGATGTACAACGGGTATATCAGCATAGTATATAAATACAAGCATATACCGTCTAACTGAAATGAATAACATAAAATGCAGACGTACCTGAAGTCTGCTACGCTACTCTGATCCAACCTGAACATATATCAAACATATATATAACAGGAAGAGTAATACCAACACATAATCTACTCATGCTACAGGCCAAGGTATCTATGGTCTATCCAACCCATACCAATATCCGACACACTGTATAACATATGCAAGAAACATGCATGAATATGATGTACAATCAAATGCAACATCACAATAAGCATATATATATAGACTATATCTATATATGTATACTAATCACAATCATCCATATATATATATACATGCATATATGTATATATATGGCAATATGCAAAAATGCCATCAGTCGGCAATGCAGCATGCATGGTCATGTCGGCTCACCCTAAAGCTACCACGACCCCAGTGTGGCCTCGGTGGCTCGAGCATGACAACTGTCCCAACTCAACACCAACCACTACTCTCGAGTGGCCGAGTGGGCAGTATGATCGAGTAGCATATAAGCGTAAAGAGCAAGCTACACGATGGGGGTCCCTGCTGTTAGTCACTCCGACAGTCACTACCCATGAGTGGTCGAGTACCACACACGCAGGACTACGGCACGCAAATCCAACTACCACCGTCTATAGTGGTAGAGTGCGGCACCTCAATGCTCTGCCCTCACACCGGTTACTCCTCCTATGAGTAACCGTGGAGGCAGGATGACTGGCGACCCTCTCAACCACAAGGGAGACCTCGTCGCCAGCGTGCATGTAAATGCATGAATGCAATGTCTCACATACAGACATCCACCATAGACTCTCTATCCTGTACAGAGTCATACCAATCTACTCGACGCACTCTCTATCCTGTAGAGAGTCGTACTCATCTGATTATAATAAGCTAGGACCATCGGTCCGTAGCGATACCCTAAGTATCATTCCTCTGACCATTTACACAATACATGTTCGGTTGTAACATACAACCTAAGGGTACTAGAACTAACCCTAGGTTAAAGACATTATCTACCTACGGATGACCTTTTTGCCCAATGTACAATTAGGTTGTCATCCGGACTTTACTATTTGCACTTAACTTAAACAAATTCTAAGTTACTTGCATCACCTATATGTATAACTCCTAATCATGATTAAATAAACATGATATCAACAATGGAGTTAATAGCCAACGGTAAAGGATCAAGCATACGATAAAAAGAGCATGATCAAGATAATATGAACACCTAACATGCTCATATCTATGACTAAATCTGAATGCAATACATCTACCCGGACCAGGTAGGAAATTACTCACCTGTTGTAAATGCTCGTAGCAATGAAATCCTCACGGCCGCGGACCTGTCTTGTATCCCCGTCCTGCAAATAGCATCACTTACATTTTAGTACAAGCAGACTATAAAATACGAATTAATTATTATATCGTTCTTATAGTCGCATTCTTTTATCGACTTACTACTTAGGAAAATCTCCTAAATTATCCAAGGTCGATTTACTATAACCAACCTTCACATTAGACCCTCAACTGGTACCATTAGCATCATAATTAAAAATCCCCCAATTCCAATTAACCACTACACCAGTCTATACATTCAATTCCATACTAACCGGATATTCTACAACCCAGAACAACTCTCTAATCATGTAAACCAACAATCACAGCTTCTGGATAAACTGAATCTTTACTCACTACCCAATTTATATCAATTTCCATTGAAAACAATAAGGGTAAACAGATCTTACCGACCAGATCTTCACCGACATGTGTTTTTTCCCCAATTGTTCTGTTCATCGGAATAAACCGAGCTCCACCACTGCCCAAACACCGATACAAGCTAAACAACTAAACAATACAGTCATTACAAACCTTAATCAACATCCACCAGTCAATAGATTAGACAATCGAATAACCCTATGAATCCAAGTTATAAACAGTAGCTTACCCTATTTCCAGCGACGATTGACCGGTTGCTTCGACGATGCAAGTGATCGGCAACTGAGGCAGAGGGTTTGCGGTGGTAATCAGCGGCGACAGCTAAGGTTGGTGGTCACCGACCGCGTGTGCAGGGGCGGAGACCATCGATTCTGTGCACGCGACGAGCAGGATAGAAAAGAGTCGCGCGGTGATGAAATGGGGAGAAGGGGAATCGCGGAAAGAAAAGAACAGTCGCGTGCGTTACGAAGGGGATGGGTCGGGTTTGGCATTGAATCGGGTTTAAAACTCTATAAGCAGATAACCTAAATAGGCTTTTCCAAAGCCTATTCAATCTTTCCTTAAAAATACCATAGAAACTCCATTTAATTTCAAAAAAAAATTCTAAAAATTCCTGAAAAATTTCACAAGATAAATTCTTAATCAGCAAGGGATTTTTTTTTTGGTATTTTACATTCTCCCCCACTTATAAAAATTTGGTCCCCAAATTTCGTACTAACATGCAAAGATTTACTTCAAGCAAGTTTCCGAAAGGACCACATACTTTCCTCAAGTGGACAGATGAGACTATCGAGCTCGGATAGTATCTTCCAGCTCCCACATAGCCTCCTCATCGGTATGATGCTGTCATCCAACTTTTACGAGTCGGATGGTTTTCGTCCCACTATTGTCGCTCCTTGCGACCTAGGCTCCACCCTGGAATCACCTCGTAAGTCGCATTAGACTGAGGTAGAATCGAAACCTCTTTCATAACTTGGTCAGATCGCGGCGCATATTTCTCCAGCATAGAAACATGAAATACGTTGTGAACACCCGCAAGTGTCGGAGGTAAAGCCAATCGATAAGCTACCACCTCTATAATCCACGACACATGATCTGAATAGATCCTCCAACGTCTAAATGATACACTCAGACTATCCATCAATCCACGGATGAAATGTTACACTAAGCCGAAGCTCTTTACTCATAGTCTGGTGCAGACCCTGTCAAAATCGCGAGGTAAATCGTGAATCTCTATTCGATATGGTACTTAAAAGTACTCCACGTCATCTGATAATCTTTCCGCAATACAATTCTGTCGGACGATCCAACAAGTTTCCACGAATAGGAAAGAAGTGAGCTGATTTGGTCAGTCGATCCACAATCACTCAAATCGCATCACATCCCTTACGGGTTCTAGATAATCCCGTAACGCAATCAATCGTGATATGCTCCCACTTCCATTCCAAAATCAGAATTTTCTAGAGCAATCCAGCGAGTTTCTGATGTTCAGCCTTCACCTACGGGCATACTAAACATCGAGCAGCAAAATCTGCTATAACTCTCTTTATACCATTCCACCAGTATAAACTTTCAACTCTTGGTACATCTGAGTACCATCAAGGTATATAGCCCATCTCGAATGATGTGCTTTCTGTAGCAACTCTTTCTTAAACACTGCAACTCCGGAAGGATTAACTAATACTCGTGTAAAAGTTAACCGCCGTCTAAGCCTTGTAACTGGTTTCACCAGCTTCCGATTAAATGATTTTCAACATCATCTTTGTCAAACAAGTCCGTGGTATAGTAATGTCAAATATTCTATCCACATCTACAGAACTAACCAAACCATGTAAGGAAAACCACCTTCTACGGTGGTCGAGTGCGCAATTCCAACTACCACAATCAACAGTGGCCACGTTACGCAACTCCAACAATTACAAAAGGATCCAATCGTGTTCAGGATACACGATTCTCAAATCCGGTGACGACTAAATCGTTAATTAGTCTAACTTAATCAAAATTCATACAATTCATACCAAGTATGAAATTGTCGTCTCCACACACCTGCATCTCCCTTACTCTAAGCTGACGATATAATAATCATCTCAGCGAAAATGATAATTGTATGACATCATGTCACTATAATACCAACACTCCAGTCATAAATCAACCTTAGAGTATACACAGGTGTCCTTTATTGATCTAAACAGATCATCTATCCCCAACGGAGGATATTCATCACGACAACTACTGTATTCCATCATTGATAATTGATGCATACTTTTAAAGGTTCATCCCTCTTTCAACAAAGAGTTCCGGATCTTCTCAAGGAGAAATACTGGGATATACAAATATCCCTTCCAACATCTCCTATAATCGCAACTTACATTCCTCTAATTTCTATAGTGTTTAACAACACTGATACCAACAAAAATATCACTCGATACGTGATCTTTGATACCAGGATTATTTTCGCAATCATTTCGATCGCCTACTCCACTTACCTATGCAACGGCAAGCCTGTTCATCCGAAACTACATCCGAAGGCTCTCGGATTATATACACATCCAAGAGACATACCATACCATAATCTTAACAATTTGACCATCCGTAAGGATATGTCTATAGTAAAAGTATGTCTATCAAAGTCTAAGGGTATCCCTTGACTTCTTAACTGTTGGTCCACATCTCACCTGATAGTAGAGATACCACCGACCTACAAGTCGATGTATAGGAACCTTCTAATCCAACTGAGAATGTTCTAGATACAGATACCTGTAACTACAAGCATCTCTCAATATATTAACCTTGAGGGTAAACTAAAGTAATACCCTGAACAATCCGTTATCTGTCGATCTGATTCAAAGGCTCCTCGCAAGTCTCGACCTTTCTCCGAAGAGAAGATCAGGTCCAACGGTCCGCGATAACACGGTCGCATTTCTACAATGAATGATCCGAGGATTTTTCCTAGATCATTTGATCTCATCACTTAATCCTACGAGCTGCAACTGTAGAATACTGGATAAATACGACCATCGTCGTATACTCTCTCCTCTGTACTAAGCAAAACACATCTGGAGGTAACTGTTTGTTGTTGTTTGCTGAGTCTTCTACAATGTCTTCTGCTAATCGCGCCGATCTCTCAAGGGTAGTATCATGGAACTTCAACCACGCCTGAGGCAGTAGGTCGCTGCTGATGAGGTAACTCACATCTTCTGTGCTGATCTCTGCTGTCGAGACGATGCATCTTCCTCCTGGAACACCATCGATAGTCTTCAACTGAATCTTCAAAGTACACCTCCTCCACTGTACTAGTTGCTCACAATAGCAACAGATGAACTGTTCCAACAGATAATCTGACTTCGCGTGTCTTCGTGATCTGCACTGCACACACATAATCCCTTCAGAGTCTTTGTTCTGATTTTGCTGATATCCACAAGAACCTTCTGATGATCTGCGATTGGTCTTCTATAATCGAAAAGTAGCTCAAGGCATGTGACCCTGATATTGCTCATTTTATCCAATAGTCGGAGACTTCTGACTCTAATAAGTTGACCTGCAATATTTGCTTATCGGTCTCTAACTCTTAAACCCTTGTACGGAGTCATTTCTAAACTCCTGTCTCAATCTAACGTCTTCCGACAAGATCTGGTAGAAGATCCCGTCATCTTAATCCAACTGTAAGCCAACAATCGTAGGTGGCTTAAAATATCCATTCATCTTCTTGAGCTATTAGGTGGTCATAACCTCTGCAAGCCTCACGACTCTGCACAGTACACTATTACTAACTGATCACCCTTTTCTTGAAGCTCAAGAATTCCTTACAATGCGTCACTAAAAGTGACACGGGGAAATACACTCTTTCAACATCACTAAACCATGATCAAGTGATATATTATTTCCCCGAAGATTATTTTCTGCATTTATCACCAAATATCGGCTTGAACCCGATAATGGTATGCAAACAACTCTTCTTTCTCGGT
The DNA here is from genome assembly GCA_025175895.1 of Wurfbainia villosa. Taxonomy (NCBI): domain Eukaryota; kingdom Viridiplantae; phylum Streptophyta; class Magnoliopsida; order Zingiberales; family Zingiberaceae; genus Wurfbainia; species Wurfbainia villosa. The sequence goes on from CM046006.1 coordinate 3,212,849, forward strand.
ATAACATGAGTTAAGTACTCAAAAGTACTCTCAAAGTTATACATCTCAGTACTAACAACTCAGGGATAAAATTCCTATGAAACACCGTAACCTAGCCTTCCGCTATCTGCATCACAATAGTCTACAAGTCTGTTCATTACCCACAGGTAATGATCTGACTAGCACAGTTAATGAAAATCTCTAAGGCTGAAATCTATGATTTCAACCAGAAATGTGACGACTTGACCCATGTTTTTCCGACTCGGTATCAGTCGGCTCTCAAAGGTAAATTACCTTCTCGACACAGGTTCAAGACTCACAGACTCAATAGGTCGTTTCCGTGGTCAACTCATACCACGGTTACGAATAATAACCAACACACTACAGGTTATTCCCTGGTATAAGCATCTAAATGCATAGGCAATAAAACTGGGAGTATAAACACTAAGGTAACTCCGGTTGATCGTTTCGGTGGACGACCCCTACTACAAGTCTGCACAGGTGTCATAACTATATTGTATACACCTACTGATCAAGTTTAGATAAATATCTACTAAACCATAAGTTATCAGAAATTCTTACCTCGTGTTGCTTGGAGCTCAGGCCGTTGTCCATCTCATCTCAAAAACCAAAATCGAATAAAATGACTCCCGAGAATCCAAGACTCGACTCAAAAACAACATTGTATGGCATCGCAGAACCTTGGGCTCTGATACCACTAAAGTTGTCACGCCCCGAGAGCATACCAAGCCGAAAATCAAACGGACGGCACCTCCCCTGTACGTGGCAATATTTCGGGTTAATACATGGCTCGTAGGCCCACAAGAACAACAATATATATGTCTGAAAACAAAAACTACACAAGACACAGCGGAAACATACTACAACAATAGGATATCAATCCCACACATGCATACCGGTATGACTAACACAACACAACAACACAGAACCTCGACAAAATCCGAATATACAATATGTACATCAAGAAAACTCCAAATACAATACACGGCGGACAACAGACCCAAAATAAAACATGGGAGCCTTGTGAGATGAGATGACGTCAGCCGACGGTGCTCCAAGCTATCACGAAGTCTTCTACCTGTTACCTGGGCGACAGAAAACCCAGGGTCCGCGGGGGGTGGTGAGTAAAACTCAGCAGGTAATAGAAAACATGTATATATGTAATATCACATGTATTTCGACAACATAATCTAAATGTACAACGGGTATATCAGCATAGTATATAAATACAAGCATATACCGTCTAACTGAAATGAATAACATAAAATGCAGACGTACCTGAAGTCTGCTACGCTACTCTGATCCAACCTGAACATATATCAAACATATATATAACAGGAAGAGTAATACCAACACATAATCTACTCATGCTACAGGCCAAGGTATCTATGGTCTATCCAACCCATACCAATATCACACATCAGTATAACATATGCAAGAAACATGCATGAATATGATGTACAATCAAATGCAGCAAACATAATACAATCAAATGCAACATCACAATAAGCATATATATATAGACTATATCTATATATGTATACTAATCACAATCATCCATATATATATATACATGCATATATGTATATATATGGCAATATGCAAAAATGACATCAGTCGGCAATGCAGCATGCATGGTCATGTCGGCTCACCCTAAAGCTACCACGACCCCAGTGTGGCCTCGGTGGCTCGAGCATGACAACTGTCCCAACTCAACACCAACCACTACTCTCCAGTGGCCGAGTGGGTAGTATGATCGAGTAGCATATAAGCGTAAAGAGCAAGCTACACGATGGGGGTCCCTGCTGTTGGTCACTCCGACAGTCACTACCCATGAGTGGTCGAGTACCACACACGCAGGACTACGGCACGCAAATCCAACTACCACCGTCTATAGTGGTAGAGTGCGGCACCTCAATGCTCTGCCCTCACACCGGTTACTCCTTCTATGAGTAACCGTAGAGGCAGGATGACTGGCGACCCTCTCAACCACAAGGGAGACCTCGTCGCCAGCGTGCATGTAAATGCATGAATGCAATGTCTCACATACAGACATCCACCATAGACTCTCTATCCTGTACAGAGTCATACCAATCTACTCGACGCACTCTCTATCCTGTAGAGAGTCGTACTCATCTGATTATAATAAGCTAGGACCATCGGTCCGTAGCGATACCCTAAGTATCATTCCTCTGACCATTTACACAATACATGTTCGGTGGTAACATACAACCTAAGGGTACTAGAATTAATCCTAGGTTAAAGACATTATCTACCTACGGATGATCTTTTTGCCCAATGTACAATCAGATTGTCATCCGGACTTTACTATTTGCACTTAACTTAAACAAATTCTAAGTTACTTGCATCACCTATATGTATAACTCCTAATCATGATTAAATAAACATGATATCAACAATGGAGTTAATAGCCAACGGTAAAGGATCAAGCATACGATAAAAAGAGCATGATCAAGATAATATGAACACCTAACATGCTAATATCTATGACTAAATCTGAATGCAATACATCTACCCGGACCAGGTAGGAAATTACCCACCTGCTGTAAATGCTTGTAGCAATGAAATCCTCACGGCCGCGGACCTGTCTTGTATCCCCGTCCTGCAAATAGCATCGCTTACATTTTAGTACAAGCAGACTACAAAATACAAATTAATTATTATATCGTTCTTATAGTCGCATTCTTTTATCGACTTACTACTTAGGAAAATCTCCTAAATTATCCAAGGTCGATTTACTATAACCAACCTTCACATTAGACCCTCAACTGGTACCATTAGCATCATAATTAAAAATCCCCCAGTTCCAATTAACCACTACACCAGTCTATACATTCAATTCCATACTAACCGGATATTCTACAACCCAGAACAACTCTCTAATCATGTAAACCAACAATCACAGCTTCTGGATAAACTGAATCTTTACTCACTACCCAATTTATATCAATTTCCATTGAAAACAATAAGGGTAAACAGATCTTACCGACCATATCTTCACCGACATGTGTTTTTTCCCCAATTGTTCTGTTCATCGGAATAAACCGAGCTCCACCACTGCCCAAACACCGATACAAGCTAAACAACTAAACAATACAATCATTACAAACTTTAATCAACATCCACCAGTCAATAGATTAGACAATCGAATAACCCTATGAATCCAAGTTATAAACAGTAGCTTACCCTATTTCCAGCGACGATCGACCGGTTGCTCCGACGATGCAAGTGATCGGCAACTGAGGCAGAGGGCTTACGGTGGTAATCAACGGCGACGGCTAAGGTTGGTGGTCATCGACCGCGTGTGCAGGGGCGGAGACCATCGATTCTGTGCACGCGACGAGCAGGGCGACTGGCACATGTGCTGCTTTGCTCGGGGCTGCGAGTGAGCAGGGATGGGTGCGAGGTGAGAAGGGCGACTCATGCTCGCTGGAGGGATTTCGTCCGGCAACTACGGCCGCCGGATCCGGCGAGTGGGAAGAGCAACGGAGATCTCTCGGCAAGGACAGTCGCGATTAGGGAGGAGCTCATGATGCCAACCTCTTCAACCCGCGGCGGCGAGGCTCTAGGGCACGACAAGCGGCCTCGGCGTCAATGGATCGGAAGAACGGGGAGCGGCCGACGCTCGTATGGGTTCGACCAGCGGGCTCGGCGACAACAACGTCAGAGGAAGAACACAGTGACAAGGTCAGGCGGCTGGTGACGATGAGGAAGAAAAGGGCAGCCCAAGAGGGCAGTTCGCCGGCAGGGTAGACGACGGCGGAGAGAAGATGGCGCACGATCGAGAGAAAGGGGCGGCGGCGAGAAATCGTGAGGGAGGAGAATCGGCGTCGACTGAGAAAGGAATCGCGCGGTGATGAAATGGGGAGAAGGGGAATCGCGGAAAGAAAAGAACAGTCGCGTGCGTTACGAAGGGGATGGGTCGGGTTTGGCATTGAATCGGGTTTAAAACTCTATAAGCAGATAACCTAAATAGGCTTTTCCAAAGCCTATTCAATCTTTCCTTAAAAATACCATAGAAACTCCATTTAATTTCAAAAAAAAATTCTAAAAATTCCTGAAAAATTTCACAAGATAAATTCTTAATCGGCAAGGGATTTTTTTTTCCCGGTATTTTACAATAGGTATCTCAAGCATGTCAATTGTAAATAAAAATCATATAATATGTTTTGAGTGTAGGGAATTCGGACACTACAAGAGTAAGTGTCCAAAAAGGGTTAAGAAAGCTCCTTCGACACCAAAAGTCAATGAAAAAGTCAAGGATGCCGACGTCCCCACCAAGAAGAGCAAAGAGCACGTGGTGTACTTCAAATGCCGACAACCAGGACACTATAGGAGCCAATGTCCTAGAAGAAAGGAGGGAGCTTCACAAGTAGGGGAGTCTCTAAGACTAACCCTAAGGTATATTTTCATAATGCTCATTCTTTAAATTCTAAGCAAAAGCATGCTAGAATTAATTTAAATAATTTTGCTATTACTCATGAATCAAAGCATGCTAGAAATAATAATTATGGTTGTCTAGAAGCTAAACATGTTGGTTTTAGGACTAAGGAGAAATCTAGAAATGATAACTCTAGGCCTATTTCAAAGAAGGAGAAATTTGGGACTAATGTCCCTAGAAATGTCCTTCCTAAGAAAATAATTAAGAAAATCGAAAACCATTTAGGCATCAATCCTAATAAGGGTAGACATATGCCTAAAAAGAATGGTAATGCACAAAAATCTAATCAAAAATCATTTGGGCAATTAGAGTTAGAAAATCAAGTCTTGAGGTCAAGGCTTGAGAAATTGAAAAAGACCCTTGCAAATATGCAAAATCAATTTAAAGGGTCAAATTGTCAAATCCTAGGATCTAGAAGTCAACAAAAAGGGTATAAGAGGCAAGAATTATCTAGGAGACAAGGTTTGGGTCACAAGCCTATGTCTAAGAGAGTAATGTCTACTTATCACAATGTTCCATTTGATTATGGAACTAAACCTAGATCTAAGAAAACCAAGGTCTCTAGGGAAATTATCCCTAAGGCCAACCATAATGTGTGCCTAGTGACTAGGGTTTCTAAGAAACCTAAGGAAGCCACTAAGAAGTTTACTAGGGAGGCAATCCCTAAGACTAACCATGGCAAGACCATAATGACCAAGGCTAACAAGCCTAGAAGGGTCATTAGAAAGGTATCCAGGGAAGTCATCCCTAAGGAATACCTAATTAATCCAATGAGCTCAAATAGATTTTGGGTTCCAAGGAGCGTGATTGACTCATGCTAAATGGATTAGGATGTGCCAACTTTGATTGGATGGGTAGTTAACTCAACCATAGCAAAGTTGACATTTTAGGTTATTTTCAAGGTTATGAATACCTTGGAGATAGGTTTGATATTCTATCCTAAAAGATTTTAGGATGTGCCAATATATTTTTGAAATTATGAAAAATCAATAAAATTGACACAATCTAGATTTAAAGGTCATAGTGTGTCATTTCAGCTTTTGGCACACTTTAGGAATTAATGTATCAAGAGAAGTGTCTTAAGGTGTAGAAGTTACATCAAGAGTGATACTCAAGTGTCACACACCTTGATGTCTTGCACTTACCATGCTTCATGTGTTTCACCATGTGTTTGCATGGAAGGAATGTCTAGGGTGGATTGCATCTCACAAAACAAGTCTTTTACCTTGATTGTGTATTTCAACACTTAGAAAGGGTGAGATGTTAGGATTTTGAAACCATTGGATGCTAATGTTTGCTAAAATGAAATAAAATATCAAAATACATTAACTAATACATGAACATAAGCATAACATTAATATATTCGACATACAAGATTAAACATGAGAAAATGAAACAAGTTTGGATAAAGAAATCGAGATTTTCTGAAATTCAGATCCGAAATCGAGATATCGATCATTACATCAGAGACGATACAATGAGTCCGGCAATGAAAGTCTTTGCTTCGTGACTCGGCGGTTGTACATCAGTCGACTGATCGAATACATCAGTCAACTGATGTTACTATTCATAGAGGCAAAAGGATCATCAGTCGAGTGGCTAGCTCAGCAGTCGAGTGATGATATAATCAGTCGATTGATGACCAATAGCAGTCGACTAATGTTACTGTAGCTCGATACAGAATGCTCAACAGTCGAGTGCTGAGTCGTAACAGTCGACTGTCGGTTCAGTAAAACCGCTCATAAGCCGCCATCAGTCGACTGATGTTGTACATCAGTCGACTGGTGTCGCGATTTTATAATGCCGAACCGCTAGGGTTCGGCGTCTTCACGCTCGATTTCTCGTCTTCTTCCTCTTCTCCGATCGGCGCCTCTTTCTCCGACCAGTTCTTTCGACCACGTCGGCCACCTAAGCCCTAGGTTTGACAGTCAACTTCTCCATTCACATTTTTTTTAGCATCTCACAGCCCTAATTTGCTCCTCTCCGGCGATTTTTGTTGCGATTAGGGTTCCGGCGAAACCTCTGCTCCGGCGAACTCTCTGGCGCTCTCTTCAGCAGTGTCTGAGTACCTTCTCTTCATCATCCTCAATGGCGCCAAAGTATAACTTTTTACTCTTTTAAAATCCTAATTTTTTCGTTATAACTCATTGCGATCTAATCATATATTTGTGTCTTTGCATTTCATTCCACTGCATTGCATTCATATAGACGACAACGTAGGAACGACCCGACTGAGGTCATATCACTATTGTACATCGATATCGACTTCTTTAGGCATTACTGTGGCGATGTCATCGAGATCTTATCATACTATCAACTTATGAAGGTAGTTCTTTGCAACCATTCCATAAATGATGATCTCCTTAAGGAGTTCTATCAAAACCTAAAGAAAGTTGATGATGGTCTGATATACACCACTCGGGTCGCAAAACATGACCTAGAGTTTACTCTTGCAATCCTGCAGGAGTTCCTTGAGTGTTGGCCATCAAATAACACTTTCGTATTTTACCCTACCTTCGATGCTCCTCTGCCTAAGCCTTTTGATCATATCTCCTTGGACTCCATGCATGAGCATATCTTTCGCCACCCTCGCCCACCAGCTCAAAACCTATTTCCCATCAATGAGCTATCTACGCCCGACAATGTACTCTACAAAGTCATTGTTAGGTGTTTTCTACCTATTGTCACTCGGGGATAGGCCAAGATTCGACCACCTCATCTTTTTCTTATGTATGCCATGAGTCACAGATTGGACATAAACATTGCATTGAACATGTTTCATTGCATTGTACATTTCATATCCCCTGTGCAAGGGAAAGTGAATATGCCTTTTGGCCATATCATCACTGCATGGCTAGAGTCTATAGGCATTAACATTAACAGGGGATCTCTGAGGGCGCTTTTTGAGGTTTACGACTGTATATCAGTTCGTAACTTCTCATTGGCGAAGCTCCGGATCGGACATGGGCAGATGGAGTTGGTACCTCGACCTCCGCCCAGGCCATGTGGGGAGCCACCTCTAGTATCGGGAGAGCATGCAGAATGATATGAGGACCCCGATGCTGCTGATGAGGATGATCAGATACCAGCAGATGCATCAGGAGCAGGTCCTTCAGATCGGGTTGCAGACTGAGGTCGATTTGCAGAGTACCAGAGACCGTGGACTCGACTAGTGAGATTCGCAGGCGAGCGCGTTGAGCCCGACGACGTATGAGAGATGATGCGAGCCTGAACCTTGAGTCAGCAGCCACCTCCGCCTCCACCTTCCGCAGAGGACTAGCAATACAGGATGTTTAGCGATATAGGATGTCTTTTTGTTTGAACATTTCACATTTTGGATGTAAAAACTTGAAGTTTTTAATGAAATGCTTTGTTTCTAAAATTATTGTTGTTTGATTGTATGTTTGGTTGAAATGTGCTTGTTTGTGTAAGCTTGCTATGTCATGGCATCTAATTCCATTTTCTCATATAACATGTCATGATGTTGATTAGGACTTTTGTAGATGTCATGTTCACTTTTTAAAAGCTTATTGATATATCATGACATCATGATCATTGTCATGCTTTATTATTGTTATCATTTAAGTCATGATCATTCATGCATTTAACTTGATTAAAATTGAGTTAAGGACCATGACATGACTTGGAGTCTCATTTATAAGGGAATTAAGTAGGGTAGCCTAGAAAATGTATGAGGCCATAATAATCCTAACTCCACATCTCACATCTAAATTGACATGTATGTGTGTGTATACACCTTAGATAACATGTGAGATGTTAGGATAATAAGTTAGGTTCAAGGTGCATAGGTAGTGCATCTAGATGAACTCAAACTTATTTCAATCATCACTAAGAATCATGAGAAAAGCTAATATACAAGTTATGTATATCTAGCCAATAATCCATGGTTCAAAATAGGTTTTCAAAAATATTTTAAAATCACTTTAGAAAACCTTGGTGAAGTATATCTTTTGATAGCAATCATCATTGTAGAAGTTGATACAAAGTAGATCAAAAACTTTAAAGTTTTAATAGTTTTTGAACTTTGTACCAATCTCCTATTTTAATGGTTAAAATATTTTCCAAGATTTTTCACCGATTGTATGTATGATAAGTATTATACATATGAAATTTCGTGATTTTTCAAGCTATATATATTTAGTTATGATTTTTCAAAGTTCATTTCTGATAACTGAAAATTAGATTTTTCAATTATCAGTCGACTGCTCTTAGTGGCAATGATCGATAGACCAAAGTAAGATCGTAATCGATGAGTCGACTGCCAATGTTAATTTCGGGAAAACAAGGTTTGTTTAACCCGTGTTCAGCTGCGGTTAAGGTCCCTAACCACTTCTAACCCTAGGATATGCTTTGGGAAGCATTATAAAGGGTGAAAATTCATTGGATATGGATTTGGAGAGGTGTTAGGTCAAAGTATCAAATTTAAGGGTGGAAGAGTTCATGTTTGAACGTTGAACCTTATTTTTGATGGTTTAGAGTTTCTATTGGCTTAGGGACTTCCCAAAGACATTGTTAGTGCAATGGTCAAGGTGTTAGTGAAAGCCCTAGAGCCAATCATATGATGATTGTTGTATGGACTTTATTGTATCATATTCCTATTTATAAAGGCATGGTTATTGTATTTACTTGTATTGGTGCCAAATAACTAAATATAATAATGTCCTTGAGTAGTAGGTTCTTATCTATATCAATCGATTGGTTGAATCGATAATGAGATGATATAAAGAACACTACTCTTAATCATTCCTAGTCGAGTATTAACATTCAGGGACAATGTTAATGCGTAGAGACTAGCATGTAGGTCAACAAGATGACTTGATCTCACAAGTCATGGATATGAGATATCAAGTTGACACATGGGTATGCATTGGAGAATGTATACTGAATGACCCGCCATGAGAAAGTATCATGGATCGTTATATGAGTGTCATATACTTTCTCATGTGGCTATTAGTATGACTATTAGTCCTTAGACCTGAAGTCACCATGGTTCCCTACATAAGGAGTTGCATACTTTGGCTTCGTCAAACGTCACCCGTAAATGGGTGGACTATAAAGGCGATTACTGGGTATGTAACGAATTATGCGGAGGGATGTGAGTGATGTAGATGGGATCTATCCCTCCTATATGACGGGGGTGACATCGATATTCTTGATAGAGTGAGACCACGAAGTGCATGGCCATGCCCAAATGAGTCAATATGAGATATTGAGCTCATTTGATTAGAGTGAGTCTACTTGGAGTTCAAGATTTAGATTGTACCGAGGATGACACGGTCTATGCCTCGATTGGTCAATCTAGATGTCAAGGATAGAGGGACATTGTCACATATTGTAAGAGTCACAATTAGTAGTCACAAAGGTGATGTTGGAGCTCAACATTCTTGTAACTTGGGTAGCAATGATGTGTTGCTAGATACCGCTCATTGCTTATGTTCCTAAATCGGTTTAGGGACATTGCCAACGTTACAAGAACCTATAGGGTCACACACATGAGAGCAATTAGATGGAGATTAGGTTCATATGATGAACCATGAGGATTAGGTTCATGGGATGAACCAAATTGGATTAAGAGTAATCCAAATTAGACTAATTGAGTTAGACTCAAGTTGATTCAAGTGTTGAATGAGTCTAATTGAGATTTGATTCATCAAATCAATTTAAATTAATGAATAGAGATTCATTATATTAAATTGACTTGAGTCAAGTGGTTAGATTTGATCAACCATGGGAGATTAGAGGTCAAGTTTGACTTGACTTGAGAGGGAAGTTGATAGGTCAAGTTTGACTTGACCAAATGCCATGTCATGATGATGACTAGGCATGGCCGGCCAATGATGATGCTCCACATCATCATTGACTTGGTCAATTAGTGCCACATCATGAGGGAGACCAAGGGTCATGGGAGTTACATGCATGCCTGTAACTCCCCCTCCATGAAGTGGCCGGCCACCATTTTGGGGGTTATGTGAGTGAAAATTCATTTTGTGAGTGATCACTCATTACTTCATCTTCTTCCTTGGGAATTTTCCTCTCAAGCTCTCCCTCTCCTTCCTCTCTTTGGCCGAACCAACCAAGGAGTGCTAGCACACTCAAGGTTGAGTTTTCTTCCACCTATTGCTTGTGTGGATACCATAGAGGAGTGTGCACTTGACACTCTCGAGTTCCGTCGGACTTTGGACGAGCGGGATTTGCGAAGGGCATCGCATCAAGGGTAACATCCTTATCTCTTAGTTCTAAGGTAGATCTAGAGGATTTTGTAAGCACATACATGTAATTAGTTTTAATACTTCTTCGCACGGATCCGTGGCCGGGACTTCCGGGGTTTCCGCAACGCAAAAGGCGGTTTTTGCGGCCCGGAAAAGCCCAACAGTGGTATCAAAGCCACGTGCGAAGCATGTATGTGTTTCGTTTTTGTATTTTTATATTAGATATAAAAATTACAGATTTTTATGTTTCTGTAAATTTCCTAATTTTATAGAATTTTTGGGTATTTTTCTCGTAGAGTGAAACGAGTGTTGGGACACTGTAGGCTTCAACTCCGAAAAAAACTCTCCAATCGGCTGAGTTCTCGCTTTATGTTTTTGGAACAGCGACTTAAGTCGCAATAGTATCGTTGTAGGGACACTCGAGAAGTTTATTTTTCGAGTAGGTGCGCTGCCCCTATCCCCGAAAGTGGCCATGTCCCGCGATCGCTCCCAGAAACCGCTTAGCGGGACCGTTTCGGAGAGATGACTCATAAATTCGAAATAAATTAGGAAAAATTATAGAAATTTTCTGTAAAAATACATAATTTTGAATTATGTATGATTCTGTGATTGTCATGGCCCAATAACCCAATAGGATTGGATTATGTGTGTTGTAATTCATAATACACTGCGTGCGCTTTGTGGTCAGGCGTGTTGTAAAATGTTTGCGACCTGCGCGTCGCACCTCTTCTTTTAATATTCTAGTTGTAAATAGTTTTAGACTCGAATGTAACTCGAGTTTCGTATTTGTAATGTACAAAAATGGAGCGGTGGAAAGTCCACTTGAAGACGAGCTTACGAGAAGGGTGACGACGACACATGGCGGTCAAAGGAAGCGCTTGGAGAAGCCGCTAGCCTTAGGTTGATCGTCCGATCTTCTCATTGGCTTGAGAAGATCGTAGTAGGGCCATGACTATATCACATTTAATTATATATATATATATGTTGATATATATATATTTAATTGATTTATGCTTGTATGTATGTGATGCATGCTAGTGAAAAAAAAAAATTGCTTGTATGTATATGATGCATGCTAGGTTAATTTTCTTGTATGTATATGATGCATGCTAGAATAATGAATGTATGTATATGATGCATGCTAATATAGGATAATAAAGGCCTAAATGCGTATAAGATACACATTACGATTAGATTAGATCATAATCGAATCAACTCGAAAATGCCTAGAGCCTTGATACCCATCACTACCTCGATCATTTGTTGTTGTTGAATCGCCAAGCGAGCAACGATATTATCTTGGTAGGGTGCGGAGGGACAATCTTGGTCCCGCCTATCACGACTCGGGTTAGAGTAAGCTCAATTAGATTGAGCAAAACTAGTTAACTCAATTGGATCGAGTAGAACTATAGGCATATTCCAATCGTTGGAAAGATAGGTTAAGATCGCATTTACACTAAATCTTGGCGATTTAGCCAAAGCTAACTCAAGGTCTTTTGTAAATGTGGGTCTTAATCCTATAAACAAGAGTTGCATAGAGATGTAATCGGTAATGTGTTACCACCGATCGTATCTAAGTCTTGGGCGATTTAGCCAAAGCTAACTCAAGGCTTAGTATGATGTGGATCTTGTCCCACAAGAATTATAGCTAGTTTGTATGAATCAAGTAAATGTGGTTTGACCACATCCATAACTCATTCTACAAAATTCCTATAATTCAGTGGGAGCATCATTTGATTAAAGGCCCAATTAAATGATAAAAGGAATATGATATTAATTCTCTGCATTGTATGTTGTAGATTACTATGTCATAAACACGAACACTCTCTCTTCGCGATCTGTCTGAGAAGGACAAGCTCAATGGAGCAAATTTCCGGATCTGCACAGAACTCGAGAATTGTTCTCACCCAAGAAAGGAAGTCAGACGCCCCGAGCAGCCCATTCCGAGGCACCTCGCCAATGCCTCATGATGACAAAGATGCTTACAAGAAGCATCAAGATGATGCATTAGATGTGTCATGTCTAATGCTCGCATGACCATGAACTCCGAGCTTCGCAACATGAGTTCATGAATGCTTATGATATGGTTGACATCTTCACAACTATATCAAGGACAAGCTAGGCATGAGAGATATGAAGTCTCTAAGCACTATTTGGGTCCAAAATGCAAGAAGGGACTCAGAGGTACATATGTACTCAAGATGATTGGGTACGAGAAAACCTACAAAGGTCCGGGATTCCCACTGCCAAGAGTCGCCACGACCTAATCTTGCAATCTTGCCAAGAGCCTTCAATCAATTTGTCATGAATTATAACATGAATGAAATTGATAAGCCATCGTCAAATGCTCAAAGATGTTGAGAATCACGAGCTTAACCTTAAGAAGGGTAAATGACACCATTTTGATGGTGCAAGAAGAAAGGCAAGGGCAAGCCTAAAGGTAAGGGAAAGTCCTGCCAAGGGCAAAGGCAAAGAACTTAAACCCAAAGGAGGGGTAGCCAAGGAAGGGGCTTGCTTCTTCCGCAAGGAAGCAGGATATCGAAGCGTGAATCGCAAGGCATACCCGAAGATCTTAAGAAGAAGAGAAGTGAGACTTCTACTGTGTATAAATGTTATAGAAGTCAATCTATCTATTTCTTCATCATGGGTATTAGATAATGGATGTGCATCTCACATTTGTACCAATGTGCAGAAATAGCAAGGCATTGACAAAGGGCGAGGTGGACCTACGAGTAGGCAATGGAGCAAGGGTTGTCATGTCAGAGGAACTTATGATCTATCTCGCCTCCGGGCTTGTACTAGAATTAGAAGAATGTTGTTATGTGCCTCGCTTTAACTAAGAACATCATTTCAGCTTTGTTTGACAAGAAAGGGTTTTCATTTATAATAAAGAACAAATGTTGTTCACTTTATTTAAATGATATGTTCTATTGTAGTGCACCTCTAATGAACGGACTCTACTTTCTAGACTTAGAGAGCCCTATCTATAAAAAGTACCAAGAGGTTCAAGTCAAATGAGTTGAACCAAACCTATCTCCGGCATTGTCGCTAGGTCACATAAATGAGAGTCGCTTATCTCACCTCCATAAGGACGGGTCGCTAGACTCATTTGATTTCAATCATATGAGATATGCGAGTCTTGCCTTTTAGGCAAGATGACCAAGACTCCTTTAGTGGACATAGCTAAAGAGCAACAGATTTGTTAGGACTTATACATAGTGATGTATGGTCCTTTCAATGTTGTCGCCAGAGGTGGTTATGTGTACTTCATTACATTTATCGATGACTTCAGAGATATGGTTATGTGTATCTTATGACACATAAATCAATCCTTTGAAAAGTTCAAAGAATTCAAGAATGAAGTACAAAACCACTTGGCAAGAGTATTAAGATACTTCGATCGACGAGGTGGTGAATACCTTAGCCATGAGTTTCGTGGACTATCTAGCCGAGTGTGGGATTCTATCCCAACTCACTCCTCCCGAACACCACAAAGGGAATGGTGTGTATCCAAAGGAGAATCGTGACTATCGATATGGTACGATCTATGATGAGTCACACGATCTTCCTATATCCTTTGGGGATATGCTCGACACAGCAGCCTTTACCCTTAACCGTACCATCCAAGGTCAGGTAAAGACACCATATATGATATGGACAGGAAAAATCTCAAGATGTCTTTTATGAGGATTTGGGGTTGTGAGGCTTACGACGACGCCAAGTCTCGCATAAACCGGGACCCAAATCCGATAGGTGCTATTTTGTTGGATATCCCAAGGATACAAAGGGATATTATTTACATTCCCAACAAGACAAAGTGTTTGTGGTAAAGACCGGGTTTTTCTAGAAAGGGATTTTGTTTCTAGAAAAACTAGTGGAGTACCTTCGATCTTGAAGAAATTCAAGATAAGGACCATAGCACTGAGGCCTTGATGGAGGCTGAACAGGAACTACAAAAGTGTTGTGGGTGATGAGGTTGTTGCACAAAGAGTTGTGGAACAACCACCTGCTCAGGTAGACCTACCTCTTCGCAGGTCCGATAGGGCACGCTGACACCGAGAGATACTCATTTCTCTTGTCCGACCATGATGACGTTATGCTCATTGAGAATGAGCCTACCTCCCATCGAGAAGCTGTGATGAGCCCAGATTCTCGAGAAATGGCTAGAGCGCCATGAGATCCGAGATGGAATCCATGTACACTAACCAAGTATGGACTTTGGTTGATCCACCAAGGGGTCAAACCCATTGGGTGTAAGTGGGTCTTTAGGAGAAAGACTGACATGGATGGACTTACGATACCTATAAGGGCCGATTGGTGGCTAAAGGTTTCAAGCAAATTCATGGTACTATGATGAAACCTTTTCTCCAAAGGGCGATGTTTAAGTCCATTCGATCTTGCTTGCTATTGCAAAGATACCACGATTATGAGATCCGGCAGATGGATGTCAAAACCGCGTTCGAATGGAAACTTACTCGAGGATGTGTACATGACACAACCCGAGGGTTTTGTAGATCCACAAAGATATCGGGAAGGTATGCAAGCCGCAAAGGTCCATTTATGGGCTAAAGCAAGCTTCTGAGTCGGAATCTTCGATTCGATGATGCGATCAAACAATTTGGTTTCATCAAGAATGAAGATGAACCCCGTGTCTACAAGAGGGTTAATGGGAATACAGCTTGTCTTCCTTGTATCGTATGTGGATGACATACTACTCATTGGGAATGACATCCTTCGCTACTTTCGTGAAGACTTGGTCGGGACGTGCTTCTCAATGAAGGACTTAGGTGAAGTACCAGTATTCTAGGCATCAAGATCTATAGAGATAGATCTAAGAGATTGCTTCGCCTAAGTCCGAGTACATACATTGACACCAGATACTGGTTTGCCATGCGAATTCCAAGAAAGGACTTCGCGATGTCACATGGTGAGTCTTTCAAGACTCAAAGTCCCTCTTCTAGAGAGGAGAGAGACCGCATGGATAAGATCCCTTACGATCCGCTATAGGATCTATCATGTACGCCTATGTTGTGTACTGTTCCGATGTCTCGTATGCTTTGAGCATGACGAGTAGATACCAATGATCCAGTGAGCGCCATCGATAGTAGCCAAGAATATTCTTAAGTACTTGAGAAGGACTAAAGAATATTTCTTGATATTCGAGGCGATGAGGAGCTAGTCAGAAGGGTTACAATGATGCCAGCCTTCCAAACCCACTGTGATGATTACAGATCGCAATGTGGTTCGTGTTTTGCTTGAATGGTGGCGCTGTGAGTCGAATAGTTCCAAGCGTAACACGCTTTTCGATTCTACAACAGAGGCCGAATATATCGGTGCTTCCATCTTATTCGAGAGATTATCGATAGAGGAGATGTGAAGATTCGCAGAGTACCCACAGAGGCTAACATCGCAGATCCTCGACCAAGGCTTCGGGTACGTAAAAGCATGATGGTCACACTAGGTCATTGGGTATTAGATACTACGGTGATTGGCACTAGTGCTAGTGGGAGATTGTTAGTGAAAGCCCTAGAGCCAATCATATGATGATTGTTGTATGGACTTTATTGTATCATATTCCTATTTATAAAGGCATGGTTATTATAGTTACTTGTATTGGTGCCAAATAACTAAATATAATAATGTCCTTGAGTAGTAGGTTCTTATCTATATCAATCGATTGGTTGAATCGATAATGAGATGATATAGAGAACACTACTCTTAATCATTCCTAGTCGAGTATTAACATTCAATGACAATGTTAATGAGTAGATACTAGCATTTAGTTCTACTATATGACTTGATCTCACAAGTCATGGATATGAGATATCAAGTTGACACATGGGTATGCATTGGAGAATGTATACTGAATGACCCGCCATGATAAAGTATCATGGATCGTTATATGAGTGTCATATACTTTCTCATGTGGCTATTAGTATGACTATTAGTCCTTAGACCTGAAGTCACCATGGTTCCCTACATAAGGAGTTGCATACTTTGCTTTCACAAACGTCACCCGTAAATGGGTGGACTATAAAGGCGACATCGGGTATGTAACTAATTATGGAGGGATGTGAGTGATGTAGATGGGATCTATCCCTCCTATATGACGGGGGTGACATCGATATTCTTGATAGAGTGAGACCACGAAGTGCATGGCCATGCCCAAATGAGTCAATATGAGATATTGAGCTCATTTGATTAGAGTGAGTCTACTTGGAGTTCAAGATTTAGATTGTACCGAGGATGACACGGTCTATGCCTCGATTGGTCAATCTAGATGTCAAGGATAGAGGGACATTGTCACATATTGTGAGAGTCACAATTAGTAGTCACAAAGGTGATGTTGGAGCTCAACATTCTTGTAACTTGGGTAGCAATGATGTGTTGCTAGATACCGCTCATTGCTTATGTTCCTAAATCGGTTTAGGACATTGCCAACGTTACAAGAACCTATAGGTCACACACATGAGAGCAATTAGATGGAGATTAGGTTCATATGATGAACCATGAGGATTAGGTTCATGGGATGAACCAAATTGGATTAAGAGTAATCCAAATTAGACTAATTGAGTTAGACTCAAGTTGATTCAAGTGTTGAATGAGTCTAATTGAGATTTGATTCATCAAATCAATTTAAATTAATGAATAGAGATTCATTATATTAAATTGACTTGAGTCAAGTGGTTAGATTTGATCAACCATGGGAGATTAGAGGTCAAGTTTGACTTGACTTGAGAGGGAAGTTGAAAGGTCAAGTTTGACGACCAAATGTCATGTCATGATGACTAGGCATGGCGCCAATGATGATGCTCCACATCATCATTGACTTGAGTCAATTAGTGCCACATCATGAGGGAGACCAAGGGTCATGGGAGTTACATGCATGCATGTAACTCCCTCCATGAAGTGGCCGGCCACCATTTTGGGGGTTATGTGAGTGAAAATTCATTTTGTGAGTGATCACTCATTACTTCATCTTCTTCCTTGGGAATTTTCCTCTCAAGCTCTCCCTCTCCTTCCTCTCTTTGGCCGAACCAACCAAGGAGTGCTAGCACACTCAAGGTTGAGTTTTCTTCCACCTATTGCTTGTGTGGATACCATAGAGGAGTGTGCACTTGACACTCTCGAGTTCCGGCGGACTTTGGACGAGCGGGATTTGCGAAGGGCATCGCATCAAGGGTAACATCCTTATCTCTTAGTTCTAAGGTAGATCTAGAGGATTTTGTAAGCACATACATGTAATTAGTTTTAATACTTCTTCGCACGGATCCGTGGCCGGGACTTCCGGGGTTTCCGCAACGCAAAAGGCGGTTTTTGTGGCCCGGAAAAGCCCAACACAAGGGGGAGCAAGCCTTTAGGGGGAGGTATCCATCTTGGGATGATGGATGTGTTTTTTTCTTCTTGAAGGGGAGAAGTTATGGGGAGAATGTCATCAATTGGGAAAATTGATGGGATTTTGAGAGACCCAATTTGGAAATTAGGAGAGTATATAGGATTGTCTCTCTTGAGTGATATGAGACTTATCACTAGGAAGATGGTAGGCATCCTAGATATTTTTGGACAAATGGGGAGATTGTAAGATCTCATTGGGACATGAGACATTGACCTCCTTGGAGAGTAAACCTTTTGATGTCTGTCAAAAAAGGGGGAGAACATAAGATTACCAATTTATGAAATTGGTAAGGGAATTTGAGTTAGGGGCCTAACTCAAGATTATTTTTGTCAAACATCAAAAAGGGAGAGATTGTTGGTGCAATCGACCCAGGTCACAATTGACCAGACTCGAGTTTGACTCGAGTGATGTTTTGATGTTTGACAAAATGAGTTGACATTGATGTCTATTAATGTTTTGGGGAGATTGTTTGTACAATCGACCCGGGTTATGATTAACCGGAATCGAATTTGACTCGAGGGAGACTTTGATGGTTGACTGGAGTTGACCATGTCATGGAAAGTCCAAGTCTTGAGTACTTGGCATGTAAAGTCAAAGCATAGGTCTTGGCAAGGAAAAGTCCAAGCATGAGTCTTGGCATTTGAGAAATCCAAGGGGTTTGATATTGGCGGCGTAAAGTCCAAGCGGGAGTCTTGGTAACATAAGTCCAATAGTTGGCGGCGTAAAGTCCAAGCGGAGTCTTGGCGGCGTAAGTCCAATGTGTCTTGGTGGTGTAGACATCGTTAGCATGACATAGCCGATGGAAGCACCTGGAGGCTAGCGCGATGGATGAACAAGTCATGGATGACTTGGAGGGATCCGAAAGGCATGAGGCTGATGGGGGTGGCTAGAAGGCTTAGGTCTAGGCTAAGGGTGATCTAGCAAGTATGGGGGCACCATACTTGGATTAAAACCTCATGTTTGAGGTGTGACAGTCGACTGGTGCCATGTGGCAGTCGACTGGTGTAAGTCAACTAGGGTTTGACTGTGGGATGTGTCCCAACAATCGACTGCCAAAGCTTGGCACTCGACTGATTGGACCATCAGTCGACTGATCTTGTGATCAGTCGATTGATACTCGAATTTTGAGACACAGAGTGGAGTCTCACTCAACCGTTGGGACGAGCAGTCGAATGATGACTTGAACAGTCGACTGATGGTAATTATCAGTCGACTGATGTCCTAGCCGTTGGACTTTTCCAGCGTGGATTACACCGTTATCTCACAACAACAGTGTGATCAGTCGACTGATAGTTCCGATCAGTCGACTGATCGACTTTTTCTAGCACAGGTTGAAGCTATAAAAGGAGCTCGTGATGGAGGAAAAACTAACCGGTTCTTGAGGGCATTTGGGGCGATTTGCTACTGCAAATCAGGGTTTCCAAGTTCTTTTCAAGCAACCAAGCGATCGAGCATTCAAAGAGCAATTGTAAAGTAGTTTTCTTTACTTGCATTGTATTTCATTGTTGTAATTGCTTGTATCTATTTCTTATTGTTGTAAGAATAGTTTGTAAGAGGTTTCTCCGCCTCCGACTTGTGTCGAGAAGGAGTATTTGTGGTTAGTGATTGCATTGGCATCGCTAGAGCTCGATCTGTGGAGTATGAACAGTTTCGATTCCGAATCACGTTAAATATTTGTGTATTGGTGTGTTTGATTGTGTCTATTTCGTTATTGCTTTTATTATCATTATTTCGCTGTGCTAACGAAAATTGTAGACCCAATCACGAACGAATTCCATCACGCGACGCTATTCACCCCACCTCTAGCGGCTTCAAATCTCTTTCATAGAGGTGGTAGATTTCTTATTTATGTTGGTTGTTGGCCTGAGGCCGCATATTATGTATATTGTGTTATGGTATGTTCGGTCGTGTTGACCGATGTATAGTGGTCGTATAGGCCTTGTATGTAAGATTGGTATTGTCACTCGTACAGGGGAGATACTGCCGGATTTTCGTCTGGCGGGGACTCCCCCAGGGCGTGACAAGTGCACTGAGCCAAGAAAGGTAACTTCAAGTCTATCTTCTGAGCATTTTGTTGCTAGTTTTGTGTTGTTGACTGATTCTTATCCTTTGTGGATTATAGATTCGGTCAACTAATCATGTAGCTCGAGAGCGAGTTATATATGTGGAGTATCGTAGGGTACCAGCTAGCAACAAATGGATATATGTAGGAAACAATGCAAGAGTTGAAGTCAAAGGAGTCGACACTTGCAAACTTAACCTTCGGGGTGGAAGTACTTTGTTTCTACATGATGTCTTGTATGCTCCTGAGATTCGTAGGAATCTTGTTTCTGTTACTTGTCTTTTTGATTTAGGGTATTGTATTAACTTTTACAGTCGGTGTGTTGAACTCAAGATTGACTCCGTGTCAATCGGATATGGTTTTTTAACGAATGGTTTTATGGTTCTTGATGTGGAACCAAATGCCAATTGTGCGATTGATAGTCATTTTTCGAACATTGCTCTTACTAGTGATGCAGAAATAATTGATGATATTTGACATGCTAGATTAGGACATATAGGATAAGGTCGCATGAATCGGTTAGCTAAGGAGGGCTTGTTAGGCTCTCGTGCTAAGATTAGCTTGTTTATATGTGAGCATTGTATGACTATAAAAGCAACTAGAAAACCATTTGGCAAGGCTATTAGGGCGGAATCACCATTGTAACTCATTCATTCGGATATTTGTGGTCCAATGAATGTGAAGGCTAGACATGGAGCTTCCTATTTTATTACATTTATTGATGATTTCTCTCGTTTCGGTCATGTGTATTTGATTTCTCACAAATCGGAAGCATTGGATTGCTTCATTCGTTATATGAACGAAGTTGAGAATCAAACAGAACGTAAGGTTAAGACTTTACGCACTGACCGTGGAAGAGAATATTTGTCTGATATATTCAAGACAATATGTAATGATAAAGGGATTATTAGACAGCTGACAATCCTTGGAACTCCACAGCAAAATGGGATTGCTGAGAGAAGAAATAGGACTCTTCTAGAAATGGTTAGGTCTGTGATGGCGCAGGCTAATTTGCCGATCTCCTATTGGGGAGATGCATTACTAGCTGCAACCTATATATTTAACAAAGTGCCTTCTAAGTCAGTTTCATCTACCCCATATGAACATTGGACAGGTACAAAACCGGATTTGAGCAGTCTGAGACCCTGGGGGTCAGCTGCTTACGTTCATGATAGTGCTCACAAGTATGGAAAACTGGGACCCAGAGGTAAGAAATGTATCTTTATAAGATATTCTGACACCTCCAAGGGTTATGTTTTCATAGGTGAGCAACAAGATGGAACAATCTCCGAATTAGATTCGAGAGATGCTACTTTTCTCGAAACTGAGTTCCCAGCTAGAGGTGAGGTTGATAAGACAATTCCTCTGTTTGAGGAGGATGAGTCATTGTCAACAAGACAGGTGTCTAGTGTGATACCTGAACCTAGTCAACCCAGTGGGAGAAATTTGCCTAGTCATGGGGTGACTTCTCATGAGCCCCACTTACGGAAAAGTGTTCGTAAAATCAAACCTAAGAAAAGGTTTGATATTGAGAATGAGGCAATGATTACACTCCCAGTTGACGAGGATGAACCTCAATCAGTTAAGGAAGCTCTGGGCTCTAGAGTTGGAGAAAAGTGGAGAGACGCAATGGTTGAAGAGATGGAGTCAATGATTAAGAATCATGTTTGGGAGTTAGTCGATCTTCCTCCTGGTCGAAGGGATATTGGGAATAAATAGATTCTCAAAATAAAGAGGAAAGCAGATGGATCGATTAACCGATACAAAGCTCGTCTGGTTGCAAAAGGATTTATCCAATTGGAGGGTATAGACTTTGAGGAGACATTTTCTCCCGTAGTTAAGTTTGTATCAATCCGAATCATTTTGGCTCTAGTGGCGTATTATGACTTGGAATTACATCAAATGGATGTAAAAACCGCTTTCCTTAACGGGGAGCTTGATGAGGAAATCTATATAGTTCAACTAGAAGGTTTCATTGTTGAAGACCAAGAAGATAAAGTATGTAGATTGAAGAAATCTATATATGGGCTAAAGCAAGCATCAAGACAGTGGAACATAAGATTTAACGAAGTAGTTTTATCTTATGGTTTCGAAATGATCAATGAGGATCATTGCGTTTTCCTGAAGAAGGACAAAGGAAAGTATGTCATTTTATCATTATATGTTGATGATATACTGATTGCAAGAAATGACATAGGTTTTGTGATAGAAGTCAAAAAGTGGCTTTCATCACAGTTTGACATAATAGATATGGGAGAAGCTGAATACATCTTAGGAGTAAAGATCATCAGGGATCGATCTAAGAGACTTTTGGGTTTCTCTCAAAAGTCTTATATAAATAAGATGTTACAACATTTCAGTATGTCTGATTGCAACAGTGAACAGACACCTATTGTGAAAGGTACTATTCTGAGCAAGAATATGAGTCCCAAAACTCCTGAAGAAATAGCCGAGATGAATAAAAAATTATATGTCAGTACTGTTGGTAGTTTAATGTACACTATGTTATGTACTTGTCCCGATATCAGCTATGTTGTTGGCTTAGTCAGTCGGTTCCAGTCAAACCCAGGATCGAGACACTGGAAGGCAGTGAAAAGGATATTCAGATATCTGAAAGTGACGACAGGTTATAATCTCTATTATCAAGGATCAGATATGAGCCTGAAGAGTTATTCAGATGCATATTGGGCTGGGGACTTGGATGACAGAAAATCCACATCAAGCTATGCGTTCTTGTTGAATGGTGGCGTCATCTCCTGGAACAGCAAGAAACAGGCCTATGTGGCTTTGTCAACTATGGAAACTGAATATGTGGCATGTTCAGCAGCTGTACAAGAAGCAGTCTAGTTGAGGAGGTTCCTGAAGCATCTGAAGATTGCTGAAGACAGTGGGAGTCCAATGACTGTTTACTGTGACAGTCAAGCTGCTATAGCTTTTTCTAAGGATCTCAAATATCACAGCAAAGGCAAGCATATAACAATAAAGTATAACTTTATCAGGGATATTGTTGCTAAGAAGAAGGTGATTCTTGAGTATATTCCTACACGAGCTATGCTTGCAGATCCTTTTAATAAGCCGATGACTAGAGAGTCATTGAATGAGCATGTAAAGTCTATGAGACTTCGTAGAATGTAACAAATTTGTAATGACAATCGGATATTATAATTTGATTGTTTTAAATGCAAGTCATAATTTATTCAGTGTTTGTGATGTTACATTCTGGTGATAAGTTCTCGGTGAGCATATTAGCAGGTAGTGATTGGTCCTCTCACATGGACAATCATCTCTGTTTGTTATGTACGAATAGGGGTAAGACTATTACTTATAGGATAGCTTTGGAAGCTATATGTATAGAGATACATACCTATAAGCTGGGGTCGTCTTGATATGTGTATCAAGATAAGATCATTTAAGAAAAGTGATAGAAGTAAATGCTCCCACCATTTACTATACCTGCTTGGAGCTAGATTAGAATTCATATGTTGAATTCAGGATTAGACATTGGGAATGTCTAGATCAAAATCTGTACGATGTTAATTTGAGGAAAACATGCACGCTTTATTTGTAAAGAGGATACATCGTAGCATGTGATTCATACCACATGTGTTAAGACGACAATAAGGGTAGTAGGAGAATGGATCCCTGCTTTCTCTACTATATGAGCCCTTAGAGATTATATGTTAATCTCAGCATTTGCCCTTTGTGACTATTTAGGTGTCTACTTGAAGTTTTAATCAGGGTCTGCTACTTTAGCATATAAACCTATTGACTATGGATGATTTGGTCTATGGAACATGACTAGGAAAGCGACTGATTAAAATGAATAGATTCACACTAAAAGGGAAGATTAAATATATTTACATCCTTTGAGAATTATTCACTGGTCGACCCATTTCTGTTATGTATGGAAATATTTATGAATATTGAGAATATGGAACATGCTCTTGACTTGATGGTCATTATGAGAGATTAAAAATGTTCATATTGATGTAAGTGGAGATTATTTAATCTGGGTAAATAGCAAGACATCATATCCAGGAAAAATAGCTAAGTACCACCGGGAGAATGGTTTTGTACCACCTGAAAAACGACTGTGTGCCACCTGGAGGATGTCTATGGGTCATCAGGTGAATGACTGTGTCATTCAGAGAATGGTTATGTACCATTTGAAGAGCGGCTAAGTTAGGTGTAACAACATTTCTTAGCATGGATCGCTCTATGAGCAGCTATGTAAGGTGCAACAATTTTTTTAGCATTGGATTGCTCAGTGTGCTTGCTGTCGCACGAGCCATTTTCCTAAGTATGAATTAGTTGTTCTAATGGTCTTTGTGACTATTAATCTCTTTCTATTAGTCTTTTTGGACTATGGTCTCCGACTCGATTCTGGTCTATGTGATTGGAAACTTCTATTAGTCATTTGGGACTATTGACTCTGGTTCTATTTAGTTTATATGACTAAATACTCTTATTGGTCTATGTGACCATTTGTCTATGTGACATGCTTTGGACGAGTGGGAGATGTAAGACGTGGAGCGGTTACTGTGCAGTGCGCAGTAACCGCACCACGCGCAGGCGAACACACTCAAAGGAGTGCATGCACACTGCGTCGCTGCGTCCAAGCCCCTTATAAGGGGGTGTGCGTCCAAAGCTTTGGGGTTGGCAAAAGAGTGGTTTGATATGAGCGGAGTGTTGTGCTTGTGCACTACTATGTGTGCGAAGCCTTGTCGGAGAGAACAACGAGAGTAAAGAATACCAAGGCGCGGCTGCGATCTTGGCTCGTGAAGGAGGATGATCTTTCTAGTGTGATTGACCCTCAGACATCAAACAAATCCATCCTTCCGACACCCCTACAGCGCTAACGCGATCACTCTAAGTTTTATTTTATCTTCATTTCGTTTCTTTTGTCTTTATCGCTCAAATTAGGTTAAACAGATACTTTAAACGACCAACAATTTGGTTTTAGCTGTAAATCTTGAACAATTAGAATTGTTTTTCTTTTAAATCAGTTAGTCCAATTTTGATCAGTTTGGTCAGATTCGTTTTCTTTTAATAGTCGGTCCTACTTATTGCCCTATTTAACGGTTGGTCCTACTTTGATCAGTTTGGTTAGATCCTAAATGCGACGATGGTGATCAGGGGCGAGGGAAAAATAGAGAGACATTCCATAGAAGAATGTAGCTTGATCCTCTATTATAATATCGTCCGGTGATGAATTTATAAAAAATCTATTCGGACGACACTGGGACTTAGGAATTTATCCGATAGATGGAGTACGACTTCGGCGTTGGATCGTCGTTTAGGGATGACGCGACTGCAGAGTTTGAACTGAACCGTAAAAAAATTGCGAGCGCTTTTTGATTTATCTTTGGTGGTCGATGAATACCACTTGGGCTCTGATCTTACTCGGCTCAACTGTTGGTCAGACATCCCGAAAGTCTATGGGATAAGGCTGATCACTTTTAAGGATTAGTCGAATCAAAAGTTCGGATACCTTGGTGCCCATCAAAAAAATAAAAATAAATGCGACGATGGTGGCTGTGAAGCAAGCACCATTTCATCGCTCGAAGAAGGGCCTGCCGACGGCGGCGGGCGAATGGGTGCAATGGAACGTGTGGAGCACAGTCCAGTTAGGTAATGTGGTTGATGTGCCGGTGGACAAGCGAGATCCTCGAGCTCGATGAGCTTCCGGAGCCTTCAGGTATGTCCGGAGAGACGACTCGGGTCTGAGAGCAGCTTCGACGACTTCTCCGATCATGAATTTTACCGCGTCGAGAGGCAGAGATCGGACGAAGAGATCGGCCAGTATGAATGTACAGCGCAGCGTCGATTGAAGGAGACGACGGAGGTGAACTACCATTGCTTCGCCATTTGTCCCTCTCCTGCCGTGAAGGCCTGGGCCTCCACATGAGGCCACACCGCCGCGATGGTAGCCTCGTGGTCAAGGCCATGGCCGTGCCATCCCAGAACTATCTCCATTGGCAGCGTGAGGAAGGTCGCCTCGTTCTCTCCTTCGTGAACATCACCGTCGTCAACGTAGGGATAAGAAGAGGAAATGAAAGTGAGCACGCAACCATAACAACAGTGCAGCGGCGGCGCCAAGAAGGTTCTCTGTTCGTCGCTCATCATCAACAAGTTCGTCACCGGCACTCACAGCGAAGAGGACGACAACACTAGCACTGATCTCAAACAATCGCAAAGCTCGCCGACGACGGCCACCGCCGCTGCTGCGGCGATTGCAGCCTCCACCCTCAGCGCCTCGAACAAGCTGCAGCATGGACCACGGGGCGACGCCGGTGAACGGAGATGCACCATTGGATAACACGCTGTTCTTCATGTCCAAGGGGCGGAATTGCAACGCGTGCAGCACATCATGAGTGGGTGCAGCCAGCTCCGGCGGTCGTTCTTCTTCTGGGAGCCCTGTGGCATCGCCACTTCCTCTTGATCTCAGCCGTCGACACAAATCCAAGCATTGCCATATCATTAACATAGTAATTGCCTTTCTAATTGTCCATAATAAGCAATTAATTAGTATCAATGCGTTTACTATGGATGCATTTTTTTTATATTCATAATCAAGACGATGATCTATCAGATAAAATCAGTTTAATCAAAATAATAATCTGATTAATAAAAACTCAAAATAATTATTTGATTAATCAAAATCATAATTAGAATTATTTAAAATATTAAAAACATTTTTTAAAATTGAAATTATATAAATCAGAAATTAAACTTTAAAAATTTGTTTTTGAAAATAAAAATTTGAAAAATCAATTTTTTTATTTTAAAAATCTATAAATCATTTTTTGAATTTTAAAATTAGAAAAATTAGTTTTCGAATTTAAAAAAAATCAGTTTTAAAATTTTAAAAATCAGAAAAAAAAATCCAAATTGAATTTCAAAAATCAGTTTGTAAATTATAAAAATTTATATTTGAATTTTAAAATAAAAAATCATTTTTTATATTTAAAATTTTAGATTATAGAAAAATAAATTTCAACAAATTGAAAAGAAAATAGAAAAGATTATTGAAAATGTATCTAAAATTTAAAAACTAGATTTGAGTCATCGCTAGCTCTTAAATCAAGAAAACAAACCTAAGATATATAAACCAATATATAATTATGTACCTTTTAATTATAAAATAAATTAATAAAATTAAATCATAGTCAATGAAATAATAAAAATTAATAATAATTAAAATATATCAAAAGTAAATTGACACGTTCGAAGTAGGGGTGACCACAGTTCTAAAATCGTCGATTTCGATTTTAGAATCGTCGGTTCCAGTTTATCATCCAATGGAACTAAACCGAATCGCTCATCAACGGTTTCGGTTCAGGTTTCTTACGGTTTGGTTTTGATTTCGGAACTGTCAGTTTCGATTCATCATCCACTAGAATCGAAACCGGAACCAAATCGTTAACCAACGGTTTCGGTTCCTTACGATTCAATTTCAGTTCAAACCGTTTAGAACCAAAATTGAAATTATTTAATTTTAAATCTCTCATCTCTTTAATAAGCGATTTAAGTATATTATTTTTCAATTCATTAATTCAGTCAATTTATTTTAATTTAAATTATATTTAAATTCAAATTTTATACGTGGAGATTTAACTTATGTCGATTTATTTATTTTATATAACTCTTTAAATCAAATAGTTATCATAAAAAATTATCATCAAAATATATTTAATCAATAAATTCACATCAATAAATTAACAAAGGAATCAAAGCCCTCGTAGTGCACATATCATTTAAATGACTTTAATTTTTATGAATATTTTTTATTATAATCGTGATGTAATAATAAAAATTTTAAAATTTGAATATTTTAATTTTTATGCATGTTGATTGTTATGATGCAATAATATTAAATATGAATTTTAAATAATTTTGATTTAGATTTTTATAGATATTTATTATTATAATCGTGACATACTAATAAAAATTTGAATTTTAATGAGTTTAATTTTTTTTCAAAATAAATATCAAATTATTTTAAAAAATTCAATTCTGATTTTTTTTAAAAAAATATTTAGTTCCGGTTTCGGTTCGATTCCGGGCTCGATTCGGTTCCGATTCGATTCCAGTTCCAAAAATTTAAAAACCAGAATCGAACTATATGTCTCCGATTTTGATTCCAATTTTAAAATCGGAATCAAAAAAATGATTTCGATTCAATTTTTAAGCTATCGATTCCGATTCGATTCACGATTCGAATCGAATCATGGTCACCCCTCGAAGGGTATACATGCAACATGTTAAATTGCATATTTGATATATTATTAAAGTATCTGCAATGGAATTTGTAATGACGTGTCAAATTCAAGGAGCTGAGGGAGGGAGCTCCATTTATTATAAACTTCGGAAGTCACTTTTTATTAATTTTTTTTAAAAAAAAAATTAAATAATTTTATAATTTTAATTTTTACTTTTTTTTTAAAAAAATTGTGAATTGTATGATAATCAACAACATCGTCATCTTTAAATCGACTTGATTAAGCGTATACGAGCATACTACGGTCTTGATCAATAAAAAAATAATTTATTAATTATGATACATTTAATTATCTTATATAATATTTCATGAATAATTTCTAAGAAAGAATAAGGATCATACAGAAGTTAGTAGAAGATTTTTAATAGTGAAGAAATGAGTGAAGTTTTTTAAATTTTTAATGTTTCATGGATGTGATTTTATAGAGAATACAAACAACCTCTCCAGTAACTTTTACTATTGGAGATGCTTGATATCTGAAAAAATTAATCTATGACTAGTCATAACAAACAACAATAAGTACTCCCAAATCATTATATCACGGTTCTACGAAGGGAAGAAAATTCGACAGTCCGATACATCCGAGCCATATGAAGAGGTTATCTCGGTCATATTATATTCCAGATGCCCCGCGTCTAGGCTAGTATTCTTCATCTCGGTCATAGTATATTTCAGACGTCCCGCATCTCGGTCAGTATTCTTCATCTCGGCCCTGTGTCTCGGCAGTGGCGTTCTATTGCGGATGTATAGTCTTCTAAAGTATACTTTATCTCGACTAGTTAAGTGACGTGGTGGGTATTTCTGTTTAGATGGCCATCAAGGCGGTCCTTATCAGCGTTTCTCCCCGACCAGGGAACATATGCCCATACTGGCCTCTAGAAGCCTGTCCACTGCATTAATGAGGAATTGTCTCCCATCAACCATACGATGAGCATTTATCACAGACCATGCGCCTGCGGCATTTATGAGGGTAATGATCCCTATTACCTCTAAGAGCAAGTGTGAGTACATCATGAAGTCATATCGCCCATACCTACCGCTCTACAGGAAGACTCACTTCTATATAACTCTCCTTGAGTAGGAGAAGAAAAGGTTCGCGCTCTCAAAACTCTCTCTATTGATTTCATCACCTTTTCTACTAATTCCTGCCTTGAGCGTCGGAGGGACCTCGTCGAGATCTCTCTCGGCGCCCTCAATACATTTGTCTTGCGATACGTCATTCGGTTGTCTCGCATCATTCGGCTTGGCTCGCATCCGATACGCCGACTCTTCCATTTCGGCTTTCCCTCTGCGTCAGCCGTCCTTCCGTCCGAGTCACCGGTCCTTTGCCGCCTTTGCCACCGGACACCTCATCGTCCCTGTCTCGACAGGCAACATACTTGGTGCCATCTGTGGGAATCTATCAATAAATATGCCTGAGACAAGGATGAGAGACTGAGGAGTGAATTCTGGCAACCGTAACTCTACTGAAGGAAGTATGACCAGAGAAAGTATCATTGCCCTCGTCAAGACTATCATGGAGGGCGTCCTACGTGACCACTTCCTCCGGTCCTACTCCTATGCAAAGCGCCCCAACCCGGTTCAAGGTCGACTGATTCGCCCCTTCAACTCTAGTCCCTCCGAAGGCAGTCCCTATAGTCTTAATGTTGACCGAGTCATCCTCAACAGCATCTCTGCAGGAGTGTTCCGAAGATGCACCCTCTTACACACATCCAGAAAGGGACCCTAAGAAAAGCAAGGCTCCACTAATTTTTTTTTTTTTTTCACTTTTGCACCTTTAAAATATTTTTTTATACTTAGCCCGGAGAGAAAAATTAATCTAATGATTTATGGCTCATGATGCCCCGATATGCTCAAGATCAGAGAGAATGCCCAAGTCCTTCAAGCAGATATCTATAGGAGAGTATAGCAGCTCAACTGACCCCGAAGAATATTTGGGAAGATTCAAGAAGGCTGCCATGATACATAATTATTTTGACAGAGCTAAATGCAAGGTTTTCTCTCTCAACTTAATAGGCTCCGCACAAAGATGGTTCGATCGGCTTTCGGAGGGATCCATCAGTTCCTTCCAAGAGCTCTCTGTTCTTTTTCTCCAGCATTTCGCCAGTAGCAAGAGGTATTACCGAACTGCCTAGTACCCTATGACTATGAAGCAAAAGAGTAACGAATCCTTGAGGGATTACATACACTAGTTTAACCAAGTAGCAGTAGACGTCTTGGATGCTTTGCCCGGGACGATAGTCAATGCTTTCTCCTAAGGTTTAATAAGGGAAGATTTCTCGAAGTCCCTGATGAAGAGACCCTCGCCTCACTTCGAAGCCCTTTTAACTAGGGCAGAGACATATCAACTTGGAAGAAGCCGAGAAGGCAGCAGATGAGCAACCAGGGGGAGATCTAGCCAACCTCAGCCCCAAAAGCCAATCAAGAACGCCCTTCTCTTGGCACCGAATCGTCCCCCCAGGACCCCCGTCTACCCTTCGCGGCTGGTCAAAGATAGAGCAATTCACACAGTGCAGGAAGCTTCTCAGTCGTTGATGCTGCCGAATCAGCACAACCCTTTTTGCGCTTTCCATCAAGTGCATGGCCACTCGACCCGGAAATGTAGTACTTTGGCCGAAGAAATCAGACAAGTAATGAGGGAGCAACAGAAAAACTTCAACACCCCGCCCCAATTCCCACAAATAGAAGCAAGACCGGAACTGCGAAACCATGCTCGGCGAAATCCAACCCGGAGGGCCCCTCGACCCTCACCTGAGCACCATAGGCAAGCTCAAGTTCCTCGACGAGAAGCCTCTCCGAGCGAACCAACTCCCTGTCCAGAGTCATCGCAAGAACTCTCCAACACTCCACATCACGACACCATCAACATGATCACTGGTGGGACCACAGATGGAGATTCGAACCGAGCCAGGAAGGCTCACGGGAGGCGCCTGGAGAACATGGAAGTAAATACCACCCGAAGGCTCGCCGAAGGACCCTCGATGAACTTCAGCCCCGAAGACCTGCGAGGAGTTTCTGTCCCACATGATAATGCCTTGGTGATTAGAGCCACCATCGCCAATTATGACGTGGCCAGGATCTTCGTGGACACAGGTAGCTTGGTTAATATTTTATTCAAAGACGCCTTTGATCGTATGCAGCTCGACCCAACACAACTCCAGCGATGAATGCTGCTCTATTCGGCTTCTCGGGTCACAAGGTATCTCCACTCGGTCGAATTGATCTGCCTCTATCTTTAGGGGAGGAGCCCCTCCGCCGAACCAGAATTACCACCTTTACGGTAGTAGACGTTGCCTCGGCTTACAACGTCATCTTGGGAAGGCAAGTGCTACACTCCTTTGAAGCTGCCGTATCAACCTACCACCAAAAGGTCAAGTTCCCAGTAAATAATCAAACAGGGGAAGCTACTAGAGATCAAAGGGCAGCTTGGAGATGTTATGTGGAAGAAGTTCGGACAAGCCCCAGGAAAAATTGGAAGATCGAAGGGGAAAAAATTTACACTCTCCGGGAGGAGCCACTGGACGAGGAAGTTGTGCAAATATGACTAGATCAACCGGACAGAGTGGTCCGAGTTGCTGCTGACTTGCCAGTTGAGCTAAAACAAGAAGTAATCAGTTGCATGGTAAATAATCGAGATATTTTTACTTGGCCTGGAGAGCACAATTGGAGTATTTCCCGAACTGTGATGGAGCACCGGCTAAATGTCCTTCTCGGGTTTCAGCCCATAAAACAAAAGAGAAGACATTTCGGCCGGGAGAAAGATCAAATCATCCGAGCCGAAGTACAGAAGTTAATGCATGTCGGATACATCCGAGAAGTTCAATTCCCCGAATGGTTGTCCAATATTGTATTAGTACCAAAACCAGGAGGGAAATGGAGGGTATGTATAGACTTCATAGACATTAATAAAACATGCCTTAAAGATTGTTACCCCTTGCCTCGGATAGATCAGCTAGTTAATTCTAGGCAGGATGTGAGTTGATCTGCATGTTAGACGCTCATCAGGGGTATCATCAGATTCCGTTGGCACATGAAGATCAAGAGAGAGTCAGCTTCATCATGGTGGATGACACTTTTTGCTACAAGGTCATGCCATTCGGATTAAAGAATGCTGGCGCCACTTATCAAAGGTTGATAAATAAAGTGTTTCGGTCGCAAATAGGCCGAAACATTGAAGTATACGTGGATGATATTCTCATCAAGTCTATAAAAGCTGAAAACATAGTCAAAAATATGGCGGAAACATTCAACACGCTGCGCTGATACAGAATTCAGCTCAATCCCAACAAATGCATATTTGGTGTTCGAGGAGGCATGGGTACATTGTGACCGAGCGACTGAGCGAGGCATTGAAGTTAATCCCGAGAAGGCTCAGGCTCTGCAGAACATGATCTCTCCCAAAAATATCAGAGAAGTACAAAGGCTATTGGGTAGAATAACGGCACTCTCCCGCTTCATCCCTAAGTCGGCTGAGTGAAACCTTCCTTTCTTCAAGGTGTTTCGCAAGTCGGCTCGATTTTCATGGGAAGATAAGTGTGAACACGCTTTTACTGAACTAAAGCAGTATATATCTGAATTGTCTACACTTGCCAAGCCAGTGTCGGGAGAAAGTCTGCAGTTATATCTGACCTCCTCAGAAGAGGTCGTGGCATCAGTCCTGCTTCGGCAAGAGGATGGTAAGAAATTACTTATATACTTTGTCAGTCATTTATTAAAAGCTGCTGAGAGCAGGTACACAACATTGAAAAAGCTGGCGCTAGCTCTACTTATAACAGCCAGGAAGTTCCATCTTTATTTTTTGTCTCATCCGGTCACAGTCTTAACTAACAGTGGTCTCGAAAGGATATTAACTAACCCCGAAGCATCTGTCCGCCTGATTAAATGAACTACTGAATTAGTCGAGTATGATATCCACTATCAACCTCGTACGACCCTCAAAGCACAAGTATTGACAGACTTTCTAGCCAAGACACCAGGGGTTGAGAGAGATGAGGAATGGAAAATATATGTGGATGGTTTAACAACTAAACAAGGAAGTGGAGTAGGGGTGTTGTTAATATCTCCTCAAGGGGACATAATTCGGATAGCGGTGCAACTCAATTTCTGAGTCTCCAATAATGAAGCCGAATACGAAGCCTTACTGGCTGGATTACGGGCAACTCGGCATGTTGGAGCTTCTTGGATTTCTTTATATTTCGACTCGCAGTTGGCCGTGGAGCAAATCAGAGGATCATTTGACATTAACAACTGGCGGCTTCAGCGCTATATACAAGCTTATTGCAAACTATCCTCAAAATTTTAAGAGGTTATTCTCCATAAAATTCCTTGGGCAGATAATCAGAAGGCCGATGAATTAGCTTGCATGGACAGTGCACTTACCACCTGAAGCTTAGAAGATTTGCTAGCCGAGACTTATTTCGTTGCTCATATCGATCAAGATCTGACGACACCCCGAAATCAACCAGATTGGAGGACCCCTCTCGTTGATTATCTGAAAAGGGGGACACTGCTGGAAGACCGAGCCGATGCGCAAATCGTCAAGAGAAGAAGTACCCGTTTCGTCCTAGTTTGCGACACCCTGTACAAGCGAGCCTTCGCTCGACCTTTACTTAAGTGTCTCGGCCTGGAGGAGGCCGATTATGTCATGAGAGAAGTGCACGAAGGTTGCTGTGGAAACCATTCCGGAGGAACATCCCTTGCTCGAAAGATTCTATTGGCCGAATATTTTTGGCCGACTCTCTAGAAGGATGCCGCCCACTGCGTTCGTGTATGCATCAGCTGTCAGAAATATCAGAACTTCTCCCAGCAACCAGCTGAGTTGTTAAAGGTCTCAGTAATATTATGCCCCTTTGACCAATGGGGAATGGACATAGTGGGACCACTACTAACCGGGCCGAGTCAAAAGAAGTTTTGCTGGTCACGGTGGATTATTTCTCGAAATGGATGGAAGCCGAACCATTGGCCAAAATAACTGAAGAGGCTAGTTAAAATTCCTTTGGAGGAGCATAGTCTGCTGATTTGGTATTCTGAGAAAGCTAATTTCGGACAATGGACGATAATTTCAAGGCCAAAAGATAAAGGAATTGTGCCAGCAGTTGAAAATCCAACAGACTTTCACCTCTGTAGCTTATCCTCAGAGCAATGAACAGACTAAAGTCACCAATTGAGAACTAATACGGGGGATCAAAATCAAGTTAGATCACACCGGAGGAAGTTGGGTTGAAGAATTACCCAGTATTTTATGGGCATATAGAACTACTCCCAAGGACAGTACGGGCCTCACTCCTTTTCATCTTGTTTACGGCGCTAAAGCCCTCGTCCCTGTAGAGATCGGCATGGGATCACCTCGAGTCTCTGCTTATACCTCAAATAATGGCAGCAATGATGAAAAGAGGCTGGCAGAATTAGACCTAGTAACTGAGACTCGGGACTAAGCGGCTAACCGAATGAATGCCTTTCGGAGGAGGATCGCCCAAGCTCATAATAAAAAAGTTGTACCCCGCTCCTTTCAGCCCGGCGATTTTGTATGGAAGAAAATCCAGCCAGCTGGGGAAGTCCGCAAATTGGCACCCCGATGGGAAGGCCCGTACAAAATCATTAAGAAGCTCAGCTCTGGTGCTTATTATCTTCAAGATAGCGAAGGAAAGGAGCTTACCCGGCAATGAAATGCTTTTCATTTGCGGCCCTATCATGTCTAAATGGTCAGGTGGTATGTAATGGAGTTTTTCCATAATAAAAGCTTTCCTTCGTGATTGCAGCCAGGTTTTCCCATATAAGTCACTTATCAAGGTGCAACTCATATAAAGCCACCCCTTACGATTATTCCTTGGATATCGCCTATCACGACCAGTTCCAAGTAGTTATCATTTGGATATTCCTTGGATATCGCCTATCATGGCTGGTTCCAAGTAGTTATCATTCGACTATTCCTTGGATATCACCTATTACGGATGGTTCCAAGTATTTATATCTCGACTCTTCATTGGATATCGCCTATCACGGTTGGTTCCAAGTATTTATCATTCAGTTATTCCTTGGATATCGCCTATCATGGCTGGTTCCAGGTATTTATCATTCGACTCTTCCTTGGATATCGCCTATCACGGCTGGTTCCAAGTATCTATCATTCGGTTATTCCTGAAATATCGCCTATCACGGCTGGTTCCAGGTATTTATCATTCGTTTCTTCCTTGGATATCGCCTAGCACGGTTGGTTCCAAGTATCTATCATTCAATTATTCCTTGGATATCACTTATCACGGCTAGTTTCAGATATTTATCATTCAGTTCTTCCTTGGATATCGCCTATCACGGCTGGTTCCAAGTAGTTATCATTCGGCTATTCCTTGGATATCGCCTATCACGACTGGTTCCAAGTAGTTATCATTTGGCTATTCCTTGGATATCGCCTATTATGGCTGATTCCAAATATTTATATCTTGACTCTTCCTTGGATATCACCTATCACAACTGGTTTCAAGTATTTATCATTCGGTTATTCTTTGGATATCACCTATCACGACTGGTTCCAGGTATTTATCATTCGATTCTTCCTTAGATATCATCTATCACGGCTGGTCCAAGTAGTTATCATTCGGCTATTCCTTGGATATCGCCTATCATGGCTGGTTCCAAGTAGTTATCATTCGGCTATTCCTTGGATATCGCCTATTACGGCTGGTTCCAAGTATTTATATCTCGACTCTTCCTTGGATATCGCCTATCATGGCTGGTTCCAAGTATTTATCATTCGGTTATTCCTTGGATATCGCCTATCACGGCTGGTTCTAAGTATTTATTCTTCGGTTCTTCCTTGGATATCGCCGATTACGGCTGGTACCAAGTATTTAGCTTTCGGCTCATTCTTATAGATATCATCTCTCAAGACTGGTTCCAAAGTATTTACATCATGGATTACTCTCATTAAAGTTCGTTTATCACAGCTGATTCCAAGTGACATCTCTCGGCTTATTCTTATTATAGTCGATCAGCGGAGCATATTATTTCTTAAGTCGCCTATAGGGGGCGCATCTCAACCAAGACCCTTACCTTGGGGCAGGATTAAGGTACTTATTATATCCGTCATCATTTCAGGCCTTATTAATCATTACACTAAGTAAAATTTATTTCTTTATGTTCCTCTATACTCGCAGAGAACCGAGAGACGCGATTAATTCTTCCAGAATAATGACAAAGAAACCGGGCAAAAATTTGTTATATTAAAAAGTAAGGTTGTATGAGGTTACAAGCCTTCAAAAATTGCCGAAAAGAAAAAACTTAGTGCCTGTGGTGGCTACAAAAGTACTAGAAGTAAAAAAAAAACTAGAACTAGAATTACTTTTCGTCGGGTCTCATCGATGAAGCACT
Source organism: Wurfbainia villosa (assembly GCA_025175895.1). Classification (NCBI taxonomy): domain Eukaryota; kingdom Viridiplantae; phylum Streptophyta; class Magnoliopsida; order Zingiberales; family Zingiberaceae; genus Wurfbainia; species Wurfbainia villosa. The sequence continues at coordinate 3,249,647 of CM046006.1, forward strand.
GTAGATCTAGGAACTCGATAGAAGCCCCTTTAGGGGGGTACCCGGCCTCCTTGAAATGTCGGATAGTCCCCTCATATCCGATCTCTAGGAAGTCAACAGTCCTCCCCCCTAGAATAACGGAGAACTCCTCCTAGCCGAGGAACACCTTCTTGCGCAATGCCCACCGGCCTTTCTCGCCTGCTCGGTACAAAACCAGTTCGGCCTTGCCTGCCTCCGCTTGAGCCGCTAGCTCATCGTGCCGCTTGGCCTCAAACTCTGCTTGAGCAATCCTAGTCTGCTCAACCTGCAGTAATTTGGCCTCGGCTTCTTCTGCATGGGCCTTGAGTCCCTCTGCCTCGGTAGCTTGGAGCCGTAAGCGCTCGATCTCTCGCGCTTGGCTCTGGAGGTCATCCTCATAGCGGAGGACCTTCGACCGAGACACAACTGCCTCGGACTGGGCTATCCCGAGCTCTATTTCCTTGTCTCAGAGCTGGGTTGAAAGGGCCACCACTTGGGCCCTCATCCCCTGAAAGGTTGCTGTCAGGGGAGGCAGGTGGGACATCAACTCCAGGTGATAGCCCCAAAACTGCAAAGAAAGAGGTAAAGTTAGTAAAAATGATTGAAGTAGTAAAATACTCAAAGAACGCTTACCTTTGTCAAGTGGGTATTCATCTCGTCGCTCAACGTCGAGATGGACTTCTCCTTGGTGGATGTCCCGATCGCGTCTCAGACTTCCTGGAGGAAGCCTCGAGCAGGCCGCTCTTGTCTTGGCCCGGAGTGCCCAGAGGACAGCCCAGGGAGAGGGCTTGGACTGCAAGGCCGAGAAGACGACAGCTCGGCCAGAGGAGTGGGAGCCTCCGAGTACTCCTCCACGGGGGGTGTTGGGACGTCGGAGGGACCATCACCACTTGGCCCTGCACCACTTGGCCCAGCTGAGTCGTGAAGACTTGGGCTGGGAGAGGATTGCCGGGAAGGACTCCCTTCCGTGGAGGAGAGCATTGCTCGACTCCTTTTGCGCCGCTGCTGCTTCTCTGACCCCTAAAAACTTATCACCTCGGCCACCATGGAAGGCCGAGGTGGCGGGGGTTCTTCTGAGCCGGCCTCCTCTGGTGTCTCAGCTGGAGCATTTGCTGGGGCGATCATCTGCATCCTTTTCCATTTCATCTTCTTGTTGATTGAATTCCTAAACATGACTTCGACTGTCATAGACAAGAAAAGAGGTTAGAATTTAGAAATGAAATAAATAAATAAATATGAGATAAGATTTTTTACCTAGGGTGCCGCTCATTTCGGCCTCTATTGGACTTAGACCAAAATGATATAGGAGTCCTTCCTCCAACAGGACATTAACGTCAAAACTCAAACCGGTAAGGACTTCGATTATCTCTCGGTAGGCGGGAGATTTTTTGAAGCTACGAACGGATGGAGAAGGGGGCAGCTCGAGCTTCCACCTAGTCCGCCAAAGAAAGGGGGATTCAGATTTTATGAACAAGTACCGATCTTCCAGTACTTGTGAGAAGTAATAAGCTTCATCAAGAATTTCACTTCTTGCCGAGTCGTGAAGAAGACTCCTGCTTCTTTCTTTTTAGGAATGAAGCAGGAGTGAAAAGCGACGGTCGAAAGGGGAAGGTGATAGAAAAGAAAGATTATAATGAAGCCGTTAATAAGGCTAAAGGCGTTAGGGGTTAATTGGCGCAATGGGATAAGAAAATAGTTCAACAACTTGACAAAGAAATGATAGATGGGAAATCGGAGACGTTAAGCTAGTTGGTCGTGATAAACGGTGGTAAAACTAGAGGGAGGTTTGTGAGGGCATTGGTCCCGCTGAGGAGCCCTAAGCCTATGAGAGAGAGGGATGTAAAAGACTTCCCTAATCTCACGGTACACATCAGGAGTGATGGCGCTGCGAGTCCTATGGAACCACAGATTGGTGGTTTCAGCCATCGCAAAAAAGGGAGAAGGCAAGGAAGGAGAACTTACACGAGCATAGATTTCGCCGGAAAGGGAGAGAGAATAAGACCCACTGGAGAAGAAAAGGTTGGAGGCGTCGCGCGTAAGATCGCAAAACCTAGGTTTTGAAAGACACTTATAGATGGGTCGTGTCGGTTCGTCTCTCGAGAATCCTTCCTCGGGATCCTACAGGCACGTGCACAATAAAAGGAACCCTAGGGAAGCGAGACAATCATATCATATCATCGCATTAATGGGTCACGTCTAAAGTGAGATCTCCGCTGTTCTCGAGGGGCATATTCAAGGCACTACCCCCCACCCCCCACCACCCCCCATATCTCATTAAGTCGAAAAAAAAGGATAATCATAACGTGATAAGGTCAGTCTAGTCAGTCAGGTTGCGCCTATCCTTCGACTAAACTTGAGGGGGGATGCCTATGATACCAGGAAAAACTAACCTATGACTAGTCATAACAAACAACAATCAGTACTCCCAAGTCATTATATCACGGTTCTACCGAGGGAAGGAAACCCGGCAGTCCGGTACATCCAAGCCGTATGAAGAGGTCATCTAGGCCATATTATATTCCAGACGCCCCATGCCTTGACCAGTATTCTTCATCTCGGCCATAGTATATTTCAGACACCCCGTGTCTCGGTCAGTATTCTTCATCTCGGCCATAGTATATTCCAGACGCCCCGCGTCTCGGCCAGTATTCTTCAACCCGGTCCCGTGTCTCGGCAGTGGCACACTATTGCGGCTGTATGGTCTTCTAAAGTATGCTCTATCTCGACTAGTTAAGTGACGTGGCGGGTATTCCTGTTCAGATGGCCAGCAAGGCAGTCCTTATCAGCGTTTCTCCCTTACCAGAGAACAGATGCTCATATTGGCCTTCAGAAGTCTGTCCACCGCATTAATGAGGAATTGTCTTTCATCAACCACACGATGAGCATTTATCGCAGACCACGTGCCTGCGGCATTTATGAGGCTAATGATCCCTATTACCTCTAAGAGCAGGTGTGAGTACGTCATTAAGTCATACCGCTCATACCTACCGCTCTACAGGAAGACTCACTTCTATATAACCCTCCTTAAGGAGGAGAAGAACAGGTTCGCGCTCTCAAAACTCTCTCCATTGCTTTCATCACCTTTCCTATTAATTCCGTCCTTGAGCGTCGGAGGGGTTTTGCCGAGATCTCTCTCGGTGCCCTTAACCACATTTGTCTTGCAGGATACGCCATTCGACCGTCTTGCATCATTCGGTTCGACTCGCGCCCGATACGCCGACTCTTCCGTTTTGGCTTTCCCTCTGCGTCAGCCATCCTTCCGTCTGAGTCATCGGTCCTTGGCCGCCTTCGCCACCGGACACCTCATCGTCCCTGTCTCGACAGGCAACAATGCTCTTAGAAACTAACCACCTAATTATGTTATGTCATGATTGCATATTACATTTGGCATGATTTTATGAGCACACAATGTTTACTATCCATGTTATTAGATTTTTTTTAATAATAGTTTAGGCTAAGGGTTAGATCTTGATATTTGGTGTCAGAAAGAATTGAGATAATAGTAGGGTAAGAAAGCTTCCTTAATAAATGTTTAGGTTGAATAAGGCATATTTAGCCTGGTATTTTTAACTAAGTAAAATTAACTGAAACTATTTTAATCTAATCTAGACTAGAAAAATCAAAATTTAGTATTAAGTTTCTCGAGCTGTCCATTTTGAAAAGGTTCTATCTAAAGCATGACTACTTTAAGAAGTTTCCTTAAGACTCTCCATAACTTGGGAGCTTATATTCTTAAAATAGCTACTGGACATATCTAAAGTTAAGTTTGAATTTAATACAAAATAAAATTGCTTTAGAAAATAAAAAAAAAATTAATCATTTAAAATATGAAAAATGACTCATCTCATAAATAATATAAAGTTATCGTGTATTATGTATATTAAGACATATAGAATGAATGAGATGTTAGGATAAATAAATGGAATTATTTTGAAAATGATTTTTAAAAAATTCATAGAATTATTTTATTAAAAAATTATTTTCAAAATAGTCATTTACACAGTAATGTTGAATGATTTTCATAATTGTATGATTGTGAAATTATTTAATTTTTTTTCTAAAATAATTTATTTAAAAAAAAAAAAGAGAATTATTGATTATCACTTAGCTTCTAACAAATTTAGGTCAAACTTCTCGGCCTAGACCCCTAGTTAAGAGATTTAATTTTAGAGAGTGTCATGTTAAAGGGAACTCTATTGAATGATCAATTTTTAAAGGGTGAGTCTTTAAAATTAATTTCAAATTAAGTCTTGACATAGTTTTGAAAATTATTTTTCAAATTTATTTAAAAATGTTCTCTTAAAATATTTTTGAAAATGAAAAAGGGAGAATTTGTTTTGAAAATGATTTTTTCAAAATCTATTTAATTTTTTTTTAAAGACATTTAGACAATGTCTTGAAATTATGTTCAAAATTAATTTTGAAAAACATTCCTGAAAAATATTTTGAAAATATATTCGAAATTTAGAAAGATCTTCCATATTTTTAAAAAGGGGGAAACTATTTTCAAAATAGGCATTTTGAAAAAGACTTTTGAAAGCTATTTTTGAAAAAGGTTTTTCAAACTACTTTAAAAAGATTGAAAAGGGTTGAAAAATACATTGGCAAAAAATTTAATGTCCTTTGAAAAATTGGAAAGATTATTTTTGAAAATAGAGATTACTTTCAAAATTGGTATTTTGAAAAATGACAAATTAAAAGGTCGTTCAAGGAGGTAGAAAGGGTAGATAAAGGACGTACTCTTTCTTTTTTTTTTTTTTTTTTTGTTAAGGAGACAAAACTGATGGTTGTGGGTGTAATGACTAAAGAGTGCCTTAGTAATGTGATCTAAAATGTCTTTATTGATTTGAAGCATGACAAAAGGGGAGATTTTTGAAGTCTAAATTAATAGATCTTTATTTTGATTTTGATAAAGTCGTGGAAAGTAGAAGGGTTAATTTAACTTAAATATATTATCAAATATTAAAAAAGAAGAAATTATTGGTACAATCGACTTTCAAAGTTTTAATAGTCAATATATTTAATGGGGAGATTATCAGTGCAATCGATCCCTGGGATTTGATTTGTGAGTAAGGTCAATCAATGGTGGGTTCAAGCAGGTAAAAGTTGACCGGATACTTAGAATGAGTTGGTAGAAGTCCTAACAGCTTAAGATTGACCTAAGCAAAGTAAAAAGTCATAATAGGTCAAGGTTAACCTAGGCAAAGTTAGAAGTTCTGACAAGTCAAGATTGGCCTAGACAAGACGAAAAGTCTTAATAGATCAAAGTTGACATAGGCAAGATGAGAAATTCTGACATATTAAGATTGACCTAAGCAAAGGGAAAGTTTAGATAGGTCAAGGGTAATTAAATGTCTGATGAGAAAAAAATCCAAGCAAAGGATCGGATATTTTGCAAAGGTAAACCTTAGGGGAGTGAATCCTAGATAAAGTGAGAAGTCTTAGAGGAATGACCTCCAAACAAGTAGAAGTCTCGGTAAGTTAGCTTGGTAGACTAAGTATTAGGCAAGCCAAGTAGATTAGGTAGATTGGATACTAGGTAAAACACAACTTGTATGTTATTTGTGGACTAATCTTGTATTATAAGAAGTAGGTCAAGGCAATTGAAAGAAGTCCAAACAATCTAAGGAAAAGACCAGGGTGTTTAGAGGAAGCCGACTAGCCAAATCGAGTTGACCAGGCTTCCAAGCATCTTGAAGACTTCTAGGTGTCCAAAAGTGATCTGGGTGACCTAAGTCTAGGATGGACAAATCTACATGAGGAGATCAACCAATCTTAGTTGACTAAGCTTCCAGGTGGTGCCCATAGTTATTCCAAGCAACCAAAAAGTATCGAGCCAACCATATCCGAATTAATCGAGGATAAAATTGAAGTTGAGTTAGCAAGGGTTCAAGCGACCAGAAGACTTCTTGGCACCTAGACAAATATCATACCATTAGTTAGCAAAACTCTATAAAAGAAGGATAGAAATTCAAGTTTATCATCAGATTCTCATACTCACATTCAAGCCCTCGGATTGCTCACCATCAAGCAATCCAAGAAGCTCTGGGATGAGTGTTGTGCATTCAGAGCATCCAGAGGCAATCCTTTTAACAACATTATTTGTTTAATTTATTTTTATTTTATTATCTTTATATTTATTTGATTGATAAGTTTATAAGATGTTTATCCACCTCCGAAAGGTGTCTAAAAAGAGAAGTATAAGTGGCTTGCGACTGTGGTATAGCTATGAAGTAAGAACCTTAGAAGGTTACTGAATCATGTAAATATTTTGTGTCTATGATTCTTTTTTATGTTCTTTGTATATTTCCACTATATACCAACACTATAAACAACAATAATATGAAATGAAAGAGCATTACTCACCCCTCTCTAACATATTATTTGATCCTAACAAATGGACTCTAGTCGCCCAAACCATTCAAACCCTTGGACCTCTTCCAATCACCCAAACCACTCTAGTTTGATTGGTTGATTCTAGTATCTTTCTGCATTACATAATTAGTCCACAAACATTTATATAAATAAAGCTAAGCTCAGGCAATCAAAATTATTCACCTTAACTTTGAAACACAAGACGACTTAAACAACTTGATAATTATTTAAATGAATAAGCTTGAACATGTTAGGACCTTAGCATCGCTAAAAGGGGAGGGAGGGGGAGAAAGCTCCGGAGGTGGAGAAAGCTCATACACCTGTTCTTTTACAAACAATGCAATCAAAATGAAATATACAATAGAAATGAGAAAACTAGAATCAAAACTTCTTTACACGATGTGATCTTATTTTCTTGTAATTTGGTTGGTTTGGAAAGTCTTTTGAAGGTCTAGAATGCAGCAGCAACTCTCCCTCAAAGTCTCCAAGAATTGGCTTCTTCAAATCTCCATGAAGCCTCCTTTTATAGAGTGTCATCGAGTTGTTCTTGCTCATTTCTACTGCCATCAATCGATTGGTCAACCTCACCAATCGATTGTTGATCGCCAACTTACCTTCAACAGCCACTGACAACTAATCAATGGTTGACATCTTCTCAGAGTTCGACCATCAATCGATTGCTTCACCACAACAATCGATTATTCTCCAGTGGTTAATTGGGCTTGAATCTGTTGGGCTTGGGCTTGAATTGGAATTGGGCTGGTATTAGGCTAAATCGTTTGATTGGACTTGGGTTGGGTCAATCGATTAACGTCCATTTAAAAAGTCGCCGAATGAACCAAGTGCATCACGATCCCCATTTCTTCTTCTCCGCGTCATTTCTTTGCTCGTGCGATTTGCCGCCGATCTCCACTCGTTGACGTCCGGGGTGAGCAGCTCGACGGTGACCCACTGGGCTGATCTCCGGCCAGGGATCCAGGTGTTCTCGCTTGGGAAAATCGCGGCGACACTCCCGGTGGACAGGCGGCATCGTTGTCGCGGTAGTGAGCTGCCAATCGAGGTAATCAGTCTATCTAGGGTTAGATTCCACCGTGGATTTCTTAGATCTTGCTATGTTGATCAGATTTGTGGCTGAGAAACTCGATGGTCGTGGCAGATTTAGGTTCTTCTGTCGATCTGTGCTTGCTGAGGTTCCCTTCAGCCGGATGGTCTTTGAGAGTGCCGAGATCGGTAAGTTGGATATCTTTAATTATGTCGTGAATGTTTCAGTTTGGATGGTTGGCGATTGAGGAACTGGGAGGATGTTACTGTCATTGATCCAGATCCAGTGAGGTTGGAGTTTGGGACTGCTCCGGTGAACAGGGGGTGCTACCGGAGATGTTCTGGTTGGTGTCGGGTGTGAGGAGCTATTGTCGGAAGAGATTCAAGCTCGGGAAAGTTGTTAATTAGGCTTTCCGTTAATTTATCTGTGTAGGATGTAGATGGGTTATGGTGTTGAGCTGTAATCGGGTTGGTGTTTGTAGATGATTAGAGAGTTGTGATGGTTATAGATTTGCTACTGTGATTTGGAGAAAAACAGTGGATCGGAGTTGTAATTGGGTTTCTTTGATTGTGCTTGAGGCAAGAATCAGTTGTGGGGTAGTTTCGATTGTTTTCTTTTACTGTTCATGGTGTATCGAATTTGGGATAATTGGGGTTCTTACTCGTAGACGAGGGAAGAATGCAAATCTAGAACGAATTAGTAGTTTATTCATATAATTATCGGAGATTTATACTTAACCATAATTTGTTACTATTGTGCAGGTTTGGGATACGAAGCAAGTCCGCGACCGTGAGGATTATTCGAGCTTCATATCAGGTGGGTAATATCTACCTGGTCCGGTAGTTTGATCAAATTTTGGTGCATGATCTTGGATATACGTTATACCTGTTTACCTTAGATCCACTCATGTTTTATCCTGTGCTTAAACTTAGTCTTCGATCTTTGAGATATTATTGTTAATTCATCATTCCTTTATCTTGAATATGAATTACGACCCTGCTTGTGTGTGTTAGCTGATAGGTATTCAGTTAAATGCATGTGGTTATGGTCACTAGTGTGGACTTAGATGGGGTTACCGGGTTGCATCACTAGGTAGGGTGATGGGTCCAATATAGGGGGTCGGTTGTTATACCGTACACATATTAGTGGGTTATCTTGATGGATCTATTTATCTGTACATAGATAAATAGGTTGTGATTACAGATTAGTAGTCCTTGCATGGTTGACTTTTGGTTGACTAGGTCTCCCCGTGAGTTAGGGAGTGATGCGAGGATTTGTGTGAGTTATGCATCATTACATAGCATGCATGCTGACGAATGGGTCTCCCTTGTAGATGAGACGGGTCGTCAGTCATCCTGCCTCCCCAGCCACTCGGGGTAGTGGTAGCAAGGTTGAGAGCAGAGCATTGGATGTGTCGCGCTCGGCCACTATATACGGTGGTAGCTGGAGATGCGCACCTGGCCACTGTGCAGAGTGGTGTTAGCACTCGCCCACTATAGATGGTGGTTGTTGTGACGTGTAGTTGTCCTGTGTGCGGAGCTCGTCTTCTCATGGGTAGTGACGGAGCGACCAGCAGCAGGGACCCCCGGAGAGTAGTTAGCTCTTTCCGCTTATATGCTACTCATTCATACTACCCAACTCGGTCACTCGAGAGTAGTGGCAGCTGGAGTCGGGCTAGTCGTCATGTCATGCCACCCGGGCCATACTGGGGTCATGGTTGGACGAGTCCGCAGACATGACCATGCATATGCATTGCTGATATATATGTATGCATGTATTCATTATATGTTTTACATATGCCTGTGAGATGCTGCATTTGGTTGCTGCATATGATTGTACATCATGCTACATGTCATTTGCATTTTATATATTGTTGTGTGTTGAGCATGAGTATGTTTTGGTTTAGACTATCGCATGTTATTTGGATTATGCTATGATATACTTGTTCAGGATGTTAAAGGTCATATGGACGGTAGACCGTCAGGTATGTACATTATTTTATGTCAATTGATTAGTTTAGTGTATGCTATGAGTATGACCGTATCTGTAGTTACTGGTTACTATGTTGAGTACTGTATGTCTGATGAACTCATGTTGCATACCTGTAGATCTTCACATGTATACTTGTAGATCTCTATACCCTGTATGTTGTTTATGCACTTTCTATATATTACCCCTGAGTTTTATACTCACCACCCTGGACCCTGGGTTTCCTGTCGCCCAGGTAGTAGATAGAAGACTTCGGCATGGACTTGGAGCATCGCCACTTGATCCCATCTCGCTGCTTTTCCGAGGGTTTTGTTTCCTATCACATGTATCTTCATATGAGCTTCTACTGTTATTGGAGATCGTGTTGTATTTTTCTTTTATGGTATTCAGTATGAGATTACATTTTGGTATGATGGATATACCGATATACGTATGTTGTTGAGTTTGTATTTCCATTGTGTTGGCTTCCGCTATTGATGTTATACATTTTCGTTATGTGTGATACTAGCTGCGACTATTTGTACCGTATTGGAATTGTCATAAGGGGGTGCCATCCGTTGGCCGGACTGAGTCTACCTCGAGGCGTGACAATTTTATTGGTATCAGAGCTCTAGGTTGCGATGCCATGCAATAATGATTTTTATCGAATTTTGGACCTCGGAAATCGTTTTGATTTGATTTGATTTCGATTTTTTGTGAGATGGGATTGACAGCGGCGTGAGCTCCAAGTGGTACGAAGTAAGAAATCTTGACAATTAATATTTTCTGGCTAGATATTTATGTAAGTCGTTCAACAGGTGTGGACAGACGATATTATGGCACCTGTTCGGACTCGTAAGAGAGGTCGTCCATCTAAGCAACCTACTACCGGTGGACCTGTTGATCAGGAAGAGCCACGGCAGACTCCTAGTAGAAGTTCGGAACCTCAAGAGCCAGATGTACCCCTGACTATGCCGACCTCTAAGGATTCTAGTTGGGTCAGAGTCAAGGCACGTATACTTGTGTTAGCGCGTTCAGCCAAGGACCGATTTACATTGTTCCGAGGCGAGTCTGATCCCTGGATTGCCTGGACCTGGTTGGATAATCTAGAGGATACTTTTGAGTTCATGAGTTGTACCGATGAGGAGAAGGTGGGTCTAGCAGCTTATCACCTTCGGGAGCAGGTGGTTACGTGGTGGAAAATGCAGAAGACCTTGATGGGAGACCAGAACATCACTTGGACAGTCTTCCGAGATATCTTCTGGAAGCAATATTTTCTGGCTGTGTTTTCTACAGCACGCCGTCAGGAGTTCTTAAGTCTTAAGCAGGGGGATCGATCAGTTATGAAATACAATGCAGAGTTTACTCGATTAGCGGAATTCTGTCCGCATCTAGTAGTACAGGATGAGGACCGGATGTTCCAATTCACACAGGATTTGGTAGCTTATATTCGAGTAAGAATGTCTGGATCCTCCATTAATTCATGCCGAGAGGCACTGGATAGGGCTCTGTCTATTGAGATGACTTCTCAGCAAATTGCAAAGGAGAAGGAGGTGGAGAAGCAGATGTCCCAGGGAAAGCAGCGAAAGCAGGATACGACCACTGAGACTCAGAAGAAGCAGAATCAGAGTGGAGCTTCTCGAGGTATTGCAGAAGGTTCATCGAGAGCGCAGAAAAGGGAAGCGACCAGCATCGGGACAGTCTGGAGGTTTCCAGAAGAACCGTAAGAGCGGGCACATGACTGGATGCCAGAGATGTGAGTCTGAGAGCCATAGTGTTTCCGAGTGTCCCTTAGATCGCGATGTTTGCTTTTACTACAAGCATCCAGGACATACAAGTTGAGAGTGTACTCTGAAGGCACAGTTGGAGTTCTCAGGTAACTCCAGCAAGGGAAAGAAGTCTGGCCAGTACCATCAGCAGAGGTCAGCACCTAGGACGCAGATTCATGGTTAGAGGCAGCCACCCCCTCCTACAGCCCAGATATATCATATACATGGGAGTGACTCTTTAGGGATGCCAGCGGTGATTCATTATACTCCAGCTCCAGAGAGTTATTATTTAGGGTCACCTACTCTACCCGGCTCTTAGGATATATTATGCACGACGCAGAGTCGACCTCGAAGAAGATATCACAGAGCCAGACCCATCCTGAGTGGAGACATTCTACTATTATATCGGAAGCGCAGCCGTCGCATGTGGAGACTGGACGAGTTTATGTCATTACCATAGAGGATGCTCAGTGGGCTGAGGGATCGGTCATTCGGGGTATGATTTTGGTTTATTCTATACCTGCAGATACTTTGATTGATACTGGTAGCTCGCATTCTTTTATAACTAGACTTCCGGGCTTGCCACCTCCGAGGCAAGTGGAATTCGCGATAGAGGTGATTCCAGGAACCGCACCGGTATCGAAGGCTCCATACCGGATGGCACCGAAAGAGTTAAGTGAGCTTAAGATACAGCTGCAAGAGTTATTGGATAGGGGTTTTGTTCGTCCTAGTGTTTCACCTTGGGGAGCTCCGGTGCTGTTCGTTAAAAAGAAAGATGGATCTCTGCGGTTATGTATTGATTACCGACAACTAAATGCAGTGACCGTCAAGAACAAATATCCATTGCCGAGGATAGAGGATTTATTTGATCAGCTCAAGGATACTTGCGTGTATTCCAAGATTGATCTGCGATCAGGTTATCATCAGCTGAGGGTAAGAGACGAGGATGTTCAGAAGACAGCGTTCCGCACGCGTTATGGACATTACGAGTTTCTAGTGATGCCATTTGGTCTTACTAATGCTCCAGCTGCATTTATGGATTTGATGAACCGGGTATTCTTGAGGTACTTGGATCAGTTTGTCATCGTATTCATAGATGATATCTTGATATATTCTCGGTCTGAGGAGGAGCATGAGCACCATCTTCGGATTGTATTGGAGACATTGCGACGAGAGCATTTATATGCCAAATTCAGTAAGTGCGCTTTTTGGTTATCTTCTGTGGGATTTCTTGGACATGTGGTATCTAGCAGAGGTATTTCAGTTGATCCCCAGAAAATTGAAGCGATTACCAGTTGGGAGCAGCCAAAGTCAGTTCAGGAGGTCCGTAGTTTTCTTGGATTGGCCGGGTATTACCGTAGATTTGTGGAGGGATTTTCCCATATAGCCACACCACTTACTCGCTTGACCCGGAAAGGGGTCAAGTTTGCTTGGTCAGAGGCGTGTGAGTCCAGTTTTCAGGAGCTTAAGCAGCGTCTAGTTTCTGCACCGGTATTGGTGATTCCTTCTTCTTGCGATGGGATGGTACTATATACTGATGCTTCTTTCCAAGGATTGGGAGCAGTTTTGATGCAGTTCGACCGTGTAGTATCTTATGCCTCCCGTCAGCTTAAGGATCATGAGAGGAATTATCCGGTGCACGATCTGGAGTTAGCAGCCATTATTTTTGCGCTAAAGATATGGAGACATTATCTGTATGGGATTACTTTTGAGATCTATACGGACCATAAGAGTTTGAAATATCTTTTCACTCAGAAAGAATTGAATCTTAGACAGAGACGATGGATGGAGTACCTAAAGGATTATGATTGCATCATTCAGTATCATCCGGGTAAAGCTAACGGCGTATGCACCGAGCAGAAGTCCCGTGGATGGCTAGTCATTCGATCGATGATCGATCTTGTTCGGCATAGCTCAGAGTTGGAGTTGTCTGAACAAGGCCAAACATCCCAGGGGATATTGGTATCTATGGTTGCCCAGTCTGCTATTATTGAGAGGATCAAAGAGGCACAAGCTAGTGATCAGCATCTGCAGTTCTTATGCAGCACTCTGGACGCAGAACGACAGACAGATTTCTCGTGTGACGAGACTGGAGTCCTCCGATTCCGAGGGAGACTATGTGTTCCGGACACACATCCGATTAAAGAGGAGTTATTACGAGAGGCACATCACTCGAGATTTGCTATACATCCTGGCGGTACCCGGATGTATCAGGATTTGAGGCGTTCCTATTGGTGGGACGGTATGAAGAGGGATATTGCGGATTTCGTCGCTCGATGTTTGGTCTGCCAGCAGGTAAAGGCTGAACATCAGAAACCCGCCGGATTGCTACAGAGAATCCCAATTCCGGAATGGAAGTGGGAACATATTACGATGGATTTTGTTACGGGGTTGCCCAGAACCCGTAAAGGACATGATGCGATTTGGGTGATTGTTGATAGATTAACCAAATCCGCTCATTTCCTTCCGATTCGTGAGACACATCCATTGGATCGACTAGCTGAGCTATACTGTAGAGAGATTGTCAGACTGCACGGAGTACCCTTGAGTATCATATCTGACAGAGATCCGCATTTTACTTCACGATTCTGGCAGAGTCTTCAGCATGCTATGGGCACCGAGCTTCGTCTCAGTACTGCATTTCACCCGCAGACGGATGGACAGTCGGAGCATACTATTCAGACTCTGGAGAACTTATTGAGATCTTGCGTCATGGATTTCAGAGGCAGATGGGAGGATCACGTCCACTTGGTAGAGTTCGCGTATAATAATAGCTATCACTCTTCCATTCAGATGGCTCCCTTTGAGGCTTTGTACGGTCGACCCTGCAGATCTCCAGTATTGTGGGAGGATGTCGGGGAGCGACAGTTATTGGGCCCTCAGAGTATCCAGCACGATGCAGAGTTAGTTCGTATTATCAGACGACGATTGTCAGAGGCTCAGGACAGATAGAAAAGTTATGCGGATCGGAGGCGAAGACCCCTGGAGTTTGTTATAGGAGATCATGTATTTTTGCGAGTATCACCTACAAAAGGAGTTAGGAGATTCGGAATTAAAGGAAAGTTAGCACCACGCTACATTGGACCATTCGAGATATTGGAGCGGATTGGAGATGTAGCATACCGGTTGGCTCTACCTCCGACGCTTGCGAGCGTCCATAATGTATTCTATGTGTCTATGCTGAGGAAATACGTACCGCATCCGGATCATGTTCTAACAGAAGTGTCGGTTCCACTCCAGCCTAACGCGACATATGAGGAGGTTCCTGTGCGGATTCTTGGTCGCAAAGAGCGTCAGTTACGGAACAAAACCATCCGTCTTGTAAAGGTTGGATGGCAGCATCACACTGATGAGGAGGCTACATGGGAGCTGGAGGATATCATCCGAGCTCGATACCCTCACCGCTCACGCGTGAGGTATGTAGTAATTCAAGAAATTTCTTACGTTTGATTTCTGCATATAAGTACGGAAATTTGGGGACCAAATTTTATTAAGTGGGGGAGAATGTAGTATACGAAAAAAAAAATATTTGGATTAACCCGTTAATTAATTAGGATTAATTAAAGGATTAATTAGGCTTAATTAGTGGGCTAATGGGTTAATTTTCCAATTGGGCTGAAATTGGGCTGAAATGAAATTAAATGAGATAGACTTGGTGAGATGGGCTTAGTGAAAATGGGCTTAATGAATTGGATTTGGATTTGGACTGAACTCGGATTAGACTTGGACTTGAGTTAGGTGGTTGAACCAGCTAAGCTGAACCCAATCAGATTGGGCTTAGAGTTGGCTGGGTTAACCGGATCACGTGAACAGCGTTAAAAGCTGGCGAATGAACCCAGCGCCTTCGCGATCCCCATTTCTTCTCCGCGACATTTCTGCCCGCGATCGCGTCGCCGACCTCCGCTTCGCCGTCCGGTGCCGGCGACTGACGGCGCCATCCTCGGGCCGATCTCGGCCAGGATCAAGGGGTTCTCGCCAGGGGAAAGTCGCGGCGACACTCCCAGCGGGCGGACGACGTCGTTGTCGCGGTGGTGAGCTGCCACGCAGGTGCGGTGGTTTCCGTTTTGGGTTAGGTTTCTTTGTCTTCCCTTAGATCTTGTTGTGTTGATTGGAGTTTTGGGCTGAGAAACCTGTTATTGTCGCGGCAGATTTAGTTCACGATCTGCTTCTTGCCGGATTGTCTTCATTTTGTTCGAAGTCTTGGTGAGATCGGGAAGAATCGTTGCCGGTAGGAGTTTGGATCTGGTAAGTTTAGATCTAACCCAATGTTGCCAATGGTGGTATCCATTGATTGATGTTCTGTTAATGTGATATTGGGTATTTGTTTGATTCGATCGGATGTGTTTGTGATGTCGGTAATTGATGCGAGCTCGTGGTTTGTTGATTGAAGCGATGAGGTTAAGAATCAAACCGCTGAAGTTCGGATGGTTAGGAGTTTCAGACTAGGTTGTGGAAATTAGTGATTGTAATTTGATTGTGCCGGTTGTGGGTGTGTGGAAGGAGAGTTGTGATGATAGAGTTGATACTGTGATTGCGGATTTGGGTTGTATAGTGAATTTGAGTTGCCAATGAGTGGTTAGGCTTGTTGTTTCGGGTATTGGTGCTCGAGTAATATTAATTGATGTTTGACCTGTTTAGATTTAGAGATCTATGTAGTGTATCGGAATGGTATAGTCGGAGTGGTTGAAATGCTTCCGGGAAAAGAATACGAATATAAAATGAACTAGTATTTTGTTCGTATAGTATCAGCGATTTGCACTTAACCGTAATTTGTTACTATTGTGCAGGTTTGGGATACGAAGCAGGTCCACGGCCGTGAGGATTATTCGAGCTTCGTATCAGGTGGGTAATATCTACCTGGTCCGGTAGTTTGATCAATTCTGGTGCATGAAATCATATATATATATGTTATACCTGTTTACCTTAGATCCACTCATATTTTATCCTGTGCTTGTACTTAGCCTTCGAACTTTGAGATATTGCTGTTAATCCATCATACCTTTATCTTAGATATGAATAATAACTCTGCTTGTGTATTAGCTGATAGGTATTCAGTTAAACGCGTGTAGTTATGGTCACTAGTGTGGACTTAGATGGGGTTATCGGGTTGCATCACTAGGTTAGGTGATGAGTCCAGAATATGGGGTCGGTCATTGTACCATACACATATTAGTGGGTTATTTTGACGGATCTATTTATCTGTACATAGGTAAATAGGTAGTGATTACGGATTAGTCGTCCTTGCATGGTTGACTTTTAGTTGACTAGGTCTTCCCGTGAGTTAGGGAGTGTTGCGAGGATTTGTGCGTGAACTATGCATCATTTCATTGCATGCATGCTGACGACTGGGTCTCCCTTATGGATGAGACAGGTCGTCAGTCATCCTGTCTCCCCGGCCACTCGGGGTAGTGGTATCAGGGTTGAGGGCAGAGCATTGGATGTGCCGCGCTCGGCCACTAAGGATGGTGGTAGCTGGAGATGCGCACCTGGCCACTGAGCAGGGTGGTGTTAGCACTCGCCCACTATAGACGGTGGTTGTGTGACGTGCAGTTGTCCTGTGTGCAGAGCTCGTTTACTCATGGGTAGTGACGGAGCGACCAACAGCAGGGACCCCCGGAGAGTAGTTAGCTCTTTACGCTTATATGTTACTCATTCATACTACCCAACTCGGTCACTCGAGAGTAGTGGCAGCTGGAGTCGGGCTAGTCGTCATGTCGTGCCACCCGGGCCATACTGGGGTCGTGGTTGGACGGGTCCACACACATGGCCATGCATATGCATTGCTGATATATATATGTATGCATGTATCTGATATATGTTTTACATATGCCTGTGAGATCAGATTTGCATTTGTCATATGATTGTACATCATGCTACATGTCTTTTGCATATTTTATATACCGCTGTGCATGTGTTGAGCATGAGTGTGTACTATTTGGATTATGTGTTGGTGCAATCGGCCCAGGTCACGATTGACCAGGCTCGAGTTTGACTCGAGTGATGTTTTGATGTTTGACAAAGGGATTTAACAAAGGGATTTGACAAAGTGGTTTGGCATTGATGTTTGACATTAATATAGGTTAATATGTTTGGGGAGATTGTTAGAGCAATCGACCCGGGTCATGTTTGACCGGACTCGAGTTTGACTCGAGGAAGACATTGATGGTTTACTGGGGTTGACCATGTGATTATGGGAAGTCCAAGCATGGGTCTTGGTAAGGTAAAGTCCAAGTCATGGGTACTTGGCATGGAAAGTCCAAGTGGGACACTTGGCATTTGGTAAAGTCCAAGTCTTGAGTACTTGGCATGAAAAGTCCAAGTGGGACACTTGGCGCATGGAAAGTCCAAGTCATGGGTACTTGGCATTTGGGAAAGTCCAAGTCTTGAGTACTTGGCATGAGAAGTCCAAGCATGGGTCTTGGCAAATGAGAAGTCCAAGCATGGGTCTTGGCAAATGGAAAGTCCAAGCATGGGTCTTGGCATGGAAAGTCCAACATGGGTTGGCAAGGGAAAGTCCAAGCTTGAGTCTTGGCATTTGGGAAGTCCAAGGGGATTGATATTGGCAGCGTAAAGTCCAAACGGAGTCTTGGCGGCGTAAGTCCAATGTGCCTTGGCGGTGTAGATACCGTTAGCATGACATAGCCGAGGGAAGCACCTGGAGGCTAGCGCGATAGATGAACAAGTCATGGATGACTTGGAGGGATCCGAGAGGCGTGAGGCTGATGGAGGTGGCTAGAAGGCTTAGGTCTAGGCTAAGGGTGGTCTAGCAAGTATGGGGGCACCATACTTGGGTTAAAACCTCATCTTTGAGGTTGGTAGTCGACTGGCATTATGGCGATTCGTCGACCGCCGTGAGTCCACTTGAGTTTGCCGCCGCTTAAGAGCCGAATCGGCGGTCATGGCCGCTCATGGAGCGATCGAGCGATGTCTGGCGATCGGCCCCGCAAGGTCGCGATCAATCGCTAGTTCATCCACGAGCAGTAATGCTTCGATCGATCGACAGCTTGACTACGCGGGCGATCGGCCAAGAGATCCGTTGGAATTTTCCCAGCGTGGATCGATCCATTGTCTCACGACAACAGTGGCATCAGTCGACTGGTGACTTATGGCAGTCGACTGATAGGCGGAAATCCAGGTTGCGCACAAGGATAAAAGGAGCTCGACGGGAGGATTTTTGCACATGGTTTCTTGAGCATCTTTGGGGCGATTTGTTGCTGCAAATCAGAGTCTCCAAGGCCACTCTTCAAGAAACCAAAAGCAAGCAATCCAAAGCATTTGTAAAGTGTTTTCTTTACTTGTATTGCATTATTCTTCATTGTATTTGCTTGTTGCTTTTAGATTATTGTTGTAATCTATTGTAAGAGGTTTCTCCACCTCCGACTTGTGTCGAGAAGGAGTATTTGTGATTAGTGAGTGTGTGTGCATCACTAGGGCTCTTTAGAGCTCGATCCGTGGAGTAGGAACCGTTCGGTTCCGAACCACGTTATATCTTTGTGTTTGCGTGTTGTATGTTTCGTTATCATTATTATTCTTGTTATTCCGCTGCGCTAACGAAAATTATAGACAAGCACGTGAACGTTTTCCATCTACGTACGAATTCAACGCTATTCACCCCCCCTCTAGCGCCCTCAAATCTCCAACAAGTGGTATCAGAGCCCGGGGCTCTTCTACGGACTAACCGCCGGGAGCTAGGACAAAGAAGGCTAGAGGGTAAAGATGGAAATCCAAGGACAATTGGGATGGGATATCGACACCCCAATTCCGTATGCCTTCTATGGACGAGAAGGTTTCAATTCTTGGAAGGCGAGAATTGAAGATTTTTTGATGATGAGAGACCTTGAGGAGTGGTCCGCATTGATGGAAGGATTTGAATATCCTAAGGGACCAAAGGGAGGGTTTCTCAAGAAGAAGAAATGGAGTGAGGAGCAACTCCAACAATTCGATAAAAACAAGAAGGTAATCAAATTCATTTTTGATTTAATTCCTAATGACCTCTTGTGTAGCCTAGGTGACTATGTGGATGCTAAGGAGCTATGGAGCGATTTGGCCAAGCTCCATGAAAGCCTATCATCGGTCCAAGAAGAAGGACCATCACCCTCTCAAGATCAAGAAGAAACATCTAAAGAGCTTGAGGATTCGGAAGTTGATAGGGAATCAACATCCAGATCGGAGAAGGAAGTAGAATCGGAAGTTGATAGGGAGTTAATTTCTGGGTTGGTGGAGGAAGTGGAAGAAGCATCCACTTCTAGGATTGAGGAGGAGATTAGAGTTTCCTCAACACCGGAGCAACAAGAAGAACCATCTACATCCGGTAGAGAGGAAGAGCAAGCTCAAGAATCCACTCCGACCACCACAACTACCCTAGGTAACTCAAGCATGTCAATTAATAATAAAATGAATATTATATGCTTTGAGTGTAGGGAGAAAGGACACTACAAGAGTAAGTGTCCTAAACGGGTTAAGAAGACTCCACCCGTGCCAAAAGTCAAGGAGACCGGTGCCTCAATGAAAAAGAGCAAGGAGCAAGTGATTTGCTTCAAATGCTGACTACCAGGTCATTACCGGAGTCAATGCCCGAAGGGGGAGAAGAAGGGACAAAGGGGAGCATCACAAGTAGGGGGAGCTACTAAGGCTAACCCTAAGGTATATCAAGTTAATAATGCTCTTTCTTTTGTTAATAGACAAAAGCATGCTAGAAATTTCAATTCCCTAGCAATTTGCCATGAAAAGCATGCTAATAGAAATAAATACTTTTGTTTAGGAGCTAAGAGAGTCCATGTAGAAAATAGGGAGAAATTTGGGACTAATGTCCCTAAAAACAATTTATCTAAGGACAAACCTAGGTCAAATAACTCTAGAAAATTTTTACCTAGGGAGACAATTAGAAAGGTGCAAGAGCACCTAGGTCTAAACCCTAAATGAACTAGGCATATGCCTAGGAAGTCCAATGCCCAAGATTTAAATCAAAATTCTAAAATCGGGCAATTAGAAAAGGAAAATCAAGTCTTGAGGTCAAGGCTTGAAAAACTTGAAAAGACCCTTAGGAATATACAAAACCAATTTAAAGGGTCTAATGGTCAAAGTCAAAGGTCCAAAAGTCAAAGTCAATGCCAAGGACCTAAGAGTAAAAAGTCAACTAAGGGCAAGCAAGGTTTGAGTCACAAACCTAAGTCCAAGGTGACTTACCATAGTGTTCCATTAGATTATGGAACACTGACTAGGTCTAGGAAGACCAAGGTCAATAGGGAGGTTATCCCTAGAGTTGACCAAAGGGTGTGCCTAGTGGCTAGGGTTTCTAGGAAACCTAGGGTGGCCACTAAGAAGGTTGCAAGGGGAGTTACCCCTAGAGTCAACCTAAGTAAGACCCAAATGACCAAGGCTAACAAGCCTAGGAGGGTCATTAGGAAGGTATCTAGGGAGGTTATCCCTAAGGAATACCTAATTAACCCTAGGAGCTCAAATCGGTTTTGGGTTCCTAAGAGCGTGATTGATTCACACTAGATGGGTTTAGGGTGTGCCAACCTTAATTGGATGGGTAGTTAACTCAACCATGATAAAGGTGGCATTTTAGGTTATTTTCAAGGTTATGGATACCTTGGAAATAGGGTTGAATTATAATCCTAAAAGATTTTAGGATGTGCCAATATTAGTTATGAAGTTTGATAAAATGATCAAATTGGCACAATTTAGGTTTAGAGTGTTAGTGTGTCATTTTGGGTTTTTGGCACACTAGGGAGATTAATGATAATATGGCAAAATATATCTAACTATATCAAATGGCAATTAATATTAAAGTTTAGGTATTACTATACCTATACATTTTATATGCCATGCTTTGATTGTCATATGTCATGTCATGACATCATATGTATTTCTAATCATTTTATATGTCATGATTATGCTTAGGTTTAAGGATTTAAATGTCATGTGTTTTAGATTTCATATTATGTCATGACATCATGGTTATGAGCATATGTTTATTTATGTCATCATTAATGCCATAATCATTCATGCATTTAAGAAAATCTCAATTGAAATTGAATTAAGGACTATGGCATGACTTGAAGTCCCATTTATAAGGGAATCAAGTAGGGTTGCCTTAGAGAATGCATGAAACCCTAGATTAGGATGAACAAAACCCACATCTCACATCCAATTGACATGTGTGTGTTTTTATACACCTTAGATACATGTGAGATGCTAGGATATGAGTTGAGTTCAAGGTGCATAGTTTTTGCATCTAGATGAACTAAAACTCATCTTGTTTCATATGTGGATCATTGGGAAAGCTTGTGTACAAGTCATGTGCATAGAGCCCAAGGAATATGATCCAAAATAAGGTTTTGAAAATATTTTAAAATCATTTTGAAAAACCTTGGTTAAGTCTATCTTTTGATAGCAATCACCATTGATAGAGTTGATACAAAATAGAGCCAAAACATTGAAAATTTCAATGGTTTTGAGTTTTGTATCAAACTCACTATTTTATGGGTAAAATAATTTTCAAATATTTTTCACCCATTGTGTGTGTCATAAGTATTATACGTATGAATTTTTACGATTTTTAGAATTACGTATAATTATTTATGAATTTCTAAAATTCATTTCTGATAACTGAAAATAGAGATTTTCACCGACCGCCTGCGGTGGCGATGATCGATAGTGGGTGGCTGACATCTGTCGAGTCGTCAGTCCGATTTCGGGTTAACAAGGTTTGTTTAGCCCATTTTCAGCCATGGTAAAGGTCCCTAACCACTTCTAACCCTAGGATATGCTTTGGGAAACATTATAAAGGGTGAAAATCCATTGGATATGGATTAGAAGAAGTGTTAGGTCAAAGTATCAAATTTAGGATATGGAAAGTTCATGTTTGAACTTAGAACCTTAATTTTGATGGCTTAGAGTTCCTATTGGCTTAGGGGCTTCCCAAGGACATTGTTGGTGCAATGGTCAAGGGGGAGCAAGCCTTTAAGGGGAGGTATCCATCTTGGGATGATGGATGTGTTTTTCAAGAGGAGAAGTTATTGGGAGAGTATCATCAATTGGGAAAATTGATGGGTTTTTGATACCCAATTTGGAAATTGGGAGAGAGTATAGGATTGTCTCTCTTGAGTGATATGGGACTTATCACTAGGAAGATGGTAGGCATCCTAGTTATTTTTGGATCAAGGGGGAGATTGTAAGATCTCATTGGGACATGAGACATTGACCTCCTTGGAGAGAAAACCTTTTTGATGTTAGTCAAAAAGGGGGAGAATGTTT
Organism: Wurfbainia villosa; assembly: GCA_025175895.1. Classification (NCBI taxonomy): domain Eukaryota; kingdom Viridiplantae; phylum Streptophyta; class Magnoliopsida; order Zingiberales; family Zingiberaceae; genus Wurfbainia; species Wurfbainia villosa. The sequence continues at coordinate 3,272,060 of CM046006.1, forward strand.
GGGGGAGAACATTTGAGAGAGAAGTATGAATGTTTGGGGGAGAACATTTGGAGAGTGTTTACCAATTTGGGATAATTGGTAAGGGATTTGAGTTAGTGGTCTAACTCAGATGATTTGTTTGGTTTTTGTCAAACATCAAAAAGGGGGAGATTGTTGGTGCAATCGACCCAGGTCACGATTGACCAGACTCGAGTTTGACTCGAGTGATGTTTTGATGTTTGACAAAGGGATTTAACAAAGGGATTTGACAAAGTGGTTTGGCATTGATGTTTGACATTAATGTCGGTTAATATGTTTGGGGAGATTGTTGGAGCAATCGACCCGGGTCATGTTTGACCGGACTCGAGTTTGACTCGAGGAAGACATTGATGGTTTACTGGGGTTGACCATGTGATTATGGGAAGTCCAAGCATGAGTCTTGGCAAGGTAAAGTCCAAGTCATGGGTACTTGGCATGGAAAGTCCAAGTGGGACACTTGGCATTTGGTAAAGTCCAAGTCTTGAGTACTTGGCATGAAAAGTCCAAGTGGGACACTTGGCGCATGGAAAGTCCAAGTCATGGGTACTTGGCATTTGGGAAAGTCCAAGTCTTGAGTACTTGGCATGAGAAGTCCAAGCATGGGTCTTGGCAAATGAGAAGTCCAAGCATGGGTCTTGGCAAATGGAAAGTCCAAGCATGGGTCTTGGCATGGAAAGTCCAACATGGGTTGGCAAGGGAAAGTCCAAGCTTGAGTCTTGGCATTTGGGAAGTCCAAGGGGATTGATATTGGCAGCGTAAAGTCCAAGCGGAGTCTTGGCGGCGTAAGTCCAATGTGCCTTGGCGGTGTAGACACCGTTAGCATGACATAGCCGAGGGAAGCACCTGGAGGCTAGCGCGATGGATGAACAAGTCATGGATGACTTGGAGGGATCCGAGAGGCGTGAGGCTGATGGAGGTGGCTAGAAGGCTTAGGTCTAGGCTAAGGGTGGTCTAGCAAGTATGGGGGCACCATACTTGGGTTAAAACCTCATCTTTGAGGTTGGCAGTCGACTGACATTATGGCCGGTTCGACTGCCGTGAGTCGACTTGAGTTCGACTGCCGTTTAAGAGCTGGAACTGCTCTGGCAGTCGACTGCTCATGGGAGCAGTCGAACTGATGTCTACGGTCGATTGCAGTCGGCCGATCGCTAGTTCACCGAGCACGAGAATGCTCCGTGAGCCGATGGGCGATCGATTACGGCCGGATCGGCCGCAATGTTGGCGATCGATCGCTAAGAGATCCGTTGGAATTTTTCCAACGTGGATCGATCCGTTGTCTCACGACAACAGTGGCATCAGTCGACTGGTGACTTATGGCAGTCGACTGATAGGCGGAAATCCAGGTCGCGCACAAGGATAAAAGGAGCTCGACGGGAGGATTTTTGCACATGGTTTCTTGAGCATCTTTGGGGCGATTTGTTGTTGCAAATCAGAGTCTCCAAGGCCACTCTTCAAGCAACCAAAAGCAAGCAATCCAAAGCATTTGTAAAGTGTTTTCTTTACTTGTATTGCATTATTCTTCATTGTATTTGCTTGTTTCTTTTAGATTATTGTTGTAATCTATTGTAAGAGGTTTCTCCACCTCCAACTTGTGTCGAGAAGGAGTATTTGTGATTAGTGAGTGCGTGTGCATCACTAGGGCTCTTTAGAGCTCGATCCGTGGAGTAGGAACCGTTCGGTTCCGAACCACATTATATCTTTGTGTTTGCGTGTTGTATGTTTCGTTATCATTATTATTCTTGTTATTCCGCTGCGCTAACGAAAATTATAGACAAGCACGCGAACGTTTTCCATCTACGTACGAATTCAACGCTATTCACCCCCCCCCTCTAGCGCCCTCAAATCTCCAACATTATGTCATGATATACCTGTTCAGGAGGTTATAGATCATATGGAGGGCAGACCGTCAGGTACGTATATTACTTTATGTCAGTTGATCAGTTCAGTTTATGCTATGAGTAGGACATATCTGTGATTACTGATTACTATGCTTAGTACTGTATGTCTGTTGGACTCATGCTGCATACCTGTAGATCTCTTTACCATGTATGTTATTCATGCACTTCTATATATTACCCCTGAATTTTATACTCACCACCCTAGACCCTGGGTTTCCTGTCGCCCAGGTAGTAGATAGAAGACTTTGGCATGGACTTGGAGCATTGCCACCTGATCCCATCCCGCCATTTTTCCGAGGGTTTTGCTTCCCATCGCATGTATTTTCATATGGACTCTTATTGTTTTGGAGATCATGTTGTATGTTTCTCGGTTGGATATTCAGTATGGATTTTGTTCTAGTATGGACGGATATACCGATGTACTTATGTTGTCGAGTTTGTATTTCCATTGTGTTTGGCTTCCGCTATTGATGTTATATGTGTTGCTGTGTTGTTATACATTTTCGATATGTGTTATACTGGCTGCGACTTTGTACCGTATTGGAATTGTCATAAGGGGGTGTCGTCCGTTGGCCGGACAGAGTCTACCTCGGGGCGTGACAACGACCCTACTTGTGTGTGTTAGCTAATAGGTATTCAGTTAAATGCATGTGGTTATGGTCACTAGTGTGGACTTAGATGGGGTTACCGGGTTGCTTCACTAGGTGGAGTGATGGGTCCAATATAGGGGGTCGGTTGTTATACCGTACACATATTAGTGGGTTATCTTGATGGATCTATTTATCTGTACATAGATAAATAGGTTGTGATTACAGATTAGTAGTCCTTGCATAGTTGACTTTTGGTTGACTAGGTCTCCCCGTGAGTTAGGGAGTGATGCGAGGATTTGTGTGAGTTATGCATCATTACATAGCATGCATGCTGATGACTGGGTCTCCCTTATGGATGAGACGGGTCGTCAGTCATCCTGCCTCCCCGGCCACTCGGGGTAGTGGTAGCAGGGTTGAGGGCAGAGCATTGGATGTGCCGCGCTCGGCCACTATATACGGTGGTAGCTGGAGATGCGCACCTGGCTACTGTGCAGGGTGGTGTTAACACTCGCCCACTATATATGGTGGTTGTTGTGACATGCAGTTATCATGTGTGCAGAGCTCGTCTTCTCATGGGTAGTGACGGAGCGACCAGCAACAAGGACCCCCGGAGAGTAGTTAGCTCTTTATGCTTATATACTACTCATTCATACTACCCAACTCGATCACTCGAGAGTAGTGGCAGCTGGAGTCGGGCTAGTCGTCATGTCGTGCCACCCGGGCCATACTGGGGTCGTGGTTGGACGGGTCCGTAAACATGGCCATGCATATGCATTGCTGATATATATGTATGCATGTATTCGTTATATGTTTTACATATGCCTGTGAGATGTTGCATTTGGTTGCTGCATATGATTGTATATCATGCTACATGTCATTTGCATTTTATATACTGTTGTGTGTTGAGCATGAGTATGTTTTGGTTTAGACTATCGCATGTTATTTGGATTATGCTATGATATACTTGTTCAGGATGTTATAGGTCATATGGACGGTAGACCGTCAAGTATGTACATTATTTTATGTCAGTTGATTAGTTTAGTGTATGCTATGAGTATGACCGTATCTGTAGTTACTGGTTACTATGTTGAGTATTGTATGTCTGATGGACTCATGCTGCATACCTGTAGATCTTCACATGTATACTTGTAGATCTCTATACCCTGTATGTTGTTTATGCACTTTCTATATATTACCCCTGAGTTTTATACTCACCACCCTGGACCCTGGGTTTCCTGTCGCCCAGGTAGTAGAAAGAAGACTTCGGCATGGACTTGGAGCATCGCCACTTGATCCCATCTCGCTGCTTTTCCGAGGGTTTTGTTTTCTATCACATGTATCTTCATATGTGCTTCTACTGTTATTGGAGATCATGCTGTATTTTTCTTTTATGGTATCCAGTATGAGATTACGTTTTGGTATGATGGATATACCGATATACATATGTTGTTGAGTTTGTATTTCCATTGTGTTGGCTTCCGCTATTGATGTTATACATTTTCGTTATGTGTGATACTGGCTGCGACTATTTGTACCGTATTGGAATTGTCATAAGGGGGTGTCGTCCGTTGGCCGGACTGAGTCTACCTCGGGGCGTGATAAATCGATTGCTTCACCACAACAGTCAATTGTTGGACCACGAGCACTCTCGAGAACCAACTTTCTCATTTTCTTGAGCACCTGATCTCCTTGAACACCATTCAATTGCCTCTCCATGGCAATCGACTGCTGGATCCTGAGCATCGCGATCTACGACTCTTCCTGAGCACCGCGTTTCTTAAGCACCAATCGATTGCCTCACCTCAGTAATCAACTGATGGACTTCGAGTCCCGAGAACCGTGAGTGCCCCAAGCACTCGAGTCCCACATCGGCCTTCCCGAGCACCAGCTAATCGAGTGCCCAAGTCTCGAGAACTTGTCCAGTGTCGACTGATTACTACCAACAGTCGATTGCCCAAGAACTTATTGGAACTTCTCGAGCGTCAACCCGAGTGACTTCCTGATCACCTTCCATAGTGCCTTAGTGCCGATAGTAATCGACTGATCAACTTCGTTAGTCGACTGCTCGAGCTCCTATCATGAGCTTCCCAAGCACCTACCCCAGTCGCAATTGCTCAAGCACCCGACACCAGTCGATTGATCAACCACCAGTGGATTTTCTGAGCACCCGTCAGTCTTATCTCAAGCCAACTCTAGCTTTACTTGGTATTTGGTTAATTTTAACCTACTAGGATCTTTCTTGTCCAACAGACAATCACCCTTGACTTGCCAAAACCTCCCCTATCTGGCAACTGGTAACTTTGACTTGTCGAGACTTCTACTGCCTGACATCTGATCACCTTGACCTACTGAGACTTTACTTGCCTATCATTCAGTCACCTTTACAAGCCGGGACTTCCCTTGCCTAGCATCAGATCATCTTGACCAGCCAGGAATTCACTTGCCTAGCATCTAGTCACCTTGACATGTCGAGACTTCACCAACACCATGCATCTGGTCCTCATTAGCCTTCTTGGACTTTCCTTGCCTTGCATCCGATCTCCAAACCTACAAGAAAATTTTGACACTAAGCATTCAGTCATCCTTGACCTGCTTAGACTTTTTCGACACCAAATGTACAGTCCTCCTTGACCTGCTTGGACTTTCCATTTTGTGTTAGGTGTCCAATCAACCTTAACCCATCTAGACTTTCCGACACCCAAACATTCGGTCCTCCTTGACTTGTTTGGATTTTTCATCTCATGCCAATCTGTGACTCACTTGGTCTTCACACTACAACTCTCTGCTGGACTTCCAACCACCTAGTGTCCGGGTTCTCCTTAAACCACATAAATTTCTCACTTGCCGACTCTCTGTTGGACTTCCGGCCATTAAGTGTCCGATCCTTCTTGACCCATTTGGATTTTCACTCATCAAATATTCAGTCAATCTTGACCTACTTAACTTCTCACTCAATCACTTTCCATACATCATAGTCAACTTGACCCAATGATGATTTCATCAATACTCTCATTCACACGACCTCGGATATCTCATACTGTCCTTTACCTATAGTCATATTGTCAAACATCGAAACTCAACTCAAACTTTACTCGAGTTTGGTCAACCTTGATCTGAGATTGATTGCACCAATAAAATACATATGTATTCGACTTGTTAATGTTCATGAATAATATTCGTGAACATAACTTGTAAACTATGTTCGTGAACAAAATTGGTAAACTATGTTCATGATCAAACTCATTTATGAATTTATTTATACTCATTTGAATTATTTATACTAACCAATCAAACAAATATTAAAATATTAAAACTTTAAACAAATAAATAAGTTTGACTTAAGAGATTGATAACATTTAAACAAGCCAAGCTTAAACAAGTTTGATTAAGCTTGATTCAAACTCAATCGAGCTTGATTTAGAAGTTTGATATTAATTAAATAAGTCAAGCTCAATTTAACCTCAAACAAAAAAAATAAAAAAAAAAGTCAAATTTGAGCAACTGTTTCAATAGCTTGGTTAATTTTAGACTTGATTTGGTTCGACTTGATTATCTTATCAAATAAGTCTAAATATTATAAAATTTGACTTGACTATTTATCTTATCAGGGTTGTTACGAGGAAAGGGAATTAATTGAGGAGTTGAATTTTCAAATAATAGTAGTTCATGTTGAATGATTAAAATATACTATGAGTTGTTTACTTTTAAGAACTAAATTAAAATAAGTCATAAATGAATAAGTCATAGGTTAATGTCGGAGTGGGCAGCACCTAATAATTTTGATTTTCTTTTTCGAGTCTCTTCGTACAATATAAGTTTTTTTTTTCATATTAGATTGAAATCCATCAACCTAATAATTCCTATCAATCCATCTTTAATTAAACCATCGTAAAAAGATAAATTACTGAAAAGCCTTTGGCTCAAAGTCCGTTGATAAATTGCATGGAGAATTGACACTCTTGCATAAGCAAAGGATTAACTCTTATTTTTTTAGATAAATTTTATATGTATTTATCATCCGAACTAATTCGCATGGGCTCATATTGCTTCCTCTAGATCCTAGAATTGCCTTCACTCCTAATTGATCAAATCAAACATTCAATGGATGTTTAGTAAATCATTTTGTTGCTACTATTCATTTTGTTTGTTTACTTGACTTGTATTGTATCTTGTAACGTTGTTTGATTCATTCTCACGTGTATAAATTGAATGAATAAGCCAAAATGATTTTTTTAGGTTGAAATTGAAATGCCTTTTAAAAAAACTTTTGCTGTTAAGTAGATAGTAAATAACAAAAAATTGTCAACAAAGAATTGTATACCAACAATACTACAATGGATGTGCACAGTGTAGACAACATTTACTTATTTACTATTTTCATGATTATAAATTGCAACTTTTTTTTTTTTTAAATAAATGATATTTCTTTTGATTTTTAACTGGAAATAAAAGATAGTACAGTGCCCTAAACTCACTCTAATATGGATTCCGAGAAAAAAATTATTGTTTAGAATTTTATTTTGTTTTGCAAAAGAGTATTTTTGTAGTATGAACTGGTGAAATGTGCACACATTATATTGAAAATGAGGCTGCTTTTTGTAATAGGAGTTTTACTACTCATAAATATGTTTTGATATGTGTTTGACGAGATTACAGTGATGTTGATGATCTATCTGTGAGCTTAAAGAAACATTGTTAGTGTTTTCGAGGTTGGTTGACGTGTGATAATTGTTTTATTGAGAGGGGCTTTGTTGTTGTTGTTTGTCACTATGAAGTTGGAGCTCTTCAATGACTCCAATGGAATTTATTCCGACGGTGAAAATTTTTTGTGGGATTGAACTATCCATCCTTAGGATTAATCAATTTTGGTTGGATAACTTTTGGCATATCAAGCAGACCCTTTATTTTTGCAACTAGATTACTCTTTTGATTTTGAAATTAATTATCTTTATCTCTATACTCTTTCTACTTAGCCTTATATATATATAGACCTCATTCTAGATTTGATAATTATATAATTCAAATTAAGAACATATGGTTCATCAAAATTGGAATTGGAGCCACAAAGTTTATCCATTTAATACCAAACTGTACATTTTAATTTATTTTGTATAAGAGAAGTATAATTTTACATTATATATTGTCGATATTAAAATTTGTGTAAATGCTAGCAGTGTGATTAGAAAAGTATAATAATGCTTGTATAAGAGAAGGAAAGAAAATGAATGCCTTTTTTTTACTCAGTTATCTAGATTTTGACTGATTAATTTTGAAGGTGGACCATCTTTTCTTTGGTTCGTCTAATGGATAAATTTGAAAAAATTCATGGTCCGATGGTGAAGTTTGATTTCGTCATCTTGTTGTCCATATAAAATCGTCTATTATTTCTTATGTATATATACTGTACAATAAATGATTGGATTCAATTTTGAATTTTGATATTTATACAAAAAGTTTAAATTATAATTTGTCTGTTTCTTTTTTGCACTTTTATATTTTAAAAAAATAAAACAATAATAAATATTTTAAGGTGTCCTGTAAAAAACATATAAGTTGTTAAAAGGACTCTCAATCCTACTTCAAGTGCCAGAATATAAAATTTATAAAACAGTATATATATATATATATATATATATATATATATATATATATATATATATATATATATATATATATATATATATATATATTTCTTGAAAAGAAATAATAATAAATATATTTATCTTGGTAGTTACGGGGAAAGGGAATTAATTAAGAAGTTGAATTTTCAAATAATAGTAATTCATGTTGAATTATTCAAATATACTATGACTTGTTTGCTTTTTAGAACTAAATTAAAATAAGCTATAAATGAATAAGTCATAGGTAAATGACGGAGTTAGCACCTAATAATGTTGATTTTCTTTTCGATTCTCTTCGTACAACATAAGTCTCTTTTTTCATATTGCTTCATCTAGATTTTAGAATTGTCTTCATTTCTAATTGATCAAATCAAACATTCAATTGATGTACAATAATTATATCCATTTTGTTGTTAGTATTCATTTTGTATGTTTACTTACTTGACTTGTAGTGTGTATCTTGTCATGTTGTTTGATTCATTCTCACGTGTATAAATTGAATGAATAAACTAAATTGATTTTTTTAGGGGTTATTAAAATTGAAATACCTTGTAAAAATAACTTTTGTCATTAAGTAGATAGTAAATGACAAAATATTGTCAACAAAGAATTGTATAAACAATACTACAATAGATTATGTGCATAGTGTAGACAACATATATTTATTTTCTATTTTCTTGATTATAAATTGCTATTTTTTTAAAAATAAATGGTATATCTTTTTATTTTGAATTATGAAACGAAGGACAACTCGATATACGAAATTTCAAAAAAAAAATGTCTATCATATACAATTTTACTTTATTTTGTAAAAGATTATTTTCATAATTTGAACTGATTCAGAAATAGATTTTGATATGTGTTAGATGAGATTGTAGTGATGTTGATGACCTATTTGTGAGCCTAACGCAGCATTATTAGTGTTTTTGAGGTTGGTTGACGTGTGGTAATTGTTCTATCAGTAGGAGAGAGGATTTGTTGTTTTTGTTGTTGTCGTCGTGAAGTTGGAGCTCTCCTGTATCATTTTTGATTGTTCTATTTGTAATGAAACCTTTCGTCAAATGATTCGTTCATCATTAAGTTATCGATTTTCAAAAATCAAAATTCCACCACCAACATGGATGCGGGTGAGAGGTCATTGTGGATGAGTTTCGTCAAGGGGAGGATGAGTAGACCTCCACAATCACCCTTCTTCCAGTTAGTTTGGAATGTGATGATGCATGAGGTTCCTTTAATCGACATAAGAACATTAGAGAGAATCGTAAGGAACCTTGGCTAGTCCCCTTTGATGTTTAGTTAATGAGAGTGAGTACTGAAAGAGATGACTTATCCCTTCTCGGACTATATTGGACCCTTTCCTTATTTAACATCTCGACCTTGAATTTATCTCGAGAAGAATGGCCTCTATCCCTACTTTGACAGAAGAGGGGACATATTTTCCTCGTAATCTCGAGAAATAGTCTCTAGATTTCCTAGGATAAACATAATTATGACTCTAGGTGCCAGGGTCCTATCGACACTAGAGGCTTGGCTAACTTGGCCCATCTTTCCTATAGGTTGGATGAGATTGGGAAGCACATCTGACTTAAATGGTTGAGTCCTTATTAGGATGAACAAATCTTCTCAATCATTCCATAGACAATCGAGTCCTTATGGGTACTCTACTAACCTACTTAATTAGATATTGTATTCTCAGACGAAGTGCACCATGGGAGGGTCGAGTGGATTAGCTGATGTCAAGGTTCACCGAAACAGTGCATAATAGGTGTTCTAGCATGAGAACATCTTATTCCGTATTAAATTTTTAGTAAATAATATTACAGTGTTCTTGGACATTATAACGGAAAAAATGGGCATGGAACAAATGGTTTTGATTGCATTTAATACAGATTTAACTTTATTTTGATTTTGTTTGTTTAATATTTTGTTTGTATTCATGTAAAAAAAAAGGGACAAATTTGATAGATTTGATACGTGGATTACATCACGGTTTTATTTTTTTACCGATGTATTATTTTTTTATGGCTCATTGTATTTTATTTTTTAATTACTGTTGTAATTTATGTATTTATTTAAAAAAATTACTAATTCTATAATTGTTTTAATAAATTCATGTCACCGATTGTTTTATTGAACTGAAATAGTAGAATTCGTGACAGCCACCATGACTTTTCTTATGAACCCTATCCGATGTGACGTAGTGTCAGTTATCATTGAATTAAACATTTATTTGAAATGGTTAGACGGCACATCACTGAGGTTGTACTCTAGGAAAATAAAGCATGATTAAGATAAAATAATATTTATAAAAATAATATGAATAGAAAAAGATTTAAAGTTTTTTTTAATTCAATTGATCTCTATATATTTTGATCATCACATTAAGATCTATAAGACTCTTCGTAATTTATTTTCTTTATAATATATGTGAAATATATTGATAGGAGTCACTAATTTGATGATTTTAAATTTTTATATAAAATAAAAAAAAATATATTGAAGAGCAAGGAGAAGCATACCTGTATATAGTCTAAACATTTTTAAAGTTCAATATTTCAAAAGAAATAATGTATTTCCGAAAGATAAAATTAGGACATACTGTCCATAACTTTTAAATAAATACTTTGAATTGACTAGAGAGAAAATTCTTCTTCTCATTGGTATCAAGGTAAATGAATTTTTGATTCAATTAATTTTTAAGAGTGATCGATTCTATTCTACGAATCTTTCGAGATACTTCATCAACAACTGAGCCAGATAAGATCGGAGCCAAAATGACCTCCATCGACCATCAAAAATCAGAAAAAGCACTCATAACTTTTTTTACAATTCAATTCGGACTCCACAGTCGCGTTATTCCTGAACGGTAATCCAATATAGAAGTCGTACTCTATCCACTGAGCAAACTTCTGGATTCCAAAGTCATCCGAATGATTTTTTTTTAAAATTCACTGTTAAATGATATTGCAATAAAAGATCAAATTGTATTCTCATATGATATGCTTATCCACTTTTACCATTGCATTCAATGGGGGCAAAAAAAAAAGTCTTTTATCCACGGTATAAAGGTTGAAATTCGCCAATCTAGTGGCCTCTACCGGTCCGCCTTCGGACCATCGTAAGGGGGATAAATTACGGTAGACCTTTAACCCTTGAAACTAATAACTAATACATTGAGGGACGACACCCTTACATCTGTGAGGAATTGATCCGTTGTCCTATGATACAATATTTGCATGCACTAGTCATTGAATTCTTCCCGCGGAGGTTATTTTCTATGAAAAAAAAAGTCTTTTATCCATGGCAATGGATGTTGATGTCTCATTAATTTCTTGTATCTCAAGTTCACGTACCAAACCTTTTCTTAAACAATAAACAGGGACTTGACTGGTTCGGCGATGGTGAGCTCCTACCTACGTAGTTGACCCCAAAAGGACGTTTCTTACTCGACGTCTTCGAATCCGAGCAAGTCCAGATTTCTCTATATAAACGATGCGAGCCCTACCCTTCTGCTCTGTCCAGAGATCAAAAGCGAACGACAACGATCAATGTCGATCGAGCTTCGCAAGTCTCTCATCACTTCCTCTGTCATTGCCATCGTTCTTCTTCTTGCTCATCAACGCTAAACAGGGTTCTTGCCAAAAAGTCGGTGAGTGAATGTCTAATCTAATCTCGCTGATTTTCTGAATACTTAGTAAAATTGTTATTATGAGTTCAAATCTCAAAAATAATTTCTTATTGTAATGCATGATAACACTGTGACTGTAATTATCCTTTTTTATAGATAAATTAATTAACAAAAAATGTTTTCAGAGGATGAGAGAGAGTTCAGCTACGAGCGAGGCAGTGAGACGGGACCAGAGCACTGGGGGGAGATCCACCCGGAGTGGGTGGCATGCGGCGTCGGGCAAATGCAGTCGCCGATTGACCTAGCAAGCGACCGAGTGCGAGTGAACGCCGGCCTTGGCCAGCTGCGCCGGGCTTATGGCCCGGCCAAGGCTGCCATGAGAAACCGCGGCCATGACATCGAGGTAGGTGCAGCAGATACACACAGTTAAGTTAACATGAAAGTGTCTAATCGAAACTGAAATTCAGATAAAATGGGAGGAAGATGGAGGAGGGATGTGGGTGAATGAAACCTACTACATGCTGAGGCAGGTACACTGGCACTCTCCATCAGAGCACACCATCAATGGCATCAGGTACGAATTCATCTTTTAAAAAATATTAAGACGATAATCGGCACGACGTTGGGACTGTTATGTATGTAAATGCTGTGGGACTAAAATCGAATGACTCATGGATAATTTCGATTTTAGAATTGAGGATTTAAATTCATCAAAATCAGAATTAAATTATTTATCGATGATTTTGACTCCTTAATTACCGTAAAGAAAGGCGATTGAATTTAATTTATATAAATAAAATTGTCTATTTGTATTTATTATTATAACTACAACACAATAATAAAAATCTAAATTCTGAACCAAATCTTATGTTTCCGATTCCGATTTCTAAATCGAAATCGAAAATATAATTCCAGTTGAATTTTCGAGTCATCAGTTCCAATTCAATTCAGCTAAATAAATCAAATAGGGGTCACCTCTAATTCGAAGGGTCATCGAGCCATCAGTTAATATTTTTACGGTTAGACTAATCGAGAACAAGGAGCATTTTAGGAATGAAGTAAAAGATGAAGTGTCCTTTTGATAAATTTTGAAAAAAAACGAATTTGTTTTTGTTTGCCTTTTGTTTACAATTTAATGTTCTTTACATATTTCAATGATTTATATATGTACACCATTGAATTTAGATACGAACTTGAGTTGCATATGGTGCACGAGAGCAAAGACAATAGGACTGCCGTGATCGGAATCGTATACACCATCGGTCGAGGACTGCTCGTTCATTACGACGGTATCATCATAGAATCTTTATATATATGCAATTTCTCTTTTAATGATTTTATATAACTCAAATTAACAAGACGATATGGCAGGTGGAAAAATTCATCGAGCAAGTAAAAGACATGGAAGACAAAGAGGTGCCGGTGGGGAAGTTGGACGCGAGCTTGATAGGCATTGGAATGGAGTATTACAGATATATGGGATCGCTGACCACACCTCCTTGCACTGAAGGTGTCACTTGGACCGTGATCCAAAAGGTGAAAGTCGATATAAAATAATTTTTGCCTAATTTAAAATAATTTATATAAACTCAAATAATAAGAACTCCACGTTGGCGGGTGGAGAACGTTCCCTTTTCATTGTGAGAGAGAGTTTTCTCTAGGTCGGACAGAGAGCAACTCTCCAAGGGGAGAGTCATTCTTTCAATTTTTTAATAAAATAATTATATAAGTTTAAATTGTGAAATATTTATTTATTTTATATTATATTAAATGAATAATTTATAATAAAAAAATATTGAGAGATTTTTTTATAATGAAAAGATAATTTTTTTTTTATTTTGACGTGACATTGACGTGACACCGTAGAAATCACAATGGATTGAGCTCTCTAATAGATTAAATTTTCAGGCGTTGACAGTTTCATCGGAACAAATACAATTATTGAGAGATGCAGTGAACAATGTAAGTATATCAAATCATCTTAATTCATTTTTTTTTGTTTACTTCGATATCGTATGACATTGTAGTTATGGTGTTTTTTATTATCATATATTTCAGGAGTCGAACTCAAGACCGATCCAACAAATCAACAAAAGGATGATTGACTTGTTTGAGCCTCCAAAGTCTCACCTTTGAGAGGAGAACTTAAAAAATAATAATATGTTAGGGTTTTTAATAAATGAAGAAAAGTAAAAAAAAAAAAAAAGTAATAATATGTTTGGGTTTTAATAGTGTTTTTGTTGTGCAAAATAGATGAGACTTGTCCAATGAAAAATAAATTAAATGAAGGGAATATGTTGTTCACTCTTCCTAATGCTTTCTTAATTAAATGAATATGTTGTTCGCTCTTTTTGTTTTTTTTTTCAAAAGGTTAATTTATTCCACTTCTAATCGATTTAATTTACCAATCAACTAGATCTACTTTTAATCGATTAGAACTTCAACTATAATAGTGCTAATGATTAAGAATTCACCTAAGTTGAGAATTTCCTTCTCTTAATTTACAAGTCTTTCAACTATTAACTCACTTATGAATTTATTTGGTCCCCACAGTGATGGCGCATTAGTTGGGGCAAAGCGGTATTTGCGAAATAAGTACGAGTCGATTCCGGAGGAGAGTCTAAAATCTTTCCCTGGTGTCCGATAACCCTCCTTTGTCCTGGCCAATCACATTAAGGTCAAAGGTCTCCTGCGATTTATCTCTCATAATGGTCGTGGGATAGGCCGATGAAGGCCGCTAGATTGACGATTTCAATCTTTTGCGAAACTTATGAATTTATCTGTGTAGCTTGACTTCATCACTATAGTCATCTCTTGCTAAGTTATTGTGCCTCAAATATACCAAATATTGTAAACAAATTAAATATTTGTGAATAAATTTGATGCTCGATTTGATAATAGCTCATTTACGTTCGTTTAATATACATCAAAGTTAATTATATTTGACTTGTTAATGTTCCTAAATAATGTTCGTGAACAATATTTATAAAAACAACCTGTAAACTATATTTGTAATATAGTGAAAAAAATTAAAATTAAAATAAAAATAATATAATATAATAATAATATAATTTAAAATGACATAAATAAAATAAATTTATTTATCTATTTTATTAAAAGGAAATTAGTTATTTATTAGTATTTTAGTTGATAATTTCGGGATAAAATTTTATTAGAGTGGATTAAGTCTAACTATTATTAATCACAAGGTTGATTAAGTCAATTAGCCTAAGTATATAATTAAAGCCCTAAGTTATGATTTTTCCTAAGTTCAATTGGGAATTTAAAATCCCGTTCCTTTCCCTTTTCCTTTTCTCATGTCGGCAACCCACACCGCCATCGCCTGCTATCCACGGGCACAATGCTCGCAGGCCTCGTGCGCCCGCCGTCACGCACCGCCCACGCACACATGGTCGGCTTCCGTCGCCTCTGGTTGCCTCGCATGCAACTGAGTTTCGTCGCCACTCCCCTGTTGGTGCAATTGACCCAGGTCATGAATGACCAGACTCGAGTTTGACTCGAGTAGTGTTTTGATCTTTGACATTGATGTTTGACAATGTGTTGGGGAGATTATTGGTGCAATCGATCAAGGTCATGATTGACTGTTTGACGATGGTTTGACCATTGTTTGACTATATGGTTGACTTGGGATTGACCATATGATGGAGAAGTCCAAGTGGGACATTTGGCAATGGGAAAGTCCAAGTCTTGAGTACTTGGCATAGAAAGTCAAAGCATGGGTCTTGGCAAGGGAAAGTCCAAACTTGAGTCTTGGCAAGGGAAAGTCCAAACTTGAGTCTTGGCATTTGGAAAGTCCAACATTGGGTTGACATGAAAAGTCCAAGGGTGTAGTCTTGGCCACGTAAGTCCAAGGGTGTAGTCTTAGCGGTGAAAGTCCAAGTCATGGGTACTTGGCATTTGGGAAGTCCAAGGGTTGATATTGGCAGCGTAAAGTCCAAGGGTGGAGTCTTGGCAACATAAGTCCAATGGTTGGCGACGTAAAGTTCAAGCGTGGTCTTGGCAGCGTAAGTCCAATGTGCCTTAGCGGTGTAAACACCGTTAGCATGACAATAGCCGATGGAAGCACCTGAAGGCTAGCATATGGATAAACAAGTCATGGAGGACTTGGAGGGATCCGATAGGCGTGAGACTGATGGAGGTGACTAGAAGGCTTAGGTCTAGGCTAAAAGTGGTCTAGCAAGTATGAGGGCATCATACTTGAGGTTAAACCTCATATTTTAGGGTTGTCAGTTGACTGAGGCTTTATACCAGTCGATCGGTCAAGTGTTTTGACACTTAACAGCCAAGTCAACACTCAGCAGTCGACTGATATTATGACCAGTCGAACTGATGTAAGTCGATTAGTGCTCGACTGCGGCCTTATAGGCTAGTCACTGATAATGCTGGCAATCGACTGCCAAGTGATCCGTTGGAGCTTTTCCAGCGTGGATCAAGCCGTTGTCTCACGACGGTAGTGTTGGCAGTCGACTGCCAGGTGGAAATCCAAGTCGCATAGAGGCATAAAAGGAGCTCGACGGGAGGGATTTTTGCAGCGATTCTTGAGCAATTTCTTGGGTATTTTTTAGATGATTTGCTGGTACAAATCAGGGTCTTCAAGCACAGTTTAAGCAATCAACAAGCAAACATTCAAAAGAGCATTTGTAAAGTTTTCTTTACATAGATTGTTGTATTCATTTTGTATTTGCTTGTTTACTTCTTGTATTACTTTTGTAATCTTTGTAAGAGGTTGCTCCACCTCCGACTTGTTGTCGAGAAGGAGTTTATTGGATTAGTGGTGTGTGTTTCCATCGCTAGGGTTCATTCGAGCCCAATCCGTGGAGTAGGAACCCTACGGTTCCGAACTACGTTATATCGGTTGTCTCGTGTACTTGTGCTTGTGTTGTGTATTTGTTTGTATCATTATTATTTTCGCTGCGTATACTAACATTTTGTAGCAAGCACGATCGAAATCCATCAAATGACGAATATGCAATTCACCTCCCCCCTCCCCTCTAGTGGGCGCATAGGTCATAACAAGTGGTATCAGAGCTTGAAGCTCTTCTACGAACTAATATCTGGGAGCAAAGCGCTAGAGAAAGAAGATGGAATTTGAAGACAAATTGGGATGGGACATCAACACCCCAATTCCATACAACTTTTATGGACGAGAAGGCTTCAATCAATGGAGGGCAAAGATTGAAGACTTCGTGATGATGATGGACATTGAGGATTGGTCCACCTTGATGGAAGGATTCAAATTTCCGAGAGGCCCTAATTGAGGGTTCCTCAAAATGAAGAAGTGGACTGAGGAACAACTCAAAGAATTTGAGAGAAGTAATAAGGTAATAAAATTCTTGAGTGATTTAATTCCTAACAATGTTGTGTCCAAGTTAGGTGAATATAAGGATGTAAAGGGATTTTGGAGCGAATTAGCCAACCTCCATAAGGAACCATCATCAGCTCAATTGGAAAGAGAGCCCGAAGAAGAAGAAGCTAGCTCATCCTCACAAGAAAGTGAGGATTCAGAGGTCGAGGAGTGTTCGATATCTGAGGAGATGGAAGAAGTAGAAGAAGCCTCCACCTCTAGGATTGAGGGGGAGGAGAGAATTTCCACTCCAGAGCATGATCAAGAGGAAGCATCCACCTCCGGTCGAGAAGATGAAGGAGTCCAAAATTCCACCACCATTGACCTAGGTAACTCAAGCAATTTAGTCCAAAATAAAATTCATATAATTTGCTTTGAGTGTAGGGAAGTCGGGCACTATAAGAGCAAGTGTCCTAAGAAGGTTAAAAAGGCTCCACCGGTGCCAAAGGTCAAGGATATTAGTGCCCCAACCATTAAGAGAAAGGAGCACATGATGTGTTTCAAATGCAACCAAAAGGGGCATTATAGGAGTCAATGCCCTGGGGGGAAGAAGAAGGGGCAAGAAGGAGCTACTCAAGTAGGGGGGCTTCCAAAGCAAACCTTATGGTATATTTAATGCACCTTCTAGTTCTATGGTTAAAAAGCATATTTTTAGTACTCTTGCTATTACTCATGAAAAGCATGCTAGTAAAAATAGGTTTTATTGCTTAGGAGCTAAAAATGTCAACTTTAGAAACAAGGAGAAATTTGAGACTAATGTCCCTAGAAAAATCTACCTAAGGAATCTATTAGGAAGGTAGAAAACCATCTAGGTTTTAATTCAAAGAAATCTAGACATATGCCCGAAGGGCAAAATGAGCAAAGAAACAATGAACCCACCAAATTAGAGAAATTAAAGTTAGAGAACCAAGCCTTGAGGTCAAGGTTTGAAAACTTGAAAAGACCCTTAGGAAGATGCAAAATTCAATTAAAGGGTTAAATAGTCAAAACCTAGGGTGTAAGAGGCAAGAACCATCTAGAAGGCAAGGTTTGAGTCACAAGCCTATGTCCAAGAAGGTAATGCTTACTTATCATAATGTTCCATTTGACTATGGAACTAAACCTAGGTCTAAGAAAGTCAAGGTTAATAGGGAAGTCATCCCTAAGGTTAACCAAGGCAAATGCCTAGTGGCCAAGGTTTCCATGAAACCTAGGAAGACCACTAAAAAGGTTACTAGGAGGCAATCCCTAAGGTTAACCAAGACAAGACCCAAATGACCAAGGCTACCAAGCCTTGGAGGGTCATTTGGAGGGTATCTAGGGAAGTTATCCGTAAGGAATACCTAGTAAACCCAAGGAGCTCAAATAGGTTTTGGGTTCCTAAGAGCGTGATCGATTCACGCTAAATGGGTTAGGGTGTGCCAACTTAAAATGGATAGGTTGTTAACCTAACCATGGTAAAAGTGGTACTTTAGATCATTCCAAGGTTATGGGTATCTTGGAAATAAGTTTGATTTAATATCCTAAAGGATTTTAGGATGTGCTAATATCATTTAAGAAGTTTGATAAATTAATCAAATTGGCACAAACTAGGTTTAGAGGTTATGGTGTGTCATTTTGAGTTTTTGACACACTTGGTGGATAAGTAATAATATGGTAAAATAGACTAAATAATAACAAATGATAATTAATATTAAAACTTAGGTATTATTATACCTTTATATTTTATTTTCCATGATTGATTTGTCATATGTCATGTCATGACATCATATATATTTGTATCATTTAAATGTCATGATTATATCTAGGTTATTAAATAATGTCATGTATATTTAGATTTAATCATATGCCATGACATCATGATCATTGGTCATGCTTAATTAATGTTATCATTTATGTCATGATCATTCATGCATTTATGAAAATTGATTTAAGGACAATTGATATGACTTGAAGTCTCATGTATAAGAGAATCAAGTAGTGTTGCCTTAGAAAAATACATGTGACCTTAGTTTAGGATAAACAAAACTCACATCTCACATCAAATTGACATGTGTGTGTATTGATATACTCTAGACACATGTGAAATGTTAGGAAATGAGTTAAGTTCAAGGTGCATAGTTTTTGCATCTAGATGAACTAAAACTCATTTAATACCATGGATGAATCATGAGAAAAGTTTATGTACAAATCATGTGCATCAAGCCCATAGATCATGGTTCAATATAAGGTTTTAAAACTATTTCAAAATCATTTTGAAAACCCTTAGTGAAGTTTATCTTTTGATAGCAATTACCATTAATGATGTTGATACAAAGTGAGCTCAAAACAATAAAGTTTTTTTCATTTTTAAACTTTGTATCAAACTCACTATTTTATGGGTAAATTATTTTTTAAATATTTTTCACCCATTGTATTTGGTATAAGTATTATACATATGAAGTTTCATGATTTTTCAAAATACGTATAATTACTTATGTATTATCAAAATTCGCGCATTTTGCGAGTTATTAGTACCATTGTTGGCGATCAGTAGCACAAATGATCGACTAATTCTGTAAGAAGTCATTATCGAGGCCTAATTTCGGGTAAATAAGGTTTGTTTAGCTTGATTTCAGCTATGTTAGGTTACCCTAACTGCTCCTAACCTTAGGATATGGTTTGGAAAGTATTAAAAAGGGTGAAAATCCATTGGATATGGATTAGGAGAGTTGTTTGGGTGCTGTATCAATTTTAAGGTGTGTAAAAGTTCAAGTTTGAACTTTTAACATTAATTTTTAGTGTTCCTATAGGCTTAGGGACTCTCCAAGGACATTGTTGGTGCAATGGTCAAGAGGAGCAAGCCTTTAGGGGGAGGTATCCATCATGGGATGATGGATGTGTTTCTTCCTCATGAGGGGGAGAATTTGGGAGAAGTGAGGATTGTCTCTCGAGTGATATGTGACTTATCACTAGGAAGAGTGAAGGCATCCTAAGGTGTTTTTGGACGAAGGAGGAGATTGTAAGATCTTATTGGGATATGAGACATTGACACCCTTGGAGAGAACCTTTTTTATGTATGTCAAAAAGGGGGAGAAAGTAAAACTATCAATTTGGAAGAATTAGTAAGGAGATTTAAGTTAGGGTTTAGGCCTAACTCAAAGGTGTTTGGTTTTTGTTAAACATCAAAAAGGGGAAGATTGTTGGTGCAATCAGCCCTGGTCACTATTGACCGGACACTTTAGTTCGACTCGAGTAGTATTTTGATTTATTACATTGATATTTGGCAATGTGTTGGGGAGATTATTGGTGCAATTGATCCAGGTCATGATTGACTGTTTGACGATGGTTTGACCATTGTTTGACTATATGGTTGACTTGGGGTTGACCATATGATGGAGAAGTCCAAGTGGGACACTTGGCAATGGAAAAGTCTAAGTCTTGAGTACTTGACATAGATAGTCCAAGCATGAGTCTTGGCAAGGGAAAGTCCAAGCTTAAGTCTTGGCATTTGAAAAGTCCAACATTGGATTGGCATGGAAAGTCCAAGGGTGTAGTCTTGCCCATGTAAGTCCAAGGGTGTAGTCTTGGCGGTGAAAGTCCAAGTCATAGGTACTTGGCATTTGGGAAGTCCAAGGATTGATATTGGCGGCGTAAAGTCCAAGGGTAGAGTCTTGGCAGCATAAGTCCAATGGTTGGCGGCGTAAAGTCCAAGCGTCGTCTTGGCAATATGCTTTGGCGGTGTAGACACCGTTAGCATGACAATAGCCGATGGAAGCACCTGAAGGCTAGCGTATGGATGAATAAGTCATGGATGACTTGGAGGGATCCGATAGGCGTGAGGCTGATGGTGGTGGCTAGAAGGCTTAGATTTAGGCCAAAGGTGGCCTAGCAAGTATGAGGGCATCATACTTAAGGTTAAACCTCAAGTTTTAGGGTTGTCAGTCGACTGGGGCTTTATATCAGTGGACTGGTCAAGTGTTTTAACACTTAGCAGCCAAGTCGACACTCAATAGTCGACTGGTATTATGACTAGTCGAACTGATGTAATTAGACTGATGCTCGATGGCCTTATAGGCTTGGCGGTCCACTGGTCTACGTCGCGAGCGAGCGCTCGGTGGTGGCCGATCGGCAGTTGACTACGAGCATTGACAATCGACTGATGATGCTGGCAGTCGACTGCCAAGTGATCCGTTGGAGCTTTTCCTGCGTGGATCAAGCCGTTGTCTCACGACGACACTGTTGGCAGGTGACTGGGGCCTTTTGACAGTCGATTGCCAAGCAAAAATCTAGGTCGCGCGGAGGCATAAAAGGAGCTCGACGGGAGGGATTTTTGCAGCGATTTCTTGGGCATTTTTTAGGCGATTTGCTGGTGCGAATCAGGGTCTTTAAGCAAGGTTCAAGTAATCAACAAGCAAGCATTCAAAAAAGCATTTATAAAGTTTTATTTACATAGATTGTTGTATTCATTTTGTATTTACTTGTTTACTTCTTGTATTACTTTGGTAATCTTTGTAAGAGGTTGCTCCGCCTCTGACTTATTGTCGAGAAGAAGTTTATTGGATTAGTGGTGTGTGTTTGCATCGCTAGGGTTCATTCGAGCCCAATCCGTGGAGTGGGAACCCTACAGTTCCGAATCACGTTATATCGGTTGTCTCGTGTACTTGTGCTTGTGTTGTGTATTTGTTTGTATCATTATTATTTCCGCTGCGTATACTAACATTTTGTAACAAGCACGATCGAGATCCATCAAACGACGAATACGCTATTCACCCCCTCTAGCGGACGCATAGGTCCTAACATCCCCTTCGCATGATCCAACTCGGCGATGTCATTGCAACGCCCGATTGGCGTTGTCACCGGGCTTCTTCCTCAACAGCTACTCTTTTCGATGCCTAGCTCGGTCAGCCGCACTGAGCCACCTCCTCTCCGCTGCGAGCGACAACATCGACTGCGAGCCAAGTCGGCAACGCTGTCGCCACACCCGATCTATTCCACTGCCGCCACGCCCCGCGTGCGTGTTGCGCGCACAGCTGCCGACCACAATTTCACGGCCAATTTGCCTCACACGGCGGTCAGTCTTCACCACCATGATTTGCCCCGCGACTGACCTATTGCGACTTGCCCGACACAACGACCTCACCCTGCAACGTCGTCATTTCCCTTCGTCCCGCTGCTCATGTTGCGTGCCACTACCCATGGGCGTCGCTGCTAGTGGCCAGGGCCTCCTGCCATCCACTGTCGACCAACGCCAAGATTCGACGACGCCTGCTATTCGCCATCAACCTGCCTCGGTGAGATGAATGGGATTAATTATTAACTGCAACTAAGTTAAGTAATAAGGTTAATTGATTAGGATTAATTAAGAGTCTGATTAATCAGCTATTTGAGTAATTAATCAAGGTTTAATAGAGTGATTAGCATTAGAGTAGTTAAATTAGCTTTAGGCTAATTAATCAAGAGTTTAATTAATTTAGGGTTAGATTTAATTGACCAGGGTAATTAAATTAATTCGTTAAACTAAATTAGTATAATTGATCTTGCTTAAATGATTTAGGTAAGGAATTTATCTGTCTTTTTTTTGGATTAATTAATTAATTAAATGAGGTTTGATTAATGTATTAATTGGATTACGATTGCTAATTAAGTTGTTTGGAAAATTTATATGTTAATTAAAGCCTTACCATGAATGGAAAAGTAAATACTTAGATTAATGTCAACTAATCTAATAAGAAGACTTATAAATTGATTAGATAATCAATTTAAAGGCTTATTGAGTTATTGGATTAACGATTAATTATAACAGATTTGAAAGTTAAAATAGATCATCGGATTGGAAAATAGCTAGGATGCTCTACAGTCAAAGGTGGATGGTTCCTTCTTTGACCTTTTTAGATCTTAGCTCTTAGTGCATGATTATTTTGGTTACGTTGATTACTTAGATTATATTATATATCTACTCTATGTTCTTTCTAGTATTGCTTGAGACTCATTCGTGGTAGCATGTCGTTAGCCGCAGACATTAAGTTTTTATATTACCTGTCTACCCACGAGTCTCGTTCGTGGTAGCATGTTGTTGCGCGTAGATAGTGCTCTGTATATTGCCTATTTGCCCACGAGTCTCATTCATGGTAGTATGTTGTTGCCCGCAGATAGAGCCCCTTTTGTATTACCTCAAGAGCCACAAGACTTTGTCGCAATATCTTGATGTGTATTGCTTGCAGGTTTGCAATTGGTTATGTATGTCACAGATGCATTTATTATATTGCTGACTAGGTTAGTTACAGATTGATACTAGTACTCTGAGGTTTGGGGTCACTCGGATTTATTTTATTTGACTTCCATTATGTTTATATTATCATGCACTATCTTTTATATACCCACTGAGTGATTTGTACTCACTCCCTTTTTTTCTTTGGCCTCCAGGTTAGCTGATAGAGGACATGTTCTGTTGACCTATCTTCGTGTCACTCAGAGAGTCCCTTACCATGCTAGTCTCACTGCATCGTTAAGATGCCGATTTGTTTTCATTATTATTATCATATTTTGTTTACGCACTTTGATTTTATTACAGTTGGATTTGGTGTCATAAATCTATTTTACTTTTAATTGATTTATATTTTAGTAATACATGCATGCAGTTAATAAAATAATTATATTTTATATTTTCGATTATTTCAAAGTTTTTACCATATATGATTCTAATAATGTATTTCGGTGTCACTAAAGAGTTCCTTCGTCATTTGGACGACGAATATGCCTCCGGGGTATGACAATATTTATGAACAAAATTTATGAACCATATTTATGATCAAATTCATTTATGGATTTATTTACGAGAATTATTTAAAATGACCAATTAAATAAAGATTAAAATATTAAAATTTTAAACAAATTTGATTTAAGAGCTTGATAACATTTAAACAAGTTCAGCTTAAACAAATTGAATCAAATATAATTCGAGCTTGACAAATTGAATCAAATATAATTCGAGCTTGAACCGAACTTAATTAGAAATTCGATATCAATTAAACAAATCAAGTTTGATTTAAAAAAAAAACAATTATCATCCTACTAAGGACCTTAATGCTCCTTATCCCGTGATCTATCTCATTTTATTCCTTTCTAATCTCTAGTACTTGACTACGCAAAGTCAAGTTTCACAAATTACTCCATTAAACCTAAACGATTCTCATCCTACTAAATTCAATCGACCTCTATCAATTGTAGATGTCGAATGCATACTAAATTGCAACACAATTTCTATTCATTTCATGAAATTCAAACATAATTTACAATGTTTCCTTGTATGAAACTTTTCGAAGATCTTCTAGGATTAAGCTTGCAACTCATTTGCAAACCCACTGTCACACCCTAGAACTTAAATGCATTCTTTTCTTTAAGATCTAAAACCTGTTAGTCCCAATTGGCACGAAATATATCCCTCCAAGGAGGCCATTCTAAACTTCGCCTCTCCTCATTCGAGACCGCATGCCCTCTGTATAAATATTTGCCAAACCAGCACCCCGAGATGCTACAAAGTTATAGAGATCAAAGAAACATGAAAAATAGGTCTCATGCTCAAATTTAGACATGCCTGCAACAACTGCTTTAAGATTTGAGTTTGAAGATCAATGATTCACATAAATAACCGAACAAGAACTGAACAACGAGTGAAGATCATGATTGCGCCATTAGAGGTTTGTTTACAACACTGTCAACTGACTTACAGCATTTTCTTCATGTACATATAAGATCACAGTAATATAGGATAGGCAATTCACTAATACAACTTACAAACTTCGGTGTAATAAATTACTTCACAGGAGTGTTTTTTATCTTCCTTATACAAAGATCGACGGCCATCCTCGACTTAAGGGTGAATAAACCAGCGGTAACCATCAGAAAAAGATTCCTTGGGTAAGACCCATCCCACTTTGTGATATCTGTAATTCGTGACTTAAATTTGATGCCAGAATCATGCCTATCCACGCTAAGTTCGCATGAGAATTCCAATTTGAGATTTTTAGGCCTGAAGCAAACCATAGAAAGCATATTACCCAACATCGAAGTATTGTCATTGAGAAGAAGGAAAAGATGACCATCCTCTCCATACAAAGCTCGAAATGGGTCTGTCTCACACAGTTCAACCTTGAAGATTTGGTCGTATTTAAATCTCACATAAGGTGAATGTTTATTAATAAAGTGAGCAGACAGCATTTCTCTTGACCCACCAAAGTAACACTTCTGGACAGGGCAGAAACATGGAGCATAGCCGCAAGCTTTTTCATGAGCATATTTTCCTGTATAAGGCATGGTTCTGTTGCAACCATATTTTTGATAATTACAAGAGAATTTAATGGACTCTATCACCTTTCAAGTGTAATACAGCGACTGTGACGAATTGTATGAGAACACATGTGGCATTTGTTTGAGAGCTTGGAGCAGCAAGAAGGACATGCAACATGACAGTTTTGGCACTGAAAAAATTTGGCAGATGGGCAGATAGCATCACATAATTGCAACATCAACAGTTTAGGATAACAAATACGAAAAAGGCAGCTTGTACTTTCATTCTAAAAGAAAAAAAAAGATTAGGAACTCCAAGATCAAATCACATATTTCAAATAGTTAAAAAACAGCTGCTTCTTTCAATAGTAAAAGATGATGACTTTAGTGTGTGGTGGTTATAAAAAAGAAATAAAAGTAGGATGTATAAAAACTTGAATCTATAATCTAACAATTTGAATAAGTTTTAAATACTATCATTTAAGAGAAAGAATGCATAAACTGACATAAATAACAAGCAAGCAATCAACTAAGTAGAAATATCCATCAAAGTTCAATTATGTCAATATATGCTGTTGTTGTTGGCTTAAGATTGTCCTGGATAACTAGTTTGTTCAGATTAGAATGTGCTCATTAGGATATAAGGAAAATTGTACACAATTGCAGTAAATATAATTCACTTCAGCAATTAAAACACAATTCATTACCATAGCAGAGAGGAGAGTACTAAACAGGATGTATACTATTACTAGGAAAGATCAAATAAAAATGTTTCTCTTATCAAAAAAAAAAAAAAAAAGATAAATTCGACAAATTCAATCCGCAAGCTATTATCTTATAGAGCTTAAAGTTACGATAAGACCTCTGCGCTAGCTACCTAGGACCTGATTTACCCCCCTCCACACGTAGGGGCAGCGATGGGGGGCCGCTAATGTGGCGGTTCCACATTTTTTAAAGTTACGATAAGACCCATCAATTTGACACCAAACCAAGGTTTTATTTGTGGTTGAAAAGAAAAATGACTGCACATTAATCTTACAATAGGTCTTTGCTAGTTATGTTAAACGTGTAAGCATGAATATCAGCCGGGCCAAAATTTTGCTCTTTTGGTGTAGTTCTGGGTTTGGTCATCTGTATCTTCTTCCTCTTAGTTATTTTTTCATCTGCAGTTCACCAATTTCAATTCACTATCTATTTCTTCTCGATCGTAAACCTCCTGTAACACTTATAAATCAACTATTAGGATCCAACTCCTGACCAACAATTTTCATATCAACTTGCTTAACTTGAATTGTTCTCGCCACTAAATATATTCTTTTGCTAATTGGACAACTTTACTACCAAAGCTGGCCTGAAATGATAAGGACTATATACATCTAACTGGTATTCCGTTGACCTACAAATCAAAAACATGAACCAATGCTAAAAAATTTTCCACAAATAATGATAAGGAAACTATATCATCAAAATTCAAGCCCTCGAATTCTTCTTGTTGCAACGTCGCGCTTTCGATTTGCAGACCTAATTTAAGAAATCAAGGAAACTCACCCTCCTATCCGACGCAAAGGTCATTGAAACCAACACGAAACTTGCGAAAACCGAACCTGAAAAATTGGAGGCTGCAAGGGTTCAAAGCAGATGGTGCAATCGAGAACATCTGGATCGATCCGAACACGGACGCCAGCGTTTCTAGAAGGCTCCCCTCTTTCATGGCATATGGCCTCATCCTCAGCTCCCTCCCGTCCTACTTCATTCTCGCCGATGCTCGTCCTCTCTTGATCGTCTCCTTCCCCCAATTCAGTTTCCTCTCCCCTCTTACTGCAGGCCTCTTCTTCCCTTCTTCCTACCCTGATCCTCTTCCTTCTCTCGGCGTTACCCTCCTCCAACGAGAATCTCGCCATGCTCTCCTCGCCTTCCACTGCTCGCTCGGCTTCATTTTCCCCAAATTACATTTCAGTAAATAAAAGTCGGTAAAATTATTTAACAATTAACCGATAAGAAGTCATTTCTATTTATTTAACATTTAAAAAAATTGTAAAATAAATAAACTTAAATGTTAATGAATTTGTTTGTTATAAATAAAGTTTATGAATGATTAGTGTTGTTTGCAAATTTATCACTCTATTTATTATTATTATTATTATTATATTTTAATACAATAATAATTACAAAGTTTATCCTAATTATATTTATTACACTTTTAATTATAAATTTTCTAAGCTTCTTTTCACAACTAAACAACTTGAGTGCCTTGAATCACCAAGTCATTGTTATGTGATAATTAATAATTACCGTCAAAAGAGTTTATTACGTGTAATTTTATTTTATATAACAAAAAATTATTTTTATAATTCAAATTTGTAACATTTATTGTTCCGTCAAAATTACCCATCTAAATATATGCAATAAAAAAAATAAAAGTAAGATAATCCAGGACTCTTAAGACTTTAAGAGAGAGTTACACGATGATACATCACATGTTTGAGTAGTGTAGGCTAAAACAAGCACATGGTGTAAGTATATGAGATTGAAAATGCAAATCAAGAACATCCATGACTCTAGGAGCTTAGAGAAAGACATCCAAGGTAAAATTGGCATAGCTAGCCGAGGACGAGTGTGTGATTGTTATCCCTAAAATTTTAAAAAACTAATAGTATATATAATATACGTATTATTATTATTTTCTAATATTTATCATTTTATCTTGGAACTATTTATATATGAGAATATTATTAAGATTATTGGGAATATAATCAAAATTTTACATTGGTAAGATATAGAAAAGATCATGTAGCCCTAGAGGCACGGTGCAGCGGCGAAAGCGAAAGGGCATCCTATAGGATAACGCAGTTCGATCCTATGCTGAGACAATGTTCGACGGAATTTAGGAAAATCCTTTCACGGCCTTGCCCGGAGTTTTTCCGACTAAGGAGAGTACGACCAGATTGAACCATGTTTTAGAGATGGCGCGACTGTGGAGTTTGAGCCTAATTGTGAAAAAGCTACGACCACTTCCTTGATCTATCCTTGGTGGTCGGTGAAGACCATTGGGCTTCGACCTTACTTGGCTTAGCTGATGGTGAGGCGTTCCGAAGGTCCATGAGGTAGGACTGGTCACCCTAGGGATTAGTCGGACCGAAGATTCAGATACCCTGGTGCCAACCAAAAAAAAAGGAAAAGATTATGTACTTATAAGATGAAAAAATATTTTCATTGGTACAAGACCTTTTGGGTAAACCCCAAAAATAAAATCATGAGGGTTTAGTGTCACGCCCCGAGGTAGACTCTGTCCGGCCAACGGACGACACCCCCTTATGACAATTCCAATACGGTACAAAGTCACAGCCAGTATAACACATATCGAAAATGTATAACAACACAGCAAAACGTATGACATCAATAGCGGAAGCCAAACATAATGGAAATACAACTCAACAACATCGGTACATCGGTATATCCGTCCATACCAAAAACAGAATCTCATATCGAATATCACAAGAGCAAAATACATCACGATCTCCAATAGCAATAAAAGTCCATATGTAGATACATGAGATGGGAAACAAAACCCTCGGAAAAACAGCGAGATGGGATCGGGTGGCAATGCTCCAAGTCTCTGCCAAAGTCTTCTATCTACTACCTGGGCGACAGGAAACCCAGGGTCCAGGGTGGTGAGTATAAAACTCAGGGGTAATATATAGAAGTGCATGAACAACATACAGGGTAAGAGATCTACAAGTATACATGTGAAGATCTACAGGTATGCAGCATGAGTCCAATCGACATACAGTACTAAGCATAGTAATCAGTAATCACATATATGTCCTACTCATAGCATAAACTGAACGGATCGACTTACATAAAGTAATGTACATACCTGACGGTCTGTCCTCCATATGATCTATAACATCCTGAACAGGTATATCATGACATAATCCAAATAGTACACACTCATGCTCAACACATGCACAACGGTATATAAAATATGCAAAAGGCATGTAGCATGATGTACAATCATATGCAGCAATCAAATGCAAAGATCTCACGCATATGTAAAACATATATCAAATACATGCATACATATATATATCAAGAATGCATATGCATGGTCATCGTCGGACCGTCAACCACGACCCCAGAGTGGCGTGGTGGCACGACAATGACAACTAGCCCGACTCTAGCTACCACTACTCCGAGTTGGGTAGTATGAATCAGTAGCATATAAGCGTAAAAAGCTAACTACTCCTAGGGGTCCTCGCAAGCCACGCCGTCCCTACCCATGAGTAGACAAGCGCCGCACTCCAGACAAGCACGTCAGAATAACCACCATCTATAGTGGGCGAGTGCTAACACCACTCTGCACTGGCCAAAGTCGCATCTACTACCATATATAGTGGTCGGCGCGGACATCTAATGCTCGCCTCAACCTCACTACTACTACCCCGAGTGGGGGAGGCGGGATGTTCGATGACCGTCTCTTCCAAAGGAAGACCTAGTCGTCAAGATGCATGCAAATGTAATGATGCATAGCTCACACATACATCCCCACAACCCCTAATCCACAAGGAGATCTAGTCAACAAAAGTCAACCATGCAAGGACGATTGATCCAGAATCCCAACTTACTTACCTATGCAGTGTAAATAGGTTCATCAAGTTAACTCACTAATATATGTACTGCATAATGACCGAGGACTCATCACCTAACCTAGTGATGGAACCCAGAACCCCATCTAAGTCCACACTAGTGACTACATGCATTTAATCAATACCTATCATAACAAACAACAGGTTATAATTTCTATCCGAGATAAAGGTATGATAGATTAACAACAATATCTCAAAGATCGGTTAAGTACAAGCACAAGATACAATATGAGTGGATCTAAGGTAAACAAGAATAACCATATGTAAACTATCATGCACTAGAATCGATCAAACTGACTGTAAATATTACCCACCGATAATTTAAGCTCAGATAATCCTCACGGCCGCGGGCCTGCTTCGTATCCCAAACCTGCACATAATAACAAATTAGGATTTAGCATAACACTCCAATAATAATACGAATAAATACTATTTTATATTCGTATTATTTTCCCGTCTACGAATAAGAACCATACTTATCCCAACTTCGTTACACTACCTAGGTCAACTACATAGATCTCTAAGTCTAAACAGGTCAAAGATCCATTAATATTACTCGAGCACCAATACCCGAAACAACAAGCCTAACCACTCATTGACAATTCAAATTCACTATATAAACCAAATCCCACAATCACACTTTAACAGAACACAAATCAATTTATACCACAGCTTATAGTATTCGGTTAGATCCATCTTACCGCGATCCCAACTCTACCGGTGGCGAAATTCCCAAATCTTGTCTGCTCGCCGAATCAGATCAAGCTCTTGATCACTGCCAAACATAGATCTAAGCTAAAATCATGCCAACCACAATAAAGAAACCTAATCTCGGAAGGGAAGACGACTCTCGAGCCTTACCTCTGATGGCAGCTTGCTGCCGCGCCAACGACGCCGCTGTCCGATGGGAGTGTCGCCGCGATTTCCGTCCAGGCGAGAACCCCCCTTTGATCCCCCGGCCGGAGATCTACCAAATGGCGCCGTCGAGCTCCTCGCACCGGACGCCGACGAGATCGGCGAGGAGAGCGCGCGGCGAAGATGTGTTCGGCGCGGAGAAGAACAGAATGAGGCGGAGAAGAAGAAATGGAAACCGAAATCGCGATCTGCCGAAATCGGTTCGTTCGGCAACTTATAAACGCTGTCACCGATCCGTTAACCCACTCAACCCTAACCTAATCCGATTGGTTCAGCCCAATTCGCCCACCATTTCCCCATTTCAAATTCACCATTACAAATGTGCCCAGCTCGCCCACCATTATAGCCCATTTCACATTCCATTACTGTGCCCGGCCTTCGCCCACTATTTAAGACTAATCAATCCCCTAATTAATCCTAATTAATTAACGAGGTAATTAATTTTTTTTTTCCGTATTCTACATTCTCCCCACTTAATAAAATTCGTCCCCAAATTTCCATACTTATACGCAGAATTAACGTAAGAAATTTCTTAAATTACTACATACCTCACGTGAACAGTGAGGGTATCGAACTCAGATGATATCCTCCAGCCCCA